>JAJGOT010000538.1:562500-566928 GCA_022457155.1 Cladopsammia gracilis | reverse complement strand
TCCTAGTCTTTTCAAAATCACACGATACTTTCCATGCCGTACGGGACACTTGGAAGCTAGTTGTAGGTTTGATTTACAACATACGATTCATCTCGTAAGATTATCGTCAACATATATCGCAAGTGACAAAGTTGTACCCTCTAAATCAACATTTACAGGAGGTTATTTACGCCTACGAAGCAGGAAAAGAACAGTCTGATGGTTTCTGTTTCCACGCGTATTCTTGTTTTGCACTAACTAAGTCACATCAAAATTTAGAAACAATGAAAAAAAGATTTCGATTCCAAAATGTTTATGGAATTGTATAGAGTTTAAAACTATACATCTGGACCAACGGAGCGGCCATCTTGGTTTCCCAATTAAGGACACAAACATGGCGGCAAAAACTTCAAAATCTTAATTACACCAAAAATCTCATCACAAAAGGTTGGATTCGTAAGCAAAACATCGTTAAAACCTAACCTAACACGTCTTATGAAAGATTGTAACACTGGTATCCACATACCATGTTGGAAACAGCTTTGTAGGATGTATAGTTTAGATTTTTTGAAATTTTATGACGTCATGTACAAACAAGGGATACCATCCCTTGAAACCTCTGACTCAGTCAAAGCCATTGCTAGACGAGTTGTAGAATAAAACGGCAGCGCAAGGTTTTCTCGGCTTTACAACTTAAGATTTCTCGGAAAGAAAAGTTGATGTGTTGCATCAACCTTGCGCGATTTGTTTGGACATCAGCCCTACCTAACAACTCATGTCGCATGGAAATCGTGTTGCGAGTTGCAGCAAAATTGTTTTGTGCAACAGAGAGTTTATGAAAATATAATTTCCAACGTACTTTTTGTTGAATCTCCCACGGTTTAGTAATGGCCGCTACATCACAGGCTGTCATCATCATCGCTCTTAGCATCTCCCGGTTTCCGTCCTCGTTCCAGTCGGGTGATTTTGAATGAACTACTTTCTCAAAGTTGCCTTTCTTTCTGTAACGGTCAGTCAAACACAAATCAAAGTAAGTAAAAGTTACAGCTTTATGGTGTGACGCGATATAAAAAATGTAACTTACTGGAAATACAGTGCAAGATCTGTAGACACGATGGCATGTTCTACATAGTTGATAGTCATGCGATAATCGTCTGGCGACAACTCCTCGAATATATTGTTTCCCTAGAGACAAACAAACAAATTATTAAGTGTCCCTTTCACACTGTGTTCACATTAGACAGAAACCTGTTTAGTCTGATAACCAATCAGTGATAACTGATAACGAATTAAACATGCTTCACTGTAAAAATAGTTCACACCAGGTGGTGAATCATTCGAGGCATCTTTGTTCTGAGCATGATTAAAACTACCTGACGATTTAGTTTTGATTTAAAGCCAGACGAAACACGTCAGCACAAATGCCTTTTCCTTGTTAAACGTACAATGCCCTTCGCCTCCAAAGCCCTTCAAAGTGATACACCTAATTGAAGAAACGTTGACCCGTGAAAAGCATGAACTATGAACGATGAGATCGAATGGGATTCTGGGTAGGCAGCATTGTTACGCACAGTAATATTCCATTTCTTGATAATCAAGATGTTTTCTTGTTTGAGACATTTTAGAGCATGATCTATGCACCGTGTGTTAATATTATGTCTATTATGTCACAAACGAAGATTAATTTACCCAACTTCCCAGTAAGCCTTTGGGTCGCATCGTTCATGGTTTATGCAGTTTCACCCGACAACGTTTCTTCAATTTGGTGTATTTAACAATAGGATGAATGCAACAGAAAGTTCACGCTTAGGTTTAAGGTGGCTGAACACAGTTTGCACGCGCTCTTCAATTTCAGCTGCTTACGTGAGTCAGCACGAGTTTTTAGACCTATTCAGCGATCATTTTATTTTGCTCAGCGTGGGCCAGGATAGTGTTGTTTTTCGTCTTAAAATCAAACAATTTGTTGTTCGTAAAAATGTTTGTTGAATCAATAGATAATTTATAGAACCATTGAAGAAATACACTGCCTTTTTGGTCGTTTTTGTCTTTGGATCGAGAGCCCAGTCAAATGCAACGCATGCGCAGTTGACCAAAAAATTGTGAATTGTGTATTTTAGCGACTTTCCTCGGAAATGCGATGATTTCTACGGAACCACTCGTTAGAATTTCACGAAATTTGGCACAATAATAGTTCCGAATATGCCGAACTCACCTGCCATAAAAAATTGCAAACTAACAGAGGAGATTTTTACAAAACGCAAACATATTAAACCACAAATTACGAAAGATCCCTCTTTTAAAATTACATGAGACCAGTGTTAACATGCGAATATTTTTACGAGTTTACTGGAGACAAATGATGGAAAAAAAATCTAACGACTAGATTTTCTGAAAATAAACGAAACCAAATATTGCAGGCTGATTAACAATCCACCGTGTTGCCATGGAAACATCCTAAAAGCACAACAAAAATATCAAAATATATAGCTTGTTGCTTAATCTTATGCCTCACCAATTTTGGGCGCCCAGACATTTGTAGTTTTAAAATGACAATGAATGACGCATAGGTACAGTGAAACTGTGTTCAGCCACCTTAAGGTTACAGTGTACCTTCAGATCGAAAATTTATTGAAAATTTTTTTTTGGCGTTAAAATAAAGTTTACAGAATGAACTTTCATCCAAAAAAAAAGTATCGAAAAATAGTGAAAATTGACGGAGAAATGACGGTATAACTTTTGTGGGCGGAGTTTGTTTATTAAGCGATACGTTTTTTTAAGCGCCGTTTTCTCAAAGTTAATTTTTCGCTTGTTGGGGACACTTTAAAGAGCTACAACTCAAAGGGAATTTGTTCGATTTTCCTTAAATTTGGACAGAAGCTAGGCTAACATATAATCAACAAAAATGTGTCGGCGAATTTCTTAATTCCGAAACATTTTTCGTCAAGCGGCATTTCTGTGCGATCATTCCAATTTTTTTTCTCCCCTTTTCCAAAATATTCTGTAACTTTTCACTGCAATTGAATATGGAAAATCGCCGACACGTTTTTTTAGCGCTTCGTGTCCGGAAACCCGAGAACAAATCAAATTAGCAAAATATAATAATCGCTTTGAGTTATAGCGTTTTAAAGCTGATTCGGACGTTCGAATTTACACGTCGTAAAAAATTCGACAATTCATTTTATTACCAAATGGTTTCCATATTTAGATAGCCAGCTCTATAAGCTTTAATTTGATATCTGGGTTTAGGTATATTAAGTGTAATCTTAAGACGCTAGAGCTGTTATACTGGAGACACCCCCGAAGGTACACTGTAACCTTAAGGTCGCGGGGGACAGGTTCCCATCAGTATGCATTTATGAAAAGAGTATGCACGAAGTGCGACGGTTGATACCGAAAATGCGCGAAATATCCACGAACAGGCTCCGTTATGTTTCTGCATCAATAATCGACGTGCAAAGCGCTGTATGGTAAAATACACTATTTTGCAACGCATTGCTCTTTCTGTATGAAGTGTTGGCAATAGCCCGTGGATTCAAACTAGCAAAAATATTTTTGCTTTCGTGTTTGCACGGGAAGCCTTCGGAAGCGTAAAAACAAGAAATTTGTGTCCAAGAATTCAGCGCGGATATAGCCGGAATTTCATGAGATGACACGGCAGGGAGGTAAACTAGGTGTACTGTAGATTGTCATATCTGACGCAAAATTTTTAAATAGGCTTTCAAAGGCGGAAGATATGAGGCTTCAAATCTAACATGGAGGTTTTGACGGATTAGTGAGTGGTGAAATCAACTTGCTTTGTGTTCTTCTCGAGGGGCAAACTCACAAAATCACGTTTTACAAATTTTAACTTACGTACATTACACAGCATTACCGTAAAGCACGATTCAATGAATAAAAAACAGTATTGGTGAACTCCCATTATTCCCCAATATAGCCGTCAAGTTTTAGCGTAATCGGCTTCTAAAGGCCCAAGATATAAAGCTTTTAAAAGTGACACCTCTGCCAAAATTTTGCGTTATGAATTTATTCATGGCCAGGTATTCCCCGCGACCTTAAGGTGGCTCCGTTGTTATTTCGGGCGTACTCGTCTATGACAAACTTTGTCCCATAACTTTTTCGGGTCTAAAGCGATGCTTCTAAAACTTTGCGAAAACTTACAGCTATTATTTAGCAATAATATGATAGAATTCGATTTTAATGGGAAAAAATATATTTAGTGATAATCAGGCCTAAATGAACCCCACGTTTTGAACAAAATCGCACCCTGTGAAAAATTTTGCTGTTATATTTGTGTTAAATTTCTGGAATCAGCTTACATTGACTTAATGCATACCCTTACCAAGTTTCAGCAAATTCGTTGGAGCAGAAATGCGGAAGAATTAACGCCATCAAAATTTAGCCCTAAAATTCTCTTAAAATTTTTAATACTTCGTGCGCTTTGACTAAACA
>JAJGOT010000538.1:0-560000 GCA_022457155.1 Cladopsammia gracilis | reverse complement strand
AACAACAATGATAAAACACATTTAATGGTGAAACAACAAGGTGGGAATATTTCTGAATTCTGTTGCAAATGTAAGACTTATTCGTACAAATTCCCCGCACTAATCCAAATTTCTCAGGTGCTGAGTAAACATAACTAATGTCTGGTGGTACGAAACCCCACCAAATGTGAATAATAAAGTTCATCGGTACTCACTTAGTTTGAAATGCATTGTTGGTGCCACGATGATCCAGATCATGGCAATAACATGCCGCTACCAATGCAAACACTTCCAGATCAGAGAGAAACCTCCTCATGTTACCCGTCTAATTAAAAAGAAAATTATCCATTAAAATGATTTACCAAAATAACGGAAATTCAACAGATAAAGCAAGAGGTCCCCACCCTTGCTAAGTTCAAGGAGATGGTCACCATGGAACTTGTGAAGTAGTTTAATTAATGAACACGCAACACCTGTCAGTTTATTTCATTTTATTTTATTTTACATTGTATTTAATATATCCGCTTTCATGCCAACAGCTTTACGGATTATAATATATAAATAGGGTATTGGTGTGTAAAGAGGACGCCATGTACGGTCACCACAAAACTGGTGAGCACTAACATAAACAGGAAAATAAACAGAAAAAGAAAAAGAAAATAATAATAACAATAATAAATTGGAAATTCTAACTAAGGTTTCTTATCAGCACCGTACCGTTATCATTGTAAACATACACTGAGCCACGTTGAAGGCATGTCTCCAGTTGTGATAAATGACTGGTCTGTAATTCTTTCTGACGCTCAATAACCATCGACACAATGTCTGTGGAAAATAGAAGCCATCCATAACATTACAATGTGTAGAAGTACCTGTATACATCTGCATGCGCACGGAATCACAAAAAAGAAAGAAAGAAAGAAAAAAACACAAACAATTGAGAACTCCAGCACCCTTTTGTCGGGTTATCGACCCTTTGTACTTTTTCCGTTGCAAAATGTTATCTAATTTTGCATTTTGGTTTTCAAGTTTCTCCTGCTTTCAGCCACCACCTTGCTAATTCTACTTCACGCCCTCTCTTTTCCTACCTCCTTTAATTAACTATTATAGCGCGAAAGCGCGCGTGATATCGCCTAATTCTTAGCCGACGAAGCCGTAGGCCGAGTCGGCTAAAATTAGGCGATATCACGCAAGCTTGAGCGCTAAAATAGTTTTATAATTCAACACATTGATAACAAAGCACAGTTTGCCGGTCCGTCATTTTTGCATTCTTTTGTCGAAATGCGAAATTTACCGCCATCGTTAGATATACGTCGTGTAGACATAGCTTATATTTGGGCAGTGTATCAAGGTGTTGAATTATAAGTTCCATTATACTATCTTGTTGTAAGTAATGCAGTTGCTATGCAAGTGTAATAATTATTCGACTTCCAGTTTTCCAGTTCTTCCGACAGTTTTGCATTCTCTATGGCTTCTCGCAGACCTGACCGCCACCAGCAAACTTTTGTTTTTGCTGAGAAACAAAAGGAAAAAACTAAGAAAAGTATATTATTTAAAATTAGCAATTAATTTATATTTTGTTTATTGGTTGGTGCTTTTTAAGCACGAGAGAAGTTGAAGAGTAAATCTCTAGCAACTCCAGCGTCTTGAGTGCTGCCCAAAAGTCCTGTATCATACTCATGATGTCATCAACTGAACCGTTCTTGCATTAAATGAGCATTGTCCAAATTTGGTCAGATATAAGTAAACATATGCTGAGTTAGAGCAGGCAGATAGTATAATGGACCTTAAAATTTCCCACTGGTTTTTTTACCTCTTTTTTGGTGTGCACAGCATCCAAAAAGTCCAGCTCCAGCATTATTCGTATAGATGCCAAAATGGTTTCATCGTCAGTCAGCTCAAAATCATTGAACTCAAATTTGTGCAGCTTCCACTGCTCTGCACTGAGAACCTCTTGATTCTGAAAACAACATAGATCCACGGTTATAGTTATACATAATGTGAGCCCAGACCAGTGGTGCATCAGGCTTGCTCCTGCCTACTGTCATGGGCAAGGTATGTATTCGATCAGTACCCTCCGGCAGTGATCCACTGGTTAGTTCTCCTATATATACCGGCCCCTGTGGATAAATCACTATTCGGCAAATAAAATTCTGTTACACTGATGCATTTCCTACATGCACAGGCAGGGATGTAATAGGGGAGCTCTGCAGGCCGAAGGGCCGCGCAGAGCCCCATACTCGTAGAACCAGGCATAGAAGCATGCCGGTCATTTTTCATGGTCATGGCTAGCAGAATGTTTCACAGGTGCTTATTCAAGGTAGGTGCTTATTCAAGGTAGGCCCTTATTCAAGGTGGGCGCTTATTCAAGGTAGGCACTTATTCAAGGTAGGCGCTTATTCAAGGTAGGCACTTATTCAAGGTAGGCGCTTATTCAAGGTAGGCGCTTATTCAAGGTAGGCGCTTATTCAAGGTAGGCACTTATTCAAGGTAGGTGCTTATTCAAGGTAGGCGCTTATTCAAGGTAGGCGCTTATTCAAGGTAGGCACTTATTCAAGGTAGGCGCTTATTCAAGGTAGGCACTTATTCAAGGTAGGTGCTTATTCAAGGTAGGCGCTTATTCAAGGTAGGCGCTTATTCAAGGTAGGCACTTATTCAAGGTAGGCGCTTATTCAAGGTAGGCACTTATTCAAGGTAGGCGCTTATTCAAGGTAGGCACTTATTCAAGGTAGGCGCTTATTCAAGGTAGGCGCTTATTCAAGGTAGGCACTTATTCAAGGTAGGCACTTATTCAAGGTAGGCACTTATTGAAGGTAGGCACTTATTCAAGGTAGGCACTTATTCAAGGTAGGCACTTATTCAAGGTGGGCACTTATTCAAGGTAGGCGCTTATTCAAGGTGGGCGCTTATTCAAGGTAGGCACTTATTCAAGGTAGGCACTTATTCAAGGTAGGCACTTATTCAAGGTAGGCCCTTATTCAAGGTAGGCACTTATTCAAGGTAGGCGCTTATTCAAGGTAGGCACTTATTCAAGGTAGGCCCTAAGTTATTCAAGGTAGGCACTTATTCAAGGTGGGCACTTATTCAAGGTAGGCGCTTATTCAAGGTGGGCGCTTATTCAAGGTAGGCGCTTATTCAAGGTAGGCGCTTATTCAAGGTAGGCGCTTATTCAAGGTAGGCGCTTATTCAAGGTAGGTGCTTATTCAAGGTAGGCACTTATTCAAGGTAGGCGCTTATTTGAAGGTGGGTGCTTTTTCAAATACATTTTCAAATAAATGCAGTATTTGTATGTCTGAACCTGTAAAATTGTGTCATGCATGCTGACTCACCATTATTTTGTCAACTTCTGTCTGCTGGGCTGAGGCATGATAAGATAAAACCTAAACAACAAGATGATGATAGAACATCAAATTGTAACCAACAATTTTTTTTATCACATAGAAAGAAAGAAAAAAGAACAGTTAGATACATGTTAATAATTTAGGGAATTTGTAGCTATTATTTTTCAGTCTGTGACAATATCCATTTTGCCACTGCCATTTTCTTTATAAAAATGAACTTTACTGTAATACTTGGTATTAGATAAGTATCAGACGGTTTCACTCATATCTAGAAGGGGACTTACACTTACCAGCATAATTCATGCATTCAAAGTGATATTTGTAATGTAGTCACTAGGTAATTAATCAAGCCAAATCACATCAATCTTTCAAGATTGATACAAAGAGAAATAAATGTGATTAACAAAAGTATTGGACTGGAAATTATTTACCTCCATGGCAACAGACTGTTTAGCCAGCAACTTGCAAGCTTGTTCATACATTAATACATTGTGAATTCCAAGACCACAGAAGATAGCAAAGGCCTGAGAAAACAGGAGCAGCCATTTGATCGTGAGTCATGATAAGGTGTCAACTGCGGGTGTATCATGTGACCCAAGGGTCTCTTGCTACAAGTTTATAAAGTTTATACCCATGAAAGTGCCTATCACTCCTAGAAAGTTATTTTCAGAATCAACTCTATGTACATTGAATGATTGAATGGTAAAATATTTCTTGTTTTGAACGTAGCGTCTGTGAGTTATATAGAGATTTGTATTAACAAAATGCTAATAAGATGACGTCAACCCGGGAATTTGCCATTATTTCTACGTCAATTTACAATGCGCAGTTTACAGCTTGAGGATAATTAATTTGATAAATACTAAAAATAAACTGTGGATAGTCAATTGATTCGTAAAAAATGTTACTTGGAGGTGAAAACAAGCAGTTGTATAATAAATGATTCCCAGGTTGACATCATCTAATCAGCATTTTGTAAATTCAAATCTCTATAACTCGCTAACACGATGTTCAAAACAAGAAATATTTTACCATTCAACTATTCATTGTACATAGAGTTGATTCTGAAAATAACTTTCTAGGGGTGATAGGCACTTTAAAAACCCAACAGTAAAGTAAGATCAATATCATTGTCAACTTATATGTTTAATAATAATAATAATAATAATAATAATATTAATAATTATATTTAATAACAATATTTATTGAGGGAACACAACTTGCACGGGGCGGTTTTCAGTGGGGCCCTCAATTAATAAAAAGTAAATCTACAATTATATACAGATCTAAAATCAGCTTGAAATTACCACAAATTAATTAAACAACAGTTTTCAGTTTTGCTTTAAAAATAGTTAAAGAATTTGTTTCTGTAAAGTCAATTGGAAGGCTGTTCCAGTCTTTTGCAGCTTGATAGTTAAATGCTTGTTTACCCCAGTTAGTTCGAGGAAGAGGTAAATGAAGATCATTGGAACATCTTGTATTATAAGAATGAACAGCTTGATTTCTGATAAAATTGAAGATAAAATCAGTTTTCCCAATTAGACATTTGTGGATTGAAATGCAGCAATGAAAAAATCATCTCATGGAGAGGGGCTTGAGGTCTAGGCTCTTAAGCGCTTCGGTTGACGAGCTTCCGGGTGGGTGACCTAACAGAACTTCAGCAGCCTTATTTTGTAAGATCTGTGATTCAGACATCAGGGGCCAGGTTGTTCAAAGCACGATTAAGCTAACCCATGATTAGCATCAATTTTGATTCCAGTTTCATGTAAATTAAACTTTGTAAATTTCATTAATAATTCATAAGGGTACTAACAAATAGAAATGAGCCATTCCAATCACACGATTACCCTGTATAGGCTGATACAATCTTGATACAACTCACGAGTGGTTGTATCTAATTTACATGTGAATGTGAATTTTACAAGTAATGTTTACCACATTCGCGTCCATGTTGTATTGGCACTATACATTCACTCACCTTTGGCTCGTGATTGTATAGGCCGATGCAACACTCCTGCTCATGTAGTAAACATTACATACTCTATGAAAATTTTTCCAAAGGTTTTCTGCCCTTCATTTTTGACTTTGACTTGTTTTCACTTCTAGTTAAAAATAAGCTTTTGAAAACATTTTTAAACAAGAGAAATGAAATCCTAGAGTAGCATTAATCGGCTTTTGAACAACCGGGCCCAGGGTGTCATTATTTTTGTCCCCCATACAACATCTCCGTAATCAAAGAGGGGGAGAATTAGAGCATTGTACAAAATAACCCTGGCTAGTGACGACAATACATGTAGGTTCCTGATTCTCCTAATTAGGCCTATCCTCTGATTGATCTTCGTGCTGATAGCATCGACATGATTTGCCCAGGACATAGATTGGTTAAGTATTAAGCCTGTTATTTAACAGCCACTTTTTCCCAAATCTATGGTAAAAATGACTAATAGCTCCCCAAAAACATGTCGGCTGACTGTTGGTCAACAGTCGGCCGACAAACGGCCAACAGTCGGCCGACAGACGACCAACAGTCGGCCAACAGACGACCAACAGTCGGCCGACAGACGACCAACAGTCGGCCGACAGATGACCAACAGTCGGCCGGGGTCGGCCGACAAACGGCCAACAGTCGGCCGACAAACGGCCAACAGTCGGCCGACTGTTTATAGGCAGGTCTGAGGTATTTGTATGAGTTAGTCATCTGTCGGTAAACTGTTGGTGAACTGTCGGCCGACTGTTGGCTGTTTGTCGGCCGACTGTTGGTCATCTGTCGGCCGACATGTTTTTGGGGGAGCTATTAGTCATTTTTACCAAATCTATGGCTTTTACAGTCTTTACAGTGTTTTTCCTTGTGTACAGTCAGAACAGTGTGATAATGTCTCATATTTGCACTCATTTTGGTGCATATATGAATATAATAATAGTGATGAGTGCACCCACCCCTAGGTTCAAGGTGATCCAATACACTACTGGCCTTGCAGTTATACATGTAGCAGGGATTCCTTGAGTAACAGTATGAAAATACTGGAAGAACAATATCTAACCTCAAAGAGATTTTCATCACTCTCAGTGAATGGTTTACCATTATTCTTGTTGAGTAATTGTGCAACACCTGAATAAAACAGATAAAAACAGTCTGTGATCCTACTGGGAGCAAAAAAGCAGGAAATGTAGTTTTGTGTATCAGAATCACTGCAGCAAATAAGGAAGAATGAACCCAGTTGAATAGCAAAATTGAAAGGTACTGCTGGGTAGGTGATAGTTACCGGACCTACTCAGATCATTATTGTTGAATAGACAGGATTCCTCACTCAACAGTTCATTCATTGAGTAAATGTCTTGCCTAAAACTAATGTTAAAATCATTGAAAGATGCCCTTGCCCATAGGCATTTGATCCTGTGAGCTTTGTGGCATACATGTATGTACACCCTGTAGCTATCTTAATGTATTAATTAACAAAAGGATAGAAAATCATCAATGAATTTTAAAAATATATATCTGCACAGTTCATGGAAATGGCATGGCACCAAATATTGTGTATTATATGAAAACTTGTATTTAAAACTGACAAACTAGTCAGAGCATATTGCCTATAGGGTACAGCTACATGTATATACTTAGGTATCTGTTTACTAGATGCAGGTTTGTGTTAGTTTAAAACTTACCTACATTCTTTTGATTGGTGTCAAATATTGGCATGCAAAGAATAGATTTGGTCTTAAAATCACTTTCTACATCCGCCTTAAAAAAAAATGAACAAAAAGAGTAAAATTAATACAGTAATGGGAATTAAAACTTCAAGGTCCAGGCTCCTATGGCTACCGGTACTAATACATATCAGGCTTTTTCTTTACACACCCACCGGCATGTTTCTCTTAATGCAACATTAAGCTTGGACTGATAACAGTAAATCAAAATTTTTCATACCTCTGGATTGAAGCGACTGTCAGCGTAAGCATCAGGGATGTTGACAGCCTAATGAAATATAA
Organism: Cladopsammia gracilis; assembly: GCA_022457155.1. NCBI lineage: Eukaryota > Metazoa > Cnidaria > Anthozoa > Scleractinia > Dendrophylliidae > Cladopsammia > Cladopsammia gracilis. The sequence goes on along the minus strand of JAJGOT010000538.1, from coordinate 552,693 downwards.
AACATACTCTGATTACTTGTAAATAAAAGTCGCACACCGGAGCCAGAAGGCTCATAACGGCCGGAGCTTAAACCCGGTTTCTATAGCATGAAGCGACTAGGAATATTGCTACTCCCCCCTGGATGGGATGCTAGTCCATCGCAGGGTTACCCCCAACATTTTGTCGCCGGTACCCATTTATACACCTGGGTGGAGAGAGACAGTGTGGAGTAAAGTTTCTTGTCTAAGGAAACAACACGATGGCAGAGACCAGGCTTCAAACCACCGACCTTCAGGTTGAAAGTCCGACGCGCTAACCACTACACCACCGTGCCGCCCGATTACCTGTAAATACAGGTGATATATACACAGGTTACAAATACAGGTTAATACAGGTTTTCAGTACAGGTTAATGCAGGTTTATTACAGGTTTCACTGTTGTAACTAGACTGCTTAGATCAAGCATGTGCAGAGAAGAGCTGCCAGAACAGTCTACTTTAAGCTGCCATGGCCCTGTCAACTGATCAGACTTTGACCAAGTTATGTTGGGAACCGATACCTCGAAAAAAGACGCATGTTTTTAGACTTGTTAATGAATTTATCGAATGTAGAGTTTTATCTACACAATCTTTTTAAGGAAGGAACCAGGATACAAGTGCTTGATTAGAAGAGACAAAACATTCGAGATTTTTGTTATTATTGAGTCTGTTCATCCGTACAGCAAATAATTTATCAAAGTGAGTACAATGGCATCAAATATGCAATAATGAATTCATTAATTCACTTTGACCTAGTATATATTTGATTTCTATGTTTGCTAATTGTTGCACTGTAGTTTAAGCAATACAATTCTTGGCTTCACCTTGCCACTAGATGCCACTAATGCAGCGATTCCAGTATTCATTGACCAGTGAGTTTTACTTGTCCTATTAACATAAAAACAAGAATTGCACATCATAAGTACAGTTGAACCTACTTAAGGTTACAGTGTACCTTCGGGGGTGTCTCCAGTATAACAGCTCTAGCGTCTTAAGATTACACTTAATATACCTAAACCCAGATATCAAATTAAAGCTTATAGAGCTGGCTATCTAAATATGGAAACCATTTGGTAGTAAAATGAATTGTCGAATTTTTTACGACGTCTAAATTCGAACATCCGAATCAGCTTTAAAATGCTAAACTCTAAGCGATTATTGTATTTTTCTAATATGATTTGTTCTCGGGTTTCTGGACATGAAGCGCTAAAAAAATGTGTCGGCAATTTCCCACATTCAATTGCAGTGAAAAGTTACAGAATATTTTCGAAAAAGGGAGAAAACAAATTGGAATGATTGCATGGAAATGGCTCTTGACGAAAAAGTTTTCGGATTTAAGAAATTCGCTGACACGTTTTTGTTGATTATATGTTAGCCTAGCTTCTGTCCAAATTTGAGGAAAATCGAACAAATTCCCTTTGAGTTGTACATGTAAAGTGTCTCCAACAAGCGAAAAATTAACTTTGAGAAAACAGTGCTTAAAAAAACATATCGCTTCATAAACAAACTCCGCCCTCAGAAGTTATACCATCATTTCTCCATCAATTTTCACTGTTTTTCGATATTTTTTTTGGATGAAAGTTCATTCTGTAAACTTTATTTTGACGCCAAAAAAAAAATTTCAATAAATTTTCGATCTGAAGGTACTCTGTAACCTTAATACAGACACCAGAGGGACAGACTCAAGTGTCCACAACATAGAGGTGTTTGTGATAATAATACAGACAACAGAGGGACAGACTAAAGTGTCCACAACATACAGGTGTTTGTGTTATAGATCAAGGTAGGGATTGAATGAATTTTGGTATCTTTAGGACCAAGAGAACTGTCCATATAACAGGGAGTTATGTTATATATTCATGATTTGTGATTGATTATTATGGCGCTGACCATTCAACAAGTTTCCCGAAAACGTTTTGATCTTTGACAGTATACAAATATTCGATTTGAGCGCTTTTGATTTGAGGTCCAAAGATATCTCCCAAGGGAATACACTGTTGGCCAATTCCTAGCCTGTGAGCTTTTTTCCCACTGGGAAGCTTTGCTCTTTCACTACCCTCATCTTCATTCACCATTTTCCTTTTTCCAGGAAAAAAATTTTGATTCACAGGCTTCAAATTGAAAGCTCCTTACGTCTTTGCGGCGGCTTTACAAAGTTTCGCGCTTCGCTTTGCCACTCACAAGTTATTTTATTTGGTCTTTGAAAAGGCTATATTCGTGCTGACAATACCAGACAAGTTGCATGAGTTACTCTTGAAGTACTCTTCCTGGGCAGTGCTCCAATGAAAGATAGCCTGGCTGATGAAGTTTAAAGTTTACCTGCAGCATCACAAAGACAAAGTCACAAGCATCGACAAGTACCTGACAACAGCAGATTTAGCTCAAGCAACGGCAGCAATAGTGTCACTTGTTCAAAGAGAGGTGTATGCAGAATAAATTAACGATTTGGAAGATCGAGGGAATGTCAGACATTCAAGCTAAACTGTCAAGCTCCGGCCAGTGTTGCCTGACCGTGTGATGAGTCGGAGGTCGCATTTCTGAAGCTCCTATTGTTAAAAATCGTATGGCAAAACATCATGTGACTCAGCTGTTGATTGTGGCCTTCCATCAGAAGCTTGCAGATGCTTGCACATCACATACTTGTACACCTGAGGGAGCAGTTTTGGATACCAAAAGGAAGGTCAGCAGTACGTAAAGCCATATGATCATGCATGACATGCAAGAAACAGAGGGCAGCCAATATGGAACAAATGATGGCCGCCTTTAATACCAGCATTTCGCACCACAGCTTGAGCCATGCTTTACCCACAGTGGAGTAGATTACTTTGGACACCTAAACATCAAGAGGGGAAGATCAGTTGTCAAGAGGTAGAGAGCCATATTTACCTGCCTGAACTCTAGAGCAGTACATCTAGAATTGGCCAGTTCATTAATGTCCTCAGAAGATTAATGAACCGAAGAGGTCTGCCCAAATTCATTTACTTTGTTGGTGCCGAGAGAGAGAGAGAGATTAAGCAGGCCATTGAGAATTGGAACCAGCAACAAATTCAGGATGAACTCCTGCAGAAGTGATGCCAGTGGGTATTCCAACCACCGAAAGCCTCACACTAGTGGGGTTTGGGAAAGGCTGATATGTAGCACCTGAACAGCCCTGAAGGCAATGCTTGGAAAAAGCCTAGCAGATGAAGAGTGCCTGGCCACTGTTCTCACTGAAGTGGAGTCGATTCTTAACTCTAGACCACTTTGTGTCATTTCTGATGACCCTAATGACTGTGAACCCTTGACACCAAATCACCTGTTGCTGCAGAGCATGGTTCATGTCTCACCGTTTGGATCCATTGTGAAGGAAAATAAAATTATTTGCAAAAAAGAAGTGGAGACAGACACAGATTTTAGCTGATCATCTTTGGAAACAGTGGCTTAAAGAGTACATCCCAGCCTTGCAGGAAAGACAGAAATGGTACAGGCCTCGTTGGAATGCTGAGGTTGCAGACAGGATGCTTCTCGTGGATGAATGCTTACCAAGGGGACAGTGGTGCTTGGGACAAGTTGTCAGGGTGACTCCTGGAAGGGATGGACTTGTGTGAATGGTGGAAGTGAGGACCAGATCATCCACATCATTAGTGCAACCCATACAGAAGCTCTGTCTCTTGGAAGAGGCAGGGAATCTCTACCGTGATTAAGACATTGCTTGGAACACAAACATTGATTTGACATTGATATTGACACTTATTTGCTTATAATAACTAAGACTGTATGGGAACCCATACAGTGATAGCAATGCTTTACTTGTTGCGCATGGGGTGGGGCGTTGTGGCTGGGTTTCCTGGAAGAGGAAAGGTAAAATTGTTTCACTACTGACTAGGATAATATGCCTAAAAATTCAGGATGCTTTACACTAAAGAATCTGGTTAAAAACTGCTGTAATCCTATATTTTGAAATTACATGCACGTATCATAGCGGAGCTCATGGAGCCCCATACTCGAAGAACCCATGCCTGCCATTTTTCATGGTTATGGCTAGCAGAATGTTACGCAGGTGCGCGTCCATAACATGTGTGTCCGAGCATCCAAGCGTCCGAGTGTTGCACAGGACTAGCTCGCAGGAACATATGACGTCGCAAAACATGTGCGTATGACGTCACCCAACATCCGGGATCTTTACAATTTTGAAACCAAAGCGAGGCTTTGTTTTTTTGCGCGGCTACATGGCCGAATGTCACGTCAGCTTGGTAAACACTTTTGATGTTTTAATGTGTTTAGTGGAGAAAACTGTTTCAAATTAAAGTTGTTATTTCCCTGCATTTTTTTGCGGTTTGCTACTCAAGACAGGAATACCAATTAAGGGATACTCAAAAGCTGCTATAGTGGAAAAAGAAGAGCTTTCAGGGATAAAATCTTGCTCTGAGGAACTTCATATGCTTTTATCAATGCTGGAGCAATGTGGGGAGATGTTTCTCACTTCGGGTTTCAGAACTGAAGAAGCGGAGATTTCAAGAATTTTCAAGCAGTCGAGGGACTTAAAGGTAAAACAAAATACATTTTTCGATGGGAATTTATGTTGATAACAATCTGTGATTGACGTTTTCGTTGTGTTCTTGTTAGTTTTGGAGAACTGTTTATAAAACATGCTCAAATTCAGTCGTTTTGATTTCTTTCATCGAAGATAGCTCCGACGGCCTCGATGCACTATAAATGGTTCGCGTTTTGCTTTTAAACAAACTTATGGAGACTTATTGAATAAAATTTTTCGAAAGAAGATTGTGTTGTCGATTTTTTATGTGTTTGTTCATTCATTACATAGGTTGAAAAGCGATTTTAAGCAAACAAAACAAGACTCGGATTTTATAGTCCTAACTTAACTCAAATCGCCTTTTAATAAGCAAATATGTTTGTGTATTTTTTGCAATTTTGATTTCTAAATCAGTTTCTTGGGCAATTTTTGATATGCAACAGGTATTAATTTTATTCCAATATATATAAATTATATTTTTTGTGAACTTTTGTACGGTCTAAATGACTGTCCAGACGGTCGCACAATACCGTTTTTGAGAATTGCTAAAATTGAAAAATAGCCTGGTTGTCAATCTTAATTCTTGTGCTTCCAACCTAGCTTTCACATTAGCTAAGTTTATCATCGGCTTTCTGTTCAGAGAGCTGTTATATATGTTATGTTATACCCGAGCTTTCTCTAAATCAATTGCTGGGAGTCGCCATAAACCTACTTTGGCCCTGTCTCCTCAACAGCTCCTGAATACAGATCAAAAGCCTTAGAAAATATTACATCCTGCTGCAAGAAAACAAATCAATACAAAAATTAACAATGAAACAAACTTTTCAAGACTTGCAATTTCACATTTCTTCATCATACATGGATAATGAGAGGGCTCAATCCAGGATAGGTACTTATTTAAGGAATTAAGGGCTCTTAATCAAGGGCATCTACTTATTTGAGAAAATACAGGTTGAAAAGTGCAAATAAAAGCTGATTTACAGTGTGAGCTTGGAATGCTTGTATATTATGTAAGGCTGGTCTTTCTTACATGGCATCATGTGTGTGTAAACAGAAATACATCCTACACTGCTAGCTGTGCCTTTTCAGTCAGTTTAATCATGAAAACAAGTTCTGCAAGACTGGAGTGAGCAAACCAGTAGAATGGAAGGAAACTGGGGGAAATAAACTGAAGCCTTAAAATTTACAGTATCCCACTTTCTTGAACACATAAGAAAAACAAAACACCAGTTTTCAAAAGAATGCATAGAATGCACAAGTTTGAGATGGCCAGTAATTATAAGTTATTGTACTATAGGTATCAAGGGGTAACAGGTTTCATTGTTTGCTATTGAGGGGTTTGAGGTGGTTATTATCTTCAAGGGTTCAGGGATTTACTGTGATTGTCATAATTACCATAAATCCTCTATTAAGCCCCCCACCCCCGTCAAATAAGCCCCTCCCCTTTTTGGAGCAAGAAATTTATTAAGCCCCCCTCTTTTCCTTCACAACCCAGACAATCAAAAATATAATGGCTGACTGCATGTATAACCGGTACATTTGTACTGTTGCAATCCTGCTACAAATTCATATACACAGTACTTGCGAGCTTTGGGGGAAATATAACAAGTAGTTGTACTAAAAATGATCATTATTATGGTCATCAATGAGTGGTGAACTGCTTGTGTTTCACTAAATTAATTGTAATAAGCCCCCCCCCCCCCCCCCCCCCCCCCTGTCAAAAGCACTTAGAGAGTTTAGTTACAGATGAACATTTCATTGATGTCTGTCTCAGAGGAGTGTCCACATGATCCTAAGAGTTTACTGTATATTATACATACACTTTCGCAGGTCTCATCAATGAGAAACACCATGCACCGTTCAACATCAAGTAATTCTTGCGCCTCCACCATGATGTTATGAACACATGTGTCAAGATTACTTTGCTCTTCAAATATGCCTCGTGCAAGTTGAAGCAGGATCTGCAATTAGTTCAAAAACATCACTGACACTTAAAAAGACACCACCGGCTCCTGGACCTTACTAAGTGCAATTTACATTTACTGTGCGAATCCAAAAACTGTGAACACTTTGATTTGATTTTGACATTTCCTATTGTTCAGCAACCAATCAGAAGCGACTCGAAACCACAAGAAACCCAAATAAACAGTTAGTCACGAAAACCACGCTTCTCTCTTTCCCTGCAAAACAGTCGTCGCCACCTCGCTGTTAGTTTACCTTTCGTCTTTCTTTGTAGATGAAGTAGAAATCTGAGCAATTTTACAGCTAAAAACCAGACAGACGTTTATAGCGGAGCACTTGCCAGGCCGAAGGCCTGGCTGTGCAGCCCCATACTCATAGAACCCAGCACGTCATTTTTCATGGTCATGGCTAGCGGAATGTTTCGCGGGCGCGTTGTCTGCCCGCCGAACGCCCGCCGTACGCTTTGGGCTAGCTCGCGGGCTCGTATGACTTCGAAAAACATGCGCGTACGACGTCACCAACATCAGGGATCTTTGAGGCTTTGTTTTTCGCGCGGCCACACAGCCGTCAGCTCGGTAAACACTTCAGTTGGATTGTTGTGTTTAGCGGAGAATTGAAGTCGTTATTTCCCTGCAGTTTTTCGCGGTTTGCTACTCAAGACAGGGATACTAGTTAAGGGATACTCAGAAGCCGCTTTAGTGGAAAAAGGAGAGCTTTCACGGATAAAATCTTGCTTCGAGGAACTTCATGTTATCAATGCAGAAGCAATGCGGGGAGATGCCTTGTTTTATTACGGATTTCAGAACCGAAGAAGCGGAGTTTTAACGAATTTCCAAGCAGTCCAGTGCTTTAAAGGTAAAATAAATCACATTTTTTGATGGAAATTTATGTTGATATCAATTTTTGATTGACTTTTCCTTTGAGTTCTCTTAAGTTTTGGAGACATGTTTATGAAACGTGTTCAAATTAAGTCGTGTTGTTATCTTGAATTTCATCGAGGACAGCTCTGCCTTGATGCGCTAGAAACAGTACGTGTTTTGCTTTCAAATATAAATTAATGGAGATTGAAAAAAATTTTTCGAAAGAAGATTGTGTTGTCCGTTTTTATGTCTTTGTTCATTCATTACATAGATTAAAAAGCGATTTTATGTAAACAAAACAAGACTTACATTTTCGGTAAAGCAGATTTTCTGTCTTCACTCGTGTCGCCTTACTTATGCAAATAAGCTTATGATTGTGTATTTTTGCAATTTTAATTTCCAAATCAGTTTCTCGGGCAATTTTTGACAAACAAAAGCTGTATTTTATTCGGAAAGTAGTCGTACTAGTTATTCTGGAAAGAGAAAAGTTGTTTTTGTGAACTTTTGTACGGTCTAAATGTACTGTGCAGACGGTCGGGTAATACTGTATTTGAGAATTGCTAAAATTGAAAATAGCCCGTTCTTCAATCTTAATTCTTGTGCTTCCAACCTTTCACCTTAGTTAAGTTTCACGTTAGTTAAGCTTGTTGAAAGTGCGACGTTGATAGGCTGGGCCTATCTATATATATTAGACATTTGCCTCATGCTCAGTTGTCGCGTTCATCGGTTTGTCAGTGTTGTACACAACACTTGTCTGTCGCGGCAGTATCGCTAAAACATTTAGCGAAAAAGCCGGACAATAGAACATGACAGTTCCTGAGGTTTAGTTTCCCTGGAAAAAGTAAATTTTCGAAAAAGCTAACGAGCGAGAAAAAAATTGGCTGTTCTGGCGAATTAAAGTGTTAACTTACGGCATGCAAATATGTATAAACTACAGAACCGCTAACTTGCCGTATTAAAACTTGTTAACTTTTATTCCCAGCACGGTAAGTTTACATGTACACAGCTACTGCACAATGTTTCTTTTGCTCTGATCTCTCGCTAATCAGCAGCTACATATAGTTACTTTGCTGTGTGTGGCTAATTGCAATACGGTCTTGCAAAATTTGAAGGCGAGAATATCACAGGTCACGAGATGAGGGTTTCTGTGGATCGAAAAATTAAAATAAATCGCCACCTGCCTGAATAATCTATAAAATAAAGTTTGAAAACCTGACCTGCCGTTTTTTTTTTCTTTTGCTTCTATTGGCTCAGTAGCTTTTTTGAAAATTCACTTTTTCCAGGGAAACTAATCCTCAGGAACTGTCATGTTCCATTGTCCAGCGTTTTCGCTAAATGTTTTTGCAATACTGCCGCAATGGACAAGTAGTACAAGTGTTGTTTACAATACTGCTAATACTGATAAACCGATGAACGCGACAACTGAGCTAAACGTCTGTCTGTTTTGTAGCCGTTACAGTAAAATCGCTCAGATTTCTACTTCATTTAATACAAAGAACGACGAAAGGTAAACTAGTAATAAAAAAAACTACAGCGAGGCGGCAACGATTCTTTTGCAAGGAAACAGAGAAGCATGGTTTCGTGACTAACCATTTGTTTGGGTTTCTTGTGGTTTCGAGTCGCTTCTGATTGGTTGCTGCACAATGGGAAATATCAAAATCAAATCAAAGCAAATAAGGAAATAACAAAAACGTGTTTTTCTCATTCGGATTTTAATAGTTCTCGATTCTGTTTTCAGCAATGCGTTTCAACAGCCAATTGGCACAATCGTGTGTTTGGGAACTTGAGTTGCATTATTGTAAGCAAAGTTATTTTTCTCAGTACATTTTGCTTACAATAATGCAACTCAAGTTCCCAAACACATGATTGTGCCAATTGGCTGTTGAAACGCATTGCTGAAAACAGAATTGCAAAATATTAAAATCCGAATGAGAAAAACGCGTTTTTGTGATTTCCTTATTTGGCAATTCCCTATGATTGACAGCTGTCAAATTCCTTAACTATTGACTTGACCGATCAAAATTATATTAAAAGAATGTTTTCAATCCTCAAAATCAGTTCCTTTTCATTTTAATTTGCTAGCACAACTCAGTTCTGCTACAGAAACACTTGAAAATACTATATGTTGAATGTCCTGCCAAAGGATCATGTGACGTAATATTAAACTAATCAGAGTGCTCAAAAGGCCAAATTTTGAATGTCCATGACGAATGATTTAAGATATTGACCCAAAATTTTGGATTTTGAAATTGGACATCAGGATGCTTACCGAGACATTTTTGGGAGATATTCAGAGGGGGCAATTATACCCTGGGCAGGTACCTTTGTTTCATGTGACTGACAAACTAGACCTTTTTATAGTTGTGTGCTTAGTACCCTGGCCTTTGAGTGAAAGTGAGGCTGGAGTTGACTTTGTTTTGATACAAACCTTCCTGCTTTTCTTTGTAAATCATCTTAGTTAGCATAAGAACAACATGATTTACATATGAAGAGAAGAAAGGTTTCTATTCAAATTGCCCAAAAATTCCACGGGAGCTGATTGCCAATGAGAAAGCGCTATAAGCACGGAATTCACACCCTTTAGTTTAGTATGCAAGGGTATAAGAAGGACAAAACATGTTGTTTGTCGTGTTTTAACGCTTGAAACTTCTGATCGTGAGTTTCGCTGGAGTTCCGCCTTGGCTGATGAACAACGTCCTGTTACCGGTTCCCCTTCCAGCTGCTGCTCTTGCAGCAGCTCCTCCAGCGCCACCAGCGCCAACAGCTCCAGTTGTAGTTCAACCAGCTCAGGCGGCTCAAGCGGCACAAGTCCCGAATTTAGAGGTAAACACGTGGCCCATCATTTATTCATACAGTTACATTAATTGGTTAGTTTCCTCCTTATACCGGGTCAACAAGTTGTTAGTTTTCGCTGTTTTAGCTGGCGTGCTGGTTTTGCCAGCGTCGAACCTGGTTCCGTTTCTTTTGACCCTAGGTCAACAAAATTGTGTGAGTTCTGGCCAGTTGCTAGCCGGCGCGCTGGTTGTAGCCAGCTTAGGCTAATTGGGTCATGGTTTAGACTCTGTTAAATTAAGTTAATATATTTCTGACTGGTTGTAGCCGGTCCGCTGGTTGCGGCCAGCTTAGGCTAATTTTGTTACGTTCTTGACTTTAGTTCAATTAGATATATTTCTTGACTGGTTGTAGCCGGTCCGCTGGTTGTAGCCAGCTTAGGCTAATTTGGCTATGTTTCGGACTCTACAATTCAACTCAATTAATATTCTTGACTGGTTGTAGCCGGTCCGCTGGTTGTAGCCAGCGTTGGTTAAATTTGGCTATGATTCAACTCAATTTATATTCTTGACTGGTTGTAGCCGGTCCGCTGGTTGTAGCCAGCGTAGGCTAATTTGGCTATGTTTCGGACTCTACAATTCAACTCAATTAATATTCTTGACTGGTTGTAGCTGGTCCGCTGGTTGTAGCCAGCGTTGGTTAATTTGGCTATGTTTCGGACTCTATAATTCAACTCAATTGATATTCTTGACTGGTTGTAGCCGGTCCACTGGTTGTAGCCAGCGTAGGCTAATTTGGCTATGTTTCGGACTCTACAATTCAATTCAATTCAATTAATATTCTTGACTGGTTGTAGCCGGTCTGCTGGTTGTAGCCAGCGTAGGCTAATTTGGCTATGTTTCGGACTCTATAATTCAACTCAATTAATATTCTTGACTGGTTGTAGCCAGCGTAGGCTAATTTGGCTATGTTTCGGACTCTACAATTCAACTCAATTAATATTCTTGACTGGTTGTAGCCGGTCCGCTGGTTGTGGCCAGCGTAGACTAGTTTTGTTACGTTCTTGACTTTAGTTCAATTAGATATTTTTTTTAACCGGTTGTAGCCGGTCCGCTGGTTGTAGCCAGCGTTGGTTAATTTGGCATTGTTTTTGAACTTTAGTTCAATTAAATTGATATATTTTTGGACTGGTTGTAGCCAGCGTAGGCTCATTTGGGCTATGTTTTTCGAAATTTTAGTTCAACTAAATATATATTCCTTGACTGGTTGTAGCCGGCCCGCTGGTTGTGGCCAGCGTAGGCTAATTTTGTTGCCTTGAACTTTAGTTCAATTAAGTATTTTTTGACTGGTCATAGCCGGTCGGCTGGTTGCAGCCAGCGAAGGTCAATTTGGCTATGCTTTTTAACTTTAGTTCACTGATTAAATTCATATTGTTGACTGGTTGTAGCCGGTCCGCTGGTTGTGGCCTGCGTAGACTAATTTCGCCATGCTTCTGAACTTCAGTTCAACTCCATTAATACATTTTTGCCTTTTGTAGCCGGTCCGCTGGTTGCAGCCAGCGTAGGTTATTTTGGCTATGTTTTCGAACTTCAGTTCAATTAAATTGACATATTTGAGAGGAAAGCGAGTTTCTACCTTCCTGGGCAATGTGTTCCCTCATTAAAGTTAGAGTGTTTACTGGCCTTCATATTGTTTTTGTTTTTATCTTGCCAAGTTACACATTTTACTTCCCTCACACCTCTGCATTCATTGGGTCTTGGGTTCTCTTGGGGGGGTTGGGAAGTGATGGCAACATCCCAGGGTAATCTTATACCCTTTGTGCCCGACTCCAGCAGTTGTGCCGGGATTGTTCGCCATCACCGATCCCGTTTTACTTCCAGTTTCTGCTAGGTCTTGTATGTCCGTCTATTCCTCTATTTCTTTTAGCCCCCTACGAAACGATGGAGGGAAACTGTGTTTTATGATGTTCCAGAATGGGAACTACGAGGACACTTTGATCCTATAGTAGCGTTACACCGTTCTGGAATCCGCTCTGTTAAATGGATCTCCATAAACGGGATCGCCGATGGTGGGCACATCCCGGATGATCAATTGCCAACAGTTAAGAGATATCTAAGGGAAAAAATAATGTTTCTCCCTCTCTTTTGAGAGTTCGTGATCCAGACACCTGTGTTGCGGGCGAAATTCATCATCACTTTGACGCATGGGAAAAACTCTCCGCCAATCAAGCTAATTCTGAGGAGATTATGTCCTGGATTCGTTCAGGGGTTTCAATTGACAAGTACATTACCCATTTTAAGGTGACAGTTCCAAAGTGCGTATTAGTAATCGGCCCCTGGTATTAGGTGTACGTTTTGGGTGTAAGTTTTGGGTGTAAGTTTTGGGTGTGTGTATTGGGTGTGAGTACTGGGTGTGAGGTTTGGGTGTGAGTACTGGGTGTGAGGTTTGGGTGTGAGTTTTGGGTGTGAGTATTGGGTGGAGTATTGGGAATGAGTATTGGGTATAAGTATTGGGTATGGGTGCTAGGAGAGTTGAGGTTTTATTGTAGGTTGGCTATATAGAGCTAATAAAGGGAGTGGATGCCGGTATATGTGTTTGATCCCTTTTTCATAATTGTTCTAAGGGACTGGAACAATAATCTTCAATTATTTCCCATTCTTAATCAGCGATCCGTGGAACAAAGGGCAGTTTGGATAGTTTACTATTCAAATTGCCCAAAAATTCCACGGGAGCTGATTACCAATGAGAAAGCGCTATAAGCACGGAATTCACACCCTTTAGTTTAGTATGCAAAGGTATAAGAAGGACAAAACATGTTGTTTGTTGTGTTTTAACGCTTGAAACTTCTGATCGTGAGTTTCGCTGGAGTTCCGCTGGCTGTACAATCATCTTGGGTAAGACGGGGAGGGGGGATGGGACGGAGTGGTTCCGTGATGTTCCCCTTTTTTCTTCACCCGCCCCATCCCACCCAGTACCATTTTTGCCGTCCTTTGTTCTATGGACCCATTTTTTTCATAATTGTTCTAAGGGACTGGAACAATAATCTTCAATTATTTCCCATTCTTAATCAGCGATCCGTGGAACAAACGGCAGTTTGATAGTTTACTATCAAAACAAGGTCAACTTCAGCCTCATTTCCACACAAAGACCAGGTTACTAAGTAGAAACTGTAAAATGGTGTATTCCAGGTCGAGAACTAACAACAAACTCAACCCACATATGACGCCGAGTCTGGGGATCGAACCCGGGCCACATACATGTAAGCTATATAGCTAATAAGCTTTCTTATACTTTGCTAGCTGAGCTTACCTGATTTCGTTTGTACTCTTGTACAGAGATTTCAAAGAGTTGTGCATTTGTTATTCCAATTCCACAGAACGTCAGATAATTCCTGAAAACCTACATTTCAATAAACATCCTAAAATTAAGCTTATTTTTTGGCATGGCCAAAAAAACACTACGTCCACAAAGCCGACAAAAATTAAAAGCGTCTGCCATGCTAAATTTTTTAGCATTTAAGACTGATTAGTATTGAATATCCCACAGAATATCTTCAGCAACATGCAGGAAGAGCACAACCAGCCAAACAAAGTCTATAACTAATCAATAAAAATTCGAGACGAAAATGTCGACCGCCACGACCGCCACTCGCCACCACGTCCCCAGGTCCCTCTCGCTTTCAAAATGGCGGCGCGGCCGGAGTCCTGGGTTGGAGGACTAGTGAATTTTTGGCGGCTTCCGCCTTGCGCCTTCGCACAAACTTGACAGATATATTAGGGAATAATGGGAGTTTACCAATACTATTTTTTTATTCCGTGAATCACACTTTACGGTAATGCTGTAATGTATGTAAGTTAAAATTTGTAAAACGTGATTTTGTGTCCAATTTTGCTCCTCGAGAAGAGCACAAAGCAAGTTGATTTCACCACTCACTGACACGTCAAGAACATGCTTAGACTTAGACAGTCCCTCCGTCAAAACCTCTGTGCATGTTGTGTCATATCTGAAGCCGATTTTTTTTATTTCAACTTTAATTAAAAGTTATAGCTTTTAAAGGAGTAAAATTGTCCAGTAGAATTTGAAGCCTCTAGTCTTCCCTTTGAAAGCCTATTTAAAAATTTTGCGTCAGACATGGCATTCTACAATACACCTAAGAACGAATCAGACAATAAACTGTGTGTGTAAATTATAGTGCTAAGGTCAACCCATTTATTTCCCTCGTGATGTCCCTCATTTCCTTACCAGGGCTAACGCTCAGTACAGGGAAATTTATGGGTTGACCTTAGCACTATAATTTACACACAGAGTTAATTCTCTGATTCCTTGTTTGTATCACCACTGCTACATTTACAATACACCTAGTTTACCACCCTGCCATGTTATCTCATGAAATTCTATATCCGATTCTATATACAATACCATCGAATAATGTTATCAACATTTCGCTTTTTGGTCGTGACTCGGCAAGTTAATTATACTGGAATAAGATTGATGAAGTTGTCTTTTTATGTAAACAAAAAATATTGACTGATGCTTGTGTGTTTTCCTTGTTAAGCCCTATTTTGTCTTACGGTTTGTGTTATTCTATTACTAGGGGACTAGGGCGAGGGGAGTATGACGAGGGGAATATGACGGGGGGAATATGACGGGGGGAATATGACGGGGGGAATATGACGGGGGGGAATATGACGGGGGGAATATGACGGGGGGGAATATGACGGGGGGAATATGACGGGGGGAATATGACGGGGGGAATATGACGGGGGGAATATGACGGGGGGAATATGACGGGGGGAATATGACGGGGGGAATATGACGGGGGGAATATGACGGGGGGAATATGACGGGGGGAATATGACGGGGGGATATATAATCCTTTGTTTTGCTATCGTTATCAGCTATTGTTTTCAGCCCCGCCTCACCCCTGTTACAATCAAAGCCGCACCCAGCTTTTCAGACACTGTAATGAAAGGGGTTATGTGATATATTCCCCTGAAAAGAACAAAGAAAACTGAGCTAGGTGGAAAATAAGGTCGGATATGATAGCGCTCAGTGGCGAAATGATAAATACACAGCTGTACATACAACAGGTCTCGATCTCAAACGAATCAATGGAATCGGTTAAAACATCAAGGCTTCTCTAAACGGCCAGTTGGCAAAATACAAAAACAATCTTTCTTCCGGAATAACAGCAGCACGCAAAGCTTTTCTTGTTTCTTTTTTAGCTCGATGTTTTCCTCTTATTGTTAAGTCTTGTACAGTTCTTTCAACCGCCACCATTCCACAAATACGAACGAAAAGCTTTATTTCAATCGAGTCTTCGCTCCTTACTGCGCAACTTTGACGAAGACACTGGGTACGAGGCTGACTTTATTTGTCTCTGTTTTCTGGTACTGAGCAAGCGCAATAGTACATTAATGTATTAGGCATGCGAAAACGGATGGCGTGGATTTTACAGCATCCGGAAGGCTTTGAGAGCCTCCGTTTTTCCCTATAACCAAACAAAACGAGAGCTCTGGGGACGCGAATGAACAATGCGTTGCAAAATAGTGTATTTAACCAGACAGCGCTTTGCATGTGAAATGATTGATGCAGAAACATTACGGAGCCTGTTCGTTCCTGTGAATATTTCGCGCGTTCGGCGGTGTCAGCCGTCGCACTTCCTGCATACTCTTTTCATGACTGCATACTGATGAGCGGAACCTTAAACGAAACAAATACAAACAAACAAAACAAAAGAAGAAAAAAAAAGTAGATACCTCTTCGTCTTTTTGCAAGAAGTGATGCGCTCCCGTTTTTTTGTTTATGGTTTGAGCTACCCCAATAACCTGGAAAAAAAATAATACAAATCTTCTTTAGACACTGACAGATGTAGACTCAGGAAGAGTTTGAAAACATTACGAAGTAAAATAACAATTTTTCTGTAGGTACCTCTCCATCATGGCTTTTAATTGGCATACACAGAATGCTGTGGGTTTTATAACCCGTGGCCTTGTCAACATCTGCATTAAAACGAGGATCCTGAAACAGGATAGAAAGGAGTTTGGTTTCCATGGTCTGTTTCAAAAAGAAAAGTAAACTAAAGGAGTGATAAAGTTGTCAAGGTATGTAGCAATATTGAGCAAACAACTTCCGCACACACAGCGTGCCGAGTTTCATACCGCAATACACAGGGTTAATGAATCCTATCTGTATTTTGTCATGCGATTTACAGCCGATTATTAACCGTTTTGTGAAACTTAAAACTCAATTTGGCCGGATTGGAAAAATATGAAGCATTGTAACATATTTTTATAAAATTCGGTCAATTTTCAACTTCAAATTTATACCAACGGCAAAGAAATCGGGGTAGTTTGTTGGTGTTGCGGAAGGTGTGATCACCAAATGACGTAAAACAAAAGATTCAAAAGACACTGAACAACACCTACACCACAACACAAAAGCTAACCAACAATGGCCTCTGCAACACCAAGAAACACCCGAAATCGGGCAGACAAACCGCGTACCGGTTCTTAATTCGTAATTCAGTAATGAATTAAAACATAATAAAACCTAAATTATCATGTTATAGTATACAGTGCAACACTTCTCCTGTTCCCGGCCGGCGAAACGCTCATATAATCTTTGGAATTATCCCCTCTATTAAAGAGACACCTCTGTTGAGGGAGGGGATACTTCTCCTGTTCCTGGTCACTGTATGCACCAATATACAACTGTAGTGCTTTGGCACATCTGAAAACTTTGCTAGTTTTTTCCGCCATTTCAAGTTACTTTATTTATTTATTTTACCAAATATTTCTACAGGAATATCTAATTTAGCGTAATTGCTAGTTTGAATGGAGTCCTGTGTGACGTAAAGCCTTATGATCGTTATTCAGTTACCTGGATAAATGTTTAGTTAAGACTTTCTTGCTGATCGCCAATCGGGTTTGCGTTCATTTGTTGTTACTTTTGCTTTAATACCGTAATGATTCGAATTTGCGCCCTCCTTCCAATAAGCGCCCCTTTTCTAATAAGCTCCCCCCCTTGGGTGTCGTTTTGTTAATAGGCGTCCCCCTTTCTGATAGTCTTGCAGTCTGGGGGAGCACTGGTGACGAGGTTGCTTGTTATACATCTGGCCCCGGTTGTTCAAAAGGTGGATAGTGTTATCCACCGGATAAATCACTATCCGGTGGATAACACAATGGATTTTGTTGATACTTATCCACCGGATAGTGATTTATCCGTTGGATAGCGCTATACACCTTTTGAACAACCGGGGCCAGTTCCGAGTTATTCTTTAGCCTCCTTTTCAAACCGAGGCCAAGTGCAAAACCATTCTTATGGATATAAGGGGCGGACCATTAGAAATCTTGGGAGGGGGGGTGACAATTACTGCAAAAATCCTGCAAAGGAAAATTGTCTCAAAAAAAATTCCTGCAAGCAGTTGACCATAAAAAAATAAAATCCTGCAAGCTAACTGGATATATATAATTATATATTTATTTATTTATTTTAAAGTGGAACATATGAGAGTATGACATGCTCTCTGGTAATAAAATTCACTGAAAAAGCAACTTCAGGTTAAGTCAAATGCTGTCAAAAATTACCTGCCTCAAGGGTCTATCTGGTACATGTACCAATATCTTAATATAACCAAAACCTTGTTTATGTACATATTTGAAAACACTGTAAACATCATGAAATATGTAACCTGCTGTACTCCACGCAAGTAGTTTTTTAAATACATTACAGATTGTCCAACCGTCCCGATTTCGTCGAGATTACCCCGATTTTACTTCAAAATCCCGAATACCGACCAATATGTGATCGGAATAGAAAAATCCCGATTTTGACATCTGTTCTGTCATTTTCGTCAAATTCTCATAATACTTACTATACAAAAAGACGAAATTGCGTATACTTTACTCTGATATCCAGATAAACTAAAGAAACAGCAAGAAAATTAATATAAAATGAAATCGAGTACTTGTATGTGGAGCCACACAAAGAGACGCAAAGCGACGAGAAGCCACATCAATTTGCCAAACATTTTTGACAGAAATTGTTGTCTCAGAACACTAGAAATGGAGTTTCAGAGCATCAAGATTTCAAAATTTTCTGGTGGGGCATGCCCCCAGACCCCCCTAGCGGCTCGCGCCTTCGGCGCTCGAACACTCCATTTCAATTATTATTTCTGCTCATTTCATTTTTCATGCAAAGGTTAGACAATCTAGCTTAAATCTACTCTCCAGCATTTAATACCAAAAATGGATTGGGCCAAGTATAAAAAATTGGAGCTTGCACACATTTATAAAAAAGATCTGAGAAAAAAAAAACCTGCAGGCTTGCACCTCCCCCCAAAAAAAATCCTGCAGGACACTCAGGCCGAAAAAAAAATTCATACACTGAAAAATTTTTGACCCCCCTCCCAGGATTTCTAATGGTCCACCCCTAAGTTTTAATTACATGTGAAACAAAACTCATTTCCATATGAATGTTTTTGCACTTGCCCTCAGTTTGAAAAGGAGGCTAAAGAGTAACTCGGAAATGGGCTATTATGCAATAACGGAAAGAAAACAACTTTGATTGTTTGAGATGAAAATTGCCTTTGCCCCGTGAACAGCAGAATTGTATACCCAATAGTTCACTGTTGAGAAAATATATTCACTGATTTGCAGTTGTAGGGTAACCTTGAGTTTATCTTTTTTATTTTATTTTTCAAACGAAACTGCTTTTTTAAGTTTACACGAAAGTTTTTTACATTCATGCTGACAGTTGGAAAGGAAAGAAATACCAATTTTTACACTGTAGAGACTTCTCCGCGGAACCTATTAAACCAGTATTTCCAAGCGGTGCGGGCAAATCAGAATTTTGAACAGAAAATATTATATTTGTTTTCTGTATTAAGGGATTTTCCGCGTGTCACAGCCCTGAGGCTTAAATTTACTAATATCAATTAGGGCGAAATCAGTCTGTATGGTCTTTATGAATTTTGAATTGCAAATTGAAGATTTAGAAAGAGTCGTTTAGTGTCTAACAGAAGTATTAAAGAAAAGCCGGCGGTAGAAATATTATGTTTCCGACTAAAATATCCAGTCGGAAGCGTTTTGGTTGCATCGACTCCTCAACTGCCATATATATCCTGAAAATGCTATCCAGAGTTTTAAAAATGTTATAATTGCATATAGAACTGTATTGGATTGAAAATTAGATGCTGTCGGCTTTATAAAACAAATTGGCAAACGAATACGCCTTATTATAATAAATGAAAAATGACTTCAAATCTGACAAGTAAAATTAATTAACAGCGACACATGAATTTGAGATTTGCATAAAGTAAAACTGGTACAAAAAAGGATTGAAGCTGAGTAGCTGATAATTTAGTTCGTGTTTGGAATTACCTTTTGATTGAAACTACTTCGCTTTGAAAGAATTGCGGGACCGATTTCTGCTTATACTCGTTTATATATACACAGACTACTACTGACGCTGTCTGTACCAATTTCTTTCTACAATTATTATTTTGTCGTCCTCACCTGTACTACTTATTATATTCTAAGTATGTCTTAAACTTTTCCACCTTTTCTCGGTACATGCATAGCACATTACATTGTTTGTGTTCATACTCTGATAAAGAAGTACTGGCCCGGTTCAAACGTCGAACTTCACATGTGCCGAATCTAATGCAAATGAGCAAGAACAATAGATTTTGCTCATTTGCATTCGGATTCGGCACATGTGAAGTTCGACGTTTGAACCGGGCCTTATAAGAAGCCAAAGCTTCGAAGCAAGTGCAGAAACCAAAAATATTACCGAATCAGTGAGCTTCGTAAGGATTATGAAGCAATAGTTGTGCAATTGAATTTTCGTAGCGGTACATCACATTGTTTTGTTATAATTTTTCATTAGTGTTGTTCATATTTCACGGAATATGCGTAGCACATGGTTTATCTAATACGACGGGTGGTAATTATTGTTTATTTCGAAATGAAGATTTTGTCGGAGATTAACATTTTAATAAGCAGAAAAGATTATTGTTGTTAAAACTGCTTTGGTACAATCTGATAAAAAGAAAAATTGGATGTGACAATGAACAAAAAATAGAGAGATATCGTTTTGATGATCGATGCCATACTGTCTTTAACTGGCAAAAAAGAAATAATACGTGAGTTTAAAGTGTGTTGACTTGTAACCAAGTAGCTCAGGCTTAAAACAAAGAACAGCCTTCCCGACTAGAAAAACAGTAAGTGCTCACTGCATTGTAACTGCAAGTTAATCTATTCTCTAGTAATCGGCAGCTAGAATACACTGAAGGGTAAATTCTTCCATTTCCGAGTCGTTGTATTTTTGCTTTTCCTCATTCGTTATCATTTGAATAAGAGAAAAAATATCATGTGGTACTGAACATTAACATATTTTGCCATTTGGGTGTTTTTGTAACAGGCTCACGTTCGTAGTACAAAGTCATAGGCTAGAAAGTAAAGTTCCCATATGTAAAAGTTATAGTCATTCTCAGTGCTGGTCAGTGGTCTTCGGTGTTGCGACAGTAATTGTTTCACAGCATATGGCGTCTTAACAAAGGAATCCATCAAAAGAAAACAAGCCGTCTGTCAGTTGTTTTTTCTAAGAAGGTGCCAAAGATTGGAGGTGACTTAAAAAAGAGATAATCGTACGTATCTCTCAGTAATCCTTTCAATGGTCATATTTTTCACGAACAATTGAACAGGGTTGCCGTAGTTTTCCGAGGAGAGTTTCAGTGTGAAGAGTTATTTATTGGCATAGGGATAAAGAATTTAATATAAATAAAAAAACTGGGAAATACTTGTTTTGTTTATTGCCAAGTGGAATCCATCTTGATTTTATCGGAATTCAACGCAGGTTTGTCTCTTACCAATAAATTAAAGATTCCAAGGCTTTTGTTGATTTTACTGGCTTTGTTTACCTACTTAAGAAGCAACTCTACGATGCGATATTTCCATATCCCATTGATCGGCTTTTTTCCGCCCGGTTGGAAGTCTAAAATATTAAAAATATACCTCATTTTTAAAAAATCGCCGCAAAAATCATGCAGAGAAGTCCACTTTAACATCCTGTAGCATTTTGCTTGAGTATTTCGTTTTCCGATTGAATCTATTACCAGACAACAGATTTCAATAGATATAAAACGCTAAAATAAACTTACAGAATATGCGTCTTTTATGTTGATAGTTTCGCCTGTTGCAGCTGTATGCCCAGCGATACCAACTCCTAACGGTACACAAATTTCGTCCTCCTCCGACCTTATTGATTGTTCAACCGTGGATTCGGAAGTCACATCGAAAAGCTTAGATACCAGAACCTTATTTTCACGCGAACCGCGCACGAGAAAAAGCGAGCAGCGATCGGCATTTGTCAGTATACTGACATTGACAAGGATTTTGTGACTCAGCTTGTTTATGTCCAGTTCGTTAGCAATGTCTCTGATTAATTCCATAAACAGTTCTTTCTCCTCCATCTCTTCTAGATGGGATTTTCGTCGCGGGATAGGGGGTTTCCTTTCATCGCGCGCAGATCCGAATATCGAGTTCAGCCTGTCATTGGTAAAGTCGCGATCTGTTTTCAGGATAACTTGAGGTTTGGTGCTGTCTCTGTGGATATGGTTCACTTGCATGGCTCGTGATCCAGGCCGGTGCGATCTACTGCTCATCCAGTTGTCAACCATAGAAGACGTAGCCTTTCGCTCAAAGTAGCTCTTTGTAAAATCTTGATGATCATCCAAATATTTTTCGACGACATCCTTGTTAACTTCCATGCTGTTTGCCATTGCCGATTTATATAATGCGCAGTTGCTGTAATATTCAGGGTGACAAGAGCTTCATCGTTAAACGACAGTTATTGGTTTTTTGTTTGAAGACTTTGAATGGTTTCCAGCGCGATCCATGTCAATATTACTGTCGGTGTTTTCTCTTGTGACACAGATGAGTGAATTAGCCTGACGTCATAATCAGTCACATACTAATTGTGCATAATGAACGAGGCACCGCGCACGATCCTCGCGCAGCTTCTTTTCTAAGCAAAATTTAATACTGAATGTTTTACAATACTTTCGACTTACAATGTTCTAGTCTCACGATGTGAAAATATTGACTAAATCTAGACATTTTGTAATTTACTGAATAGAAAGATACTTTTGGATTTGCGTGTCGTAGATGCGTCGTCAGTGGAAACGGTAGTCGAAGACCTAATTTTTAATTTAGTAGTAAGTTTCCAATCCTTTTATTATTAAATAAAAAGATGAACGGAAAGCTGCAGAATAAACATTGTTTTATTTATTCTCAGATGGTACGGATAAAAAAAAGAAAATTAATTCAATTTTAATTTTTGCACAAAACGCGCGTTTGCCAGCTGCCAAGTGTTCGGCGGCTTGTACACAAATTTTGCTTCCGGTTGGTGACAGCACCTGAAGCCCCCAGCCAGACGTAGCCGCGAGTCGAGTCAAGGCAAGTTTTTTTTGAAATGCTAACTTACGGATAAACTTATGCTGGGTAGTCAAACGGATTTGCAAGTAGACGCAATTTCTGACGGCAAGTTGCCAGAGATGCCATTTCAAAGCGTACGCATACAATCAAAGTAACGAGCGAGCGTGGACTCGCTTTCCTCGCTCGCTCGTTGCTCGCCCTTCACGCTCCGCGAGCCGCTTAAGTGTCGTTTTGCAGGCTACTTGTTGAACTACTAGTAATATTTGGATGAAAGCGTTGTTCTTAGAGAGACTATTTTATTTTATTTTATTATTTTTTTGTTTAAAGTACAGCCATGAATGCCATTTCGGCCGTCAAACGTTGTTTATAGCGTGAATACTATAACTGCAATCACTTACAAGCGCGGGGAACCCGTGCGAGCAACCCGGGGTATCACATCGAACATTACGGTTTTCGAACTCGATCGAACTAAACTCGATCGTTCGATTGGGTTCGATTTTGTTCGGGCATCGAACGAAATCGAACGCAGAGCAAAAATTATTGAACGACATCGAATGTTTGGCTTTCCAACTCCAAACTCGTAAAATGATTCAGACAGTACGTTCCTTTATTTTCATATTCCAAATTACATTTTACAGTTCGCCGGGAGTTCGTTGATTGTTCAAGCCCAGAAAAAGAGTTTTCTTTTTCACAGAAAGTCTGCAAGTCGAATCATACCGGAAATCATATGAGGGTGGATTTTGTCGCCCTTGATCATAAGAAAATTGCGCTAAACGTCTTGGATCGTAGCATAAATTCCCTCCGATACCAGTATCCGTTGGATTTCTCTGACTTGTTGCTTCCCCACAATTGATTATATTTATACTTTTTCACCTAATTATTGAAATTTTGTACGCCGCTGCTTGTGTGGCAGTGAGTACAGTCAACTCTCTCTAAGACGGACACCGTCGGGACCGGCCCCAACTGTCCGTCTTAGAGAGGTGTTCGGCTTATAGAGAGTCGAGGTAACGTGACACCAGTAATTCTGAGACACAGTGAAGCTGAACCTATGCACAATGAATACACGTTTGTTTTAAGTCTGTTTAAAGTCGTTTACTTAAGCAAAACCTACCAACTGGAACAAAAATAACATTTGAAAAGTGGACTCGTTTGTTCATATTCAGCACTTACATTTCCGTTTGAAGTAATTTTTAACTAAAAAAAAGCACTTCTCAAGTGTCCGTTGACGGTTTCAAAGTGTCCGTTGTCCGTCTTAGAGAGGTGTCCTTCTTATAGAGAGTTAAGTTACAGTAAAATAACTGAAAAACGGCAGGGACTAACACCAGATGTCCGTCTTATAGAGGTGTCCGTTAAGAGAAAGTTGACTGTAATCTACTTCCAGCCTTAATTGATACAGTCGGCAGCTTTAATGCAATTACGTATACCTATGGCGGTAACTGAGCTAGAAAATAGAGAAATAACTCCTAGGAAATGACTCAGCGATTGAACACCAATAAAGTTACAGTTTTGTCAAGGCGGACATCTTCTCTGTCATTTGTAATGCTAGCTACATTGTAATAATTGAGCGTTTCTAATCACACACGTTCACTGGACCAGGCACTCTAATCTCTATTTTGTACTTTTGGCTCAAAGTTTGATATCCAAACAAAATCGAACGATTTAGTTCGATTTCGTTCGGAAATCGAACGCACAAAAAAAATTGTGTTCGATTTCAACTCAATCGAACGATTTAGTTCGATTCCGTTCGATGTGATACCCCGGGGAGCAAGTAGAGATTAGCCTGTTCCAGGCGTTGAGATGGTGGGTCGTCTTTCGCGCCTATCCCCCTCCATCAGCACTCCGCCTATCCTTCGGTCCTCGGCACTATCAGTAAACGCCTGGAACAGGCTAGTCAAGATTGGTTTGGTCGAAGTTTTCGTTTAAAAACTGGCGAGAGTTTTATTAACCAATCGCGAAGCGTAGTAGTGCACTCACCAAAGCAAACGTCAAATACCTTGATGCCAATATACACAGTCTACACATATACTGATGTCAATATACACAGTCAATATACACAGTCTACACATCATATCAATGAGTACACAGTCTACACATATACTGATGTCAATATACACAGTCTACACATATACTGATGTCAAAATACACAGTCTACACATATACTAATGTCAATATACACAGTCTACACATATACTGATGTCGATAACCAGGCATAATTAATCAATGATCAATGACATCAATGAGTAATCATTGGTTAATCAATGGGTAATCAATTGATTAATCATTGAGTATTGCCAATACTCAATGAGTAATCAATGATTAATCGAACCAAAAAATTTTGTGGGTCATTGATTACTCATTGATGTCATTGATTACTCATTTTACACCAACAGAGACCTTCCAGTACACCCATTTCTCTTCCTGTCACCCACCTGGGGTCAGAAAAGGGCTCAGGAAAGGTGGAGCCCTGAGACTTTTAAGAACAAATTTCTCAACGAAATAATTCAGTGAGAATATCGACAACTTCAAAGCACGCCTCCGTGCTAGAGGCTACACTCACCACCTCATTGAGAAAATAATTTCCGCGGGTAAAATTCAATGAACGGAAGTCATCTTTACAGCAAAAAAAAAAAAAAAGAACGTGCGAAAAAGAATACTGCCTTTCGTAACAACGTACCACCCGGCGTACCATCCGTACCACCCGGCGTTGCCTAATCTTAATGGCATTTAATTCAGAACCAACCATTGCTAAGAGAAATATACAAAGAGCCTCCCCTTATCTCATACAAAAAAGGAAAATCCTTGGGGATATACTTGTTAGAGCATGCAAAACTCTAAAGGTCACATTCCACGTTATCACAAGCTTATGAGTCGTGTCTGGCCTGTCAACACCTCTTTTCATGCAAGTTAATGACTAATCAATGACATCAATGACTAATCAATGACCAAAAATTTTGTGGGTCATTGATTAGTCATTGAGTACTCATTGAGTATTGGCAATACTCGATGAGTAATCAATTGATTACTCATTGATTACCCATTGATTACTCATTGATTACATCGATATCATTGATGTCATTGATTAGTTAAGCCTGGCGATATACACAGTCTACACATATACTGATGTCAATAGATGGAAACAAAGGGCTCTAAGAACCATCTCGTGAACAGGAAACAACGTAACGTTAATTTTAGTTTTTTTTTTCTTTTTTTTTCTTTATTTATTTTCTTTATTTTATTTATTTATTTTTTTATTTTTTTATTTTTTATTTATTTATTTATTTATTTTATCTTTTGATAATCCTTTAACTTCGAAACATTATCCATTGTTTTATCCACGCTTTCGGTGCTTCATGTCTTTGCGAGCAGCGGGCAGCGATTTGAGCTAATAAGCCTAAAAGAAAGAGCGAAAAGAAAAAAAACAGTAAAATAAGAAATAGAACACAAACCGCGGTGATGCGGTTTGTGTTCTATTTCTCATCAAACTTCGATGGCCCAAGAATAAAAATCTTTACGATACAGTAAAATAATAAATGTTAACTTGCCATTTTAATTCCATTTGCAGTTAACAAATAAGCGTACTCAGTTTACAAATAAGCGTATGGATTCCCAATGATCTGTTCCCGAGACCAAGCGCTTTCTCGCACTAGCTACACATTTAAAAACATTTATCTTCCTGCAGCATTTGTTCAAGTATTGACAAGTATTAACTATATGGGCCATTCCATTTAATATCCGCACCCCCCCTATTGAGGGGTAATTATGAATTTTACCCCTTAGGAAAAAAAAAGATCAAAGTGCCGACACATTTCCCCCTTCAGAAAAAGGAAGATGTTGTTGATTGATCAAATGTTCCGACAAAGTTACCCCTTCAGAAATGACTCTTGAACCCCCTCCCCTCCCCCTAGGATTTCCCTACCCTTCAATGGGGGGGGGGGGGGGGGTGCGGACATTAAATGGAATGGCCCTATGTACTTGAAAGTGGAGACGTTAACCATAGGGAACCCACGCGTTTATTTAGAATGATCATAGAATAAAGTTACAAATGGACTTACGTGATGTTGTGTTTCAATCCAAATGTACTGTTGAATAACTGAAATCAGCCTATGCCGGGATTTATAGCAGCCACAACGGTCCGATCAAATCCGTTGATACGATTTCGAAACGATCGTGTCTGTTATTTCGTGTCTTGCATTTCGCCGTCTGTTATTAAATTTTAACTTCTCAGCCTTCATGCGGCATGGTCTCATATTTCGGCGTCTGGAAATAGGGAGAAGAGAAAATTAACAAGGGACGAAACTCATTTGAGGACAAATTTCTTCGTAAGCCGTTCCGTCTCTTAACCGTCAGAATTAAGCTCCAAAACCACACTGAGTAGTATCTGAAAGGTTGAAGTTGGTGTCAGACCGTTTATTTCCCGTGGAAACGTCGTTATTCATTTGTGAAATAAACAGAAATCTTTAGCTCCTTTATCGTAGCATCAATGACTTAACTTGAGTGGACCGGAAGTTGGCATACACTTTGTGACGTTGTGTTTATCAATCAATATCTCGAAATATCTTTTGTTTAAGTGACGTTTTCCACGCACTAAATACATGCTAGACGCGCTATGTTCCTGGTTTTCTCGCGTGTAATTTATTTGCTTTCTAGGGGCTTCTTTTTCCTTCTTGGTGCGCGCTCTACGTTTAAATATTCGATTTTCAATCGTCTATAACAGAATATCCAAGTTAGAGTTTGCCATTGTTTTTGAAATGTGACCACAAATACACCTTCGGGAGTAAAAATGTAAGTGGAATTTTTAAATATGTTGTCGTTCCTGTCTCGTTCCAAATCTATCAAATGCATGCATTATCTCAAACATTTTTTGTGTTATCACAGGGTCCTATTATCTGTGCCAACAGAACGCTCTAGATCTGATTCTTCAGGGGCATAATGCCTTCATCACAGGAGAAGCTGGTACGGGCAAGTCGTACTTGTTAGCCTGACCTCAATAAATCGCATGCCCATGTATCAAATAAAAGTAATTTTATTTTCTCTTATTTATAAAGGAACGTTAAAAGAACGCAAAAGTTAGCTTTCTACTTACCAGTGAACAACATTGAATCCGCCGTTATCGGTCGCTGTCGCGTGAATCTCGCGAATGTTAACAGACTGTGGAGCTTTCAAGTACCTCGCGCGTTGCGTGGGTGACGCGGTCCAGTCAAGTTCAGTCACTGATTCAGTCGGACCTCTATTAAGCGGCCGCCTATTAAGCGGCCACCCTCCATTAAGCGGCCACTTTCCAAAGTCCCGAATTGTTTGTCAGTAAAGTGCTGTATTCGATACCTCTATTCAACGGCCACCTCTATTAAGCGGCCGCGGCCACCTTTTTGCTGTTGCAAGTTTAGTGTTTACTGTATTTTTACCTCTATTAAGCGGCCAGCAAGTCATCTTTTCAAGCGAAATGGTGACAGATAATATGAAGGTGATAACTGATAACAATAAAAACTGCAATTTAATCTCCACTTGCCCAGTTTCACGGTTACCAGGACCTTGCCCTATCTATCGGAAAGGCAAATGACTTGATCTTCTCGTTACAACTCCGAGCTTCACAACGGCAAACAGCAGTGACGGATTATTTTAAATAAATCGTCCGTGAAATATTTTGAGCTAAAATTGTTACAGACTATTGGTGCAAAAAAGGCCTAAGAAACTTGATGTTTTGTTACATGGATTTGCATATTTTTCTGTACCTACTCAACACCAAAAAATACTGTACTTATCGACTACATGCTCTCTGTGTTAGAGCTAGAACTTTGCACGGACTTGAAATGCGCAAACACAGGGCACTTAATTTTTTGTTTCAATAATTTTTGCATTTATCTTCACATATGTTCACTTTTCAACAAGCCTTTTGCCATATAGAGGCAATAAAATTACGTTGACTGCCATTTCTATCCAATTTATATTGCAACAACAACAATAACTTTAACAATAACTTTATTTATTCACGGAGTCCTTATCACTAAAAAGTGGTCTTCTAAAGAGCCGTGCACATTAAACCTAGTAGAAAAAGTTAAGACTTAAAAATTACAAAACTCCTCTATTAAACGGCCAACCTCTATTAAGCGGCCAGTTTTCAAAGTCCCGCTTAATAGAGGCCGCTTAATAAAGGCCGCTTAATAGAGGTCCGACTGTATATCGAAACAGCCTCTGGAGTTTCGACCCTTGTCACTCTCTCTCTCGTACTCGCTCTCTTAACCGTCATAAAAATTTAAACTCTTAATTAATTAGTAACAAACGGTTACGTGATATGCCGCATGACGGCGAAATGCGAGACGCTGACAAGTTAAAATTTAATAACAGACGGCGAAATGCGAGACCATTTAAAAATAACAGACGCGATCGTTTCGAATTCGAAATCGTATCAACGGATTTGATCGGGCCGTTGTGGTTGCTATAACATTGAAACACAACATCACGTAAGTCCATTTGTAACTTTATTCTATGATCATTCTAAATAAACGCGTGGGTTCCCTATGCGTTAACTGGCTAGACTCGTGTTTTCTGACGCTCATGAAACGATTACATTTTAAAACTGCACGGAGAAATCGTCGTTGCTCTGATTCAAATCCCTAACAAAACAATTAAAGAAAGACATTGACACACTGGTAAATTGTTTTTCTCTTTCTTACATAATACATTATAGTATTTTATAGCTATAAAGCGCTGGGGTCCCTGTGACTGGACCAGCAAATTAACAAGTGATTTGAATCATCCTCTTTTTAATCACCCTCTTTTTAGCCCGGGGGGGAGGGGTACTCCCTTATATAAACTATATAAGCTAAATATGTTATTATCATCACCGAACGACATCAAAAATGCCCCGTCTTATAGTATATTCAAGCGTATGATCAAACCATTTTTAAGGGTCAGACAGAATGCAACCTAAATACCTTAAAACCTTACATCTATATTTTCCCCTAAACAGATTTATATACTTAAAAAAACAACTTTTTTCTTTATTTCTTAAAATGCTACCTAGTATTTAAATTGCCCGTGGGGGAAGCTCGGCTTCTTGGAGTGTTTATTAATTTTTTATTTGTTTAATTTATCGGCTTCTTCTTCCAGTCTCGGCTCGGCTCGGCTTCTTGGAGATTTCCCCGCCACAGTCACTCCTCCCAAGTTATGTATAAATTTTAAATTTAATGTAAATTAACCTATTTATTATCGTTTTTATTCTCCTTGTATGCGTTGCTTGACTTCATTGCCAGAACCACGGATATTCAAAGTTGTAAATTTAGCTCTGAATGCAAAAACTTGGAGAAAATTCTTCTGGTAAAATTACATAAGAACTTTTAAGCTTAAGCATAACTAAACAATTTTTGCAATCACATTTAGACAGTTACTTGCTTTTCTGTTTATGTTTCTTTGACCTATGTCCAGTGTTTCTCTTCTTTGGCAAAGGTTGTTCGCCGTCATATTCAGAACGTTCGCGAGTTTTAGGGTCCGTTTTCTTTGCTTCAGGAATTTGCGTGTCTTGTTTGTCTTTCTCCGTGGTTTTTCCAGTGACGAGGACAGGTTGTGTTGGTTCTTCATCCTTACAAATGTCACATAATCATGGCAGGCTCTGGACAATCAGAAGCTAGGTGCCCGGTTTCCCGCCGGCGGCGGCGGGGGGGGGGGGGGGTACTTCCCAGTAATGGGCTAATGGGGATGTGCCGCTGGATGGGGTCTCATTTTCATGACCGGATTGACTATAATGGGGTTGTATTTTCAATAGAGTTACTAGAATGGGGTCGCAAATTGTCGGGATTTTTTGGGGAAAGAAAATTCTGGCAAGTATTTTTTGGAGTAGTTTTAGATTGTAAATATTTTCGGTTAACAAATGTACCAGAAGGTTTGTAGGTGAAGAGTAAAGTCTTCTACATTTAATAAATGTGTCAATTCATTTGAGGATGACCTAGTTAAAAGGGAAAACAGAAAGTGACTAAGTTGGGATTGCGAAATTTACATTTACTCAAAAGTGAATAAGATGGGGTCTATAATTGGCCACAGAATAGATTATAATGGAGTAGGGGCTCTGAGAGGCCAGCGGCACATACCCAGCAAAAGTTGACCCAAGTACCCTCCCCCCCCCCCCCGGGCCCGGTTTGTTCACAGTTAAAACAAATAATGTTGTGGCAAGGGTTTTCGAAGTGCCCTGTTTGTTTTGACAATGGCGGTGCGTACGAGGTTCACAATAAATAAGATCCCGGGTGGACGGACGGACGCGTGAAATCCGTAATGAAAACAAACATCTTGGATGTTGGCAGTTGCGACGTCATACGCGCCCGCGAACTAGCCGTGCACAACGCCAACGCCGACGGCGGCGGACAGCACACGCACGCGCCTGCGAAACATTCCGCTAGCCATGACTATGAAAAATGACGGGCATAGGTTCTATGAGTATGGGGCTTCGCAGCCAGGCCTTCGGCCCGGCGAGTTATAGTAAAAACCTTCCCAGTACCCTTTGCACCAGAACAAATTTCCATGCCAAATAACTCTGTCAATTTTGAGTGAATGAGGATACTACACCACGTGCTATTTACACCTACCATAAAATATCTATTTTTATTGACTAAGTGCGATGACGCCATCGTCACGTGACTATGCCCACAAGTGCCTTTTAACGTTTTTTAGGAACATGCTTTGATAAATGCAAATACAGTCAACGTGGCAAGGAAGGTATTCACTTGCATCATTTCGTCATGCCCGGTATGGTTCTGGATTTTCAAAATTAAGGGGGCTATACACATGAGCAAATAGGGGTCTGGGGACAGATATATTTGTATACATGTATCTTTTTAAGGGTGAAATGCAAAGTTAACAAATTTTGTAGGTTGGTAGATATAAGTATAAAAATAAGTCCTTTATCAACGTCATTAGTATGACGTCATGAATCACGTGACCAGAACGCACGGAAGTTGACTGATTTTTGGAACTTTTTAGAACCGTTTCTCAAGTTCATTCTTAAATAAATTCCCGTTTTTCCACCCAGTTAAAAGTTATGATATTTTTGTGTATAAAAAAGGCCATTATAACTCCTCCAGTGAAAATGAGTAAAAATGAAGGTGACGAAAAAAGTTTTACATGTTGGAAATCCATCCTTTCCTGATCCTGTTCAGCGACTTTTCAGTTTAAAACTAGGAACAAATCTGCATAAGTGGTTTTTATCTTACCTCTTACCAATGGCGTTGGCAGTTTTTCTGTAGCATTTTTCTTTTATACCGATCAGGGGTTAGATGTTTTTTTTAATTCCCCCACCCCACTCCCCTCGGTCCACTTTCCCTCCCCCGCTCGGGTTTGTAGGACACGGTCAGCGGGAGGACTGGTTCGAGTTTTCGCGACAATCGCTCAAACGCTTTGCTCCTGGCATCAGCACAGAAAATTTGTTTTACAGTATTTCGTCGATTTAGAGCCCTGTTGAACGAAAAAAGGCTGGCGAAATTTCTTTACAAACTGTTCTTTTCGTGGCTAACTCACGATATAACGCAAAGAAGTCTACTTAGAGTGTACAAGGTAAGTGACTTGAGTTTTAAATTAGTAAAAAGTTTAACTTTCAACCTAATGTTCCCGCTAATGTCCAACTGGACAGGGTTCAGGGTTATATTTTAGACCTTTTGGGGTGATTGATTAAGCTTATTAGTTTCTATTTGATATTTTGCACATCTAACTAGTTTACAATTATTAAGCGTATTTGTTTACAAACAGCTGCAAACAGATTGGCAAAAGTCATGCAACTCTTAGCGCTGAAAAAAAATTAAATATCAGCTCTATAGTCGCTTTTGTGGGAATTTTCGAAGTTAAAAAAAGGATTTAAGCTTGTAATAATAATAATAATAATAATAATAATAATAATAATGTATTATTTATTATTTGAAAATGCGCAAATTAACAAACAATTACATGATCAAATGCGCATTACGATAAAACCATAAATTCCAAAGCTACTAAAAATATTTAAATATATTGAATAATTACATGAATTAATATACCAAATCTGTTAAAAATAATTATAACTAAAAGAAAATGTTTCATTAAAATTAATTAAAAGAGAGTAGAATTTATATACACCTATATTAAAAATTATATGCAAGTCTAAAATAATGAGTCTTCAATTGGATCTTAAAATTATTATACTTGTTCTGCTTTCTAATGTACGATCAATGCACTCATGAAGTCTGCGCAATATAAATGCATTATTATTATTATTATTATAGGAATTAGTCAATATTTACAATTAAAATAACTATTTACAATACATTAAAATTCTAATTACGATAAAATATGTACATTTGAAAAAGCTATAACGTTCTTTATTATTATTATCATAATAATAATAATAATAATTATTATTATTATTATTATTATTATTATTATTATTATTATTACCGTTCTGATATGTTTTGAATACTCTAACTTGATTTTACTGTGGTTCTCTGCCTGTTTTATTTGGAAAGCTTTCACCTAAATGCCGACACCGCTTCTTCGCGATGTTCTACGGAGCGATTTGCTGTATGTCTTGTAGAAATACATGTAATTCACTGACCGGCCGCGCCTGGCAAACGCAGATTAATACAGCCTGCCCATCTAAGAATTCAACTGAATCGTCCTTTATGTCTCATTGCAAGGATTAAAATTGGATTTTTGTGACAATTGCGATCTTTGTATCTTTTAAAATAGCTCTAGTTCTCATCGTGTTACTATCTGACAGTTGAGCGTTATGAATAAAATTTGTTTGTCTCGACAAAAATAGCACATTTCAGTATTAAAACCTAGTCGGCTTAGACATTTCGCTTTGTAATTTTATTACCGCAGACAAACCCAATATTTTATAGTTTTTTTCATTCGCTTGAGAGAGAGAGAGAGAGTAATCAAAATTTCTAGACTTCATTCAAAACAGATCAAAATAACTATTACAGCTAATACTGTTCGCGTACGTGAGCTGCAATTACAGACAAAAGTAGTTGGGAAGGTTGCAAAAATGAATATCATCAGTGGTGAATTACATCAATGTTCTCCTTATATAAAATAGAAATAATTAGTTAATTTTCTGAGTCCCGCCCAACCCCCTATCCAAATGTTGGGATCTCAGCGAACAATTACGCACTAAACATGTCCCGTTATACACCACATTGTAACAGGGGGAGGGGAGAGAAAGAGAAAAATAGTGAAAACTACTAATCATCCCAACACTTTTGTCTATGATTGTAGCTTGACCTTGAGATCGCTTGCGCGTGTTATTACAAATTACGTTACAGCATTGAAAGCACACTACTTTCGTAGAAGAGAGAAAAATATGAAAACTTTTGCGTTTATTTCACGGCAATCAGCTCCGGAGAAGAACCTTCGTCCATGCTCAACTGATTAAACATATGCTGAATGCAACTTCTAGACATTGAGATACTGACATGTACTGAGGCGTATGATTTCAGAATCGGGGAAATAACCGAAATGAAATCACGACAAATCAGACTATTTATATGTCGGAAAGTACACAGCACACAGCACACAGCACGGCAGAACTGAAGGATTTTGCCCGCTTCTAAGGCTTGCGCATACATCATCTTGCCCGTTCCAAAGAGGAGTTGGGCAGCACCATCGTTGTTGGGCTTTCATAGTGCTTCGAGTGTTTCTTCGCCAGCCTCTTCGTGTTACACTCCTCACTCAGCACTTTCGTCCGCTGGTTCATTTATTGTCCCGAGCGCGGACCTTGGTCCTCCACTAATTTAGGCAAGGGTTTTGGGGTTGGCCCAGGCTACTCCCCCATTCCATAAAAGCTAGTCTCAAAGATTGGGAGCGGTCAGTTCGAGGCGTTAGTCGATTTGCTGTCGGAAAACCTAAAGGCGCAAGAGATGGAACGGCAGACTTTTCTGGAAGGGAAGTTTGTTGTTTCCACGACCACTTCGGTCCAAGCCTACACGGTCTACTCTTGGATTCACTGCAGTGCTCATCCCTCCCGATGGTATGACATGACTAGCCTGTTCCGGGCTCCGAGATAGTGGAGAACGCACGAAGTAAAAAAAAAAAAGGAAAAAAATCGCGGGGGAACTGGGGTGAGGCCTCTTTTTTTACTTCGCGCGTTCCCCACTATCTCGGAGCCTGGAACAGGCTATGACATGACTAAATATAAACTCCTCATCCTCCAGACTGCACGTCAATTCCCTGGTAAAGCTTGGCAGCACTATGACTCAGCGGTTTGGAAGGATGCTGCACTATCGCGTACGAACTTGGATTTGTACAACTTTCATACTCGCACGTCTCCCCCCTCAACCAGGTGCGTGCCGATGGACCCTCGGTCAGTGTAACTATCGCCACCGCTGCGAAAAATGTGATGGGGATCATCCACGTTCAAATTGCCTCTTTCGTGCTTCACAGGCCAATCCCCCACGATCACGGTCATTCACTCCATTATGGATTAAACGTCAGCCATGAGCTTGTGGCTGGCAGATCAGCAACAACCGTCTACGGAGAACTATGTAAATAGTGTAAATACTCCATGTTCTCGTTTGGTTCCAAATGTTTCTGTTTCATTTACTGGTCATTGTTCTTTGCCGCAGAGTGAACTGCCTCGTTACAATTCTTCATTGATTCAACCTGGTACGACAGGTCCATACTCCATTCCTCACACCTTATCTTCAAACGGGGGACTATTCCAGGATTTGATCCCTCCTCCAGATTGTCGCCAATAATTGCTGAGAAACTTAGGCATGAACTGCGCAATCATCCCGACCAGTCCAAAGGTGAATTATATCATTTCAGGTGTCAGCTTCAACCTCACATATGTTTCCTTGAAGTCTGTATCTCAAAATATGCCGTCGGCTTCACTTCAACCTTCTGTTATCGATAAATTCCTCTTCACTGAACTTAAAAAAGGCAGGCTTGCAGCACCTTTTTAAAATCAGGGATTCCTAACCTTCATGTCAGTTGTTTTGGTGTTATCCCTAATTAATACCAACCAAAAAAAATGGTCTCATTTTGGACCTTTCCAGCCCCTCTGACCATAGTATCAACGACGGAATTCCCAAAGACCCGTTCTCAGTTCAGTATATGAAGGTGGACGACGTTATCAATGGGATCATTAATGGACTGCACTTGCATCGGATCAATTTTACGCTACGCTGTACCAGTTTTTCATTACGCCCTTCCTATGTATCTCAAGTGTGATCATGTATCCTGGAATTGAATACTCAGAGGCCCTAGATGAAGCGGGCATTCCAACATTTGCTAGATATAATGAAATTATATGTAGTAAGGCTTTTAGTTCTATCCCCTGTTCTATCCTGAATAATGAGGATAACCGTCTTCAGGGAAGGCTCTTGTCCGCAGCACATAAGCAAGCATATTTGTTCAGGCGCAATAGGCGTTTTGCTGTTCCAATGTGGGGAACAGATTGGTTTAGAAACACCTTTTTAATGACCTCAATTTTGAAGAACAATGAATTTTAGCACCTATCAAAGTTTTAAACTTTTATTTTCTTTCATTCTAGACAAATATTAGATTAATGTTATTATTAATAGTATATCGATTATGTCTTTGGGCCGGGGCACTCTTCCGGCCAAATTTGATGTTGAAAGCGCCTATCGTAACGTTCCGATGCATCTAGATGAGCGATATTTACTGGGCATGAAGTGACGTGGCAAGTATTACATTGACTTGGCACTCCCGTTTGGGTTACGGTCGGTTTCTCTTCGATCAATCGCAGACTTGGTTGAATGGATCCTTAAGCATAATTATGGGATCGGTTTTTTGTTACATTATTTGGATGAATTTCACACCCTGGGTCCTCCAAACTCCTCTGTCTGCCAGAAAAACATGAACAATTGCGTGGGGTATTCCACTGTATCCCGCTAAACTAGAGGGGCCTCCACCAGCTTTTAAAATAGTCTTTGGTATTGAACTGGAAACACTTACACTTCAGGCACGCCTTCCTTGCGACAAGGTTTATTGCATAGTCGCCTTATTAGACTGGTGGTCAGTTAAGAGGCATTGTACGCCTAAAGGACTTGAATAACTCATTGGTAATCTACAGTATGCTTGTAAGGTGCTTCCTCAGGTCTTCACTTTTTCACGCAGAATGATCAATTTGCTGTCAGCATTTTGACAAGAGGACCACCCAATTAGGCTCAACCGCGACTTTCATGTGGACCTTGCCTGGTGGAAGGAATTTTTTCATTCCTGGGATGGTTTCAGTTTTCTCCGCTGAGCTCTGCGCTCTGTCGATGCGCTTCTGTTCTCACCTGGCCGACCGCATCAACCATTCCTCCACCAAAGTCCATTTGGCAGCAGTTCGCTCCTTGCATATTGACTGCGGCTTCCCTTATTCCCTCGTGAATTGTCTGCAACTTCAACGGGTACTCCGAGGCATCAAACTACATCAGGGTGATAATCTTCCTCAGCGCCAACCGGTGACCGTAGAGCTTATGGCTGTCATTCAGCGATCATGTCATGCTTTGGGCGGCTTGGTGCTTATGGCCTTCGGGTTTTTATCAAGAGCTCAGACTGATCCGTTCCGTCAAGGTGTTTTCATTAACCTTGGCTGTGGTTCTGCTTCCATATGTCCAATTGTTGCTGTTAAGGAGTATCTTCGACCTCGGGGGCCAGGTCTGGGGCCCCTTGTTGCTTTGTTTTGCTTTTTGGTCGCGACCGGCAAGTTAATTATATGTAGGAATAAGATTGATGAAGTTGTCTTTTTATGTAAACAAAAAATATTGACCGATGCTTGAGTGTTTTCCTTGTTATGCCCTATTTTGTTTTCCCGTTTATGTTATTCTATTATGAGGGGAATAAGTCAAGGGGAATAACTGGAGGGGAATAACTGAAGGGGAATAACTGCAGGGGAATAACTCAGCCCCGCACTCCCCTGTTACAATCAAAAGCCGCCACCAGCTTTTCAGACAGTTTATTATTGGCGGGGAATATTCGATATAATCCCCTGCGAGAACAAAGAAAACCGAGCCATGTGGAAAATAATGCGTTTTTTTCACACAAAGCTGGTCGAGATAAGAAAGAAAAGACTATGGGCGCTATCATTATAACATGTTATTCAGATTCACAAAACGTTTTATTGTAGTTCATTTCGTGTGATATGATGCACACACCATTACAGCAAACGCATGAGGAAAGTAACGATTGCACCTGGCAAAACGTGACTTCGTTTATTTGATTTATTTTCAGTATTTATAGATATTATTAACCCTATTTTGTCTGGGGCGGGGGTGCAAAAAGTGCCCGCGCTAACTTTCAACATTCATAACTTCTTTAATATGTATTCAAACGCCATCAAACTTTGTGACTTTTCCTAAAATTAATCTGGCAACAATTTCATATGAGATTTTATTGATCACGTGACTTGAAGTTTCCATGGCAACAAGATTTTGACAACCATGTTTTTCTAAATTTGCATATTTTTACCCTTGAATGAAGAAAAACAATGTTTACTGGTATAACTTTTACATTTTTACGTTATTTAGCGTTTATTTATTGGTTTTGATTAATTTTGAGTCAATTTAGGTGTAGCCTGCGCGCAGACGTATCCGATTTCCTTCCTCCCTGCGGAAAACGGACGTCTGCGAAATGCTGTTTCGAATCGTGTTCACGTCGTGCCGTTGGAATTTTAAATTTGGCATAAATTATGATAATTATCATCCGCTGACCGGATAGGTTGCGGCTCATGGTGTCATCAATGCAAAAAAATGGCGGTCTTTCGTGTCGCGTTAGATCAAATTTGCGAAATTTTCAGGATTTCCTCGCTTCGTTTAGAGCAGGAAGAATGTCTAAAGGCCGTCTGCGATGACAAAAATGTTTACACCAGACTCCCTGGGTATGGGAAATCTTTAATTTTCTACGCCATTCCATTCGTCGTCGATGTGGTTTTTGACCGTCCACGTGGTAGCAGCAAAGTGATTATTATTTCCCTGTTGAAAACATTGATGGAGAATCAAGTTCAATTTCTAAAAGCCCTGGGACTATCAGCGGTAGCTCTGCACGACAAACAGTAGGAGGAAATTTTAAAAGATGTCGAAAGGGGTTCGTTTACGTATTTGTTTACATCGCCGGAGAGGAATTATGAACTTATGCAGCATAAATTATTTCAGCATTTCGGAGTGATAGCCAATCAGAGTTGTTTCTAACAATGCCTACTGTCAAGCGTCCAATCAGAGCGCGGTCCACGGATCCTTGAGAAACAACCGGATACGCGATTCGAAACAGCGTTTCGCAGACGTCCGTTTTCCGCGGGGAGCAAGGAAATCGGATACGTCTGCGCGCAGGCAAATTTTTGCGGTTTTTAAGAGGTTTTGAAAAATTTCAGAGATCCAAGATGGCGGTCGTATAACTAACAACCTAATAACTAAGTCATATGACGTCATCGTGCCATTGTGCGGACCACAAAGGAGAAGTTTTGGACATACTATGTACCCTGTAGGTTTCATTGTCATAGCCTTAATGTTCTTGAAGTTACGAGGGGGGGCAAAATATGCCCCCACAGGCTCAGGAACTAAAAAAAGCCCAGGAAAAATAGGGTTAATAAATAATTTCTTTTTTGTAATTTATTAACTTTCGTTAGTTTTCCACACTTAAATAATAAATACAACAACTACGAATTACAATATAACAACAAATTACACTAGCAAATTACAGCTAAATAATTACCAGCTACAAAAAGACAATACTACATATACACTATCATAAATTGATCAAAACACATTCTACTACACTAAAAACGGTGAATATAGACATCAGTAAGACGGAAAAGAAAGAGGGACACACATGCGGGACACCCCAACTATGAGCTAACAAATGGCACAAGCTTCTCCCATTTCTTGAAATGTTTAGTTAATTTGTTCCGCCTACTTGCTATTGTTTTCTCCACTTGATATACAGCTTTAATCTTGGCTTTAAAAACTCTTATAGAAGGATGCACATTATTCAACTTACACTTATAGATAAACAATTTAGCTGCCAATATCAGATGATTTAAAATAATGAAATCATCTTCCATGTTGAAGACTCAAAACAAAATATCCATTATTGTAAAGGGTTGTAGCATAACTTCACATTTACCAAGCCAAGAGCAAAAAGCTTCCCAAAAAGTCTCCGTCACATCACAATAAAACAATAAATATTCATTGGATTCCATTTCTCCTTTGCAAAAGGTACATAAGGACGAGTCAATCATTTTTAACCTAAACAACTTTTTATTCGTAAACACTATATTGTTCAATAATTTATACTGGAACTCTCGTATTTTAGTTTCAATTGTAACTGTAAAAGGTAAAGAGTATATTTCCTTCCAGTCGGCTTGAAGTTTGGGAAATTTCTCCTGAAACTTCTTTTGGGCAGTTGGAGGAATTTGTTTTTTACTTTTAAAAAAATTGTAAAGTAATTTGGATGAGACCTTTGACAAAGCTACCTCAGAGTTTTCCATCTCCAAATAGATTGTGTGCCGGATGTGTGAAGGAGGATGCTGTGAACTTTGTCTAATGATATGTCTCCATTCACAAGGAATGGCATCAACAATACTCATTAGTTTAAAGCGCTCTACTGGAGAAAGATTTGCATTTAACACGTTAGCACTCTTTAGGAAGACTCCCACGTCAGAAAGGAGGTCACCGACTGTAACAATTCCTTTAAGAAACAGGTGTTTTTCGAAGAGTGAGAGCTTTTGAACAGTTATATTTTTATTATTCCAAATAACTTGATGAACAACATCACTGTACGATACTACTGGACATTCATTTAGAACCGACCACTGAGCATCCAGACACTCTTTATAAAAAACTGGTAGATAGACAGGCAACTTACGAGTATCAAAATTACACTTAAGAACAAATTTTCCACCTTGTGGAGAGAGAAAGTAATTTAATATTATCTTCCAAGAACTGCTACTTTCTTCGTCCACAAATCTTTTTAATACCAACACCCTATGTGCTCGAATCATCGATTAGATGTCTAGCATCCTAAGTCCACCATCCCCGATGTCATTAATAAGAGAGAGGCGCTTAATTTTATCATTGCCTTTTCAAATAAAACCATAAATCACACTGTTGATCTCTTTAATCAAATCATCTGAAACTGCAATCAAGGCCGCTTCTCTTTAATAGAACTTTAGGTATAATTGTATTATTCCTAGTAATGTAAGCCCTCTACACTTCCCCATATTCAATACATCTTTGATAGATTTAAGAATTGAATCGAAGTTTGCTTTCATCCTTGATGGTGTATGATAATCGAACACTATTCCCAAAATTTTAATAGATTTTCGTACTTTATGAAGACATTCTGAGTTTCATCAAGATTATACTTTCCAATGGCAAAGATCTCCGTTTTATCGTCGTTAACACGGAGGTTGGAGGATCTAGAAAAAGCTGTAAAGTTGCCACTAAACGATGGTATGATGCCATATCTCTGAGAAAGCAAGTCATATCGTCAGCAAAAAGAGTCATTTTGATTTCTTCATCGTTAACTAGTACACCTTTAATTCCTTCATCTTCTCGGCGAATTCTGCAAGCAAGTACTTCAATGGCTAAGATGAATAATAGGGTGACAGGGGATCACCCTGCCGGCTGAATCCACACTGAATATTGAAAAGATCAGTAGTAAAACCGTTGTTTAAGACACAGCTAGATACGTTAGTATAGAAAGTCTTTATCCATTGCAAAAATTGTGTTCCGAAGTTGAATGTTTGTAGGGTTTTAAGAAGGAAAGAATGACTTAAAGAGTCGAATGCTTTCTTGAAATCAATTGCCAAGAGAATAGGCCATTAGCACGATGACGTCATTTGACTACAACTACCAGAATTCATTTCGTTTTTCCTTTCTTATTTAAATTTTGTAATCCCAGTGCGGTTTAAATAACAATAGCCCTAATTTGCATTACAAAACAAAAAACTGAAGGATTCTGGTAGTAGTAGTCAAATGACGTCATCGTGCAAATGGCCTATACCTGAACCATCTGTGTAATTAGCAAATTCAAGTATATCTTCAACCGTTCGAACTCCGTCAAGTATTGACCTTCCCTTGATAAATGAATTTTAAATTAAATACTATATAAATACTATTATCCAGGAAAAACAGATAATATATTCTTCCTATCGTCACTCTCCTCTCTTTATTTCCTCGTTCCCACGTTTTACCCATTTTACCACAACTCCGACTTCCACTAATATTAAACTTTACGAACTGACAGAGCTTATGCGGAGTATTGAACGCTCACAGTAGGTATTTGACAACATTCACAATTCAAAGTTGGCGCACCCGCCACCATGTTTTCTTCGAGTGTGGCTCTCCTCTCCTCAATCAAACTCTTTTGTAGCTACAACAAAGGTAAACTGTTAAAAGAGTTTTCCTTGAACGGGAACATTTTCATAACACTAGATAGCATTGTCAGTCAGTACCCTTTTGATAAGGTTGGTTGTGAGTAGGAGGTACTGCCTTGCTTTTTGCTGCATCAGCCAGCAACCTAGTAGCCTGCGAATACAGCCACCAATCATCGCTCTCGGCCGCTAGGGGCCTTTCGGTCGGGAAAGATGAAAAGTCAGTTCAGCCTGCTAGACTCAGTAAGGTAGTTATTTTGCTAAAATGTTATCGAGAGCGCGATCAATCACAGAATATTCACTCTGCAGATTGGCGCCCAACGACAAAAAGAACAATCGTTACCTCTGTATTAAAATGTCACCGAAAAGAGCATTTAAAGATTGAGCAGGGCTTTCAGAGGGACTTATTTTAGGTGAGGGTGTGTTTCTTTATATTTGAATGGGTTTAGCTTTAAATTTTTTTAATCACGGTAGGTCTTTTGTCCCGGCTTAAAATTCCGGATATGAGACCCAGACAAATCGACTCTTTTTATATTCATTATATATTGAGTTTCAATGAGTTTGTGGAGGTCTTTGCTTTCGGAAGGTATTTTTGTGCCAGTGTAACACACATCGGATTTGTTCTTGTTTTGTTTACAGTAATTCCTTGCGCATGATCAGCGTGACACAAACTGGACAGCTTTCAGTCCGGGAAGCTTTTTCCGGGATGCTAAATACTAAATTGTCAATGGCAATTTATCAAGTTTGGATGCAGTTATCTGACTGTAATATTTACAATAATGAATGAAATGCATTTTGACTTTAAAATGAGAGAACTAAACGACAGAATCTCAATGCATGGAATTTTTAGTTTTAAAAAATAGCAAAATAGACGCTCGACTAAGATTGTAACATTTGAAGTTTTCTTTAGGCATTTTAGCTCCATGTTAGATTATTTTCTGATCCATTCGAGTCCAGTTAACACTAAGACTGTTAATGCAACTAAAACATGGAATGTTGAGTTTGATAATCGAAGACTTCGGTTATTCACACTGAAGTGGGGTTGAGTGACAGCAGGAAATAGAATTCTTTAGCGATCATTTAACAAATGACGTGCCTTCTTGAGCTGACTGAATTCGGGCATGGTAACAAAGTTTTTGTTTTCTTCAATAATCTCGTTACAATTCGACAGCTGAAGTGAAAAATATTGTTTGTGTTCTACTGAACGCAAAGAACGCGACATCAAACAAATTTAGTAAATTTGCGTATCTAGCTGTTCCGTCCGTTTTAATCAGGCTCAATGGAATATTTAGATCCACAAAAAAGTGTTTTTAATTTCCTTTCCTAGGTATCAAGTTAGTACCTAAAACGACGTCTTCGTTGAATTATTCCATGTACAGTTCCCACGGTATTACGGTGTATTCAATACGTAGTTGCGAAGGCTAGTCGGCTAGGCGCGTTATATTCAATGCCGCTTTCAGTTAGCTGTTATGATCAACAACTTGCCAAGAGCTTTTTTTCATCAAATTGTTATTTGAAAACTCGGTGTCCTCATAATAGCTCACTAAATATAATGTTACCACAAAAGCTTCCTTTCACAACCAAAGATAATCTCCCCAACTGAACGAACCTTCTGTTTTCTAAAGCGAGTTCGATGTTTGGCATTATTGAAAATATATCAAAATCGATTTCGTTTCAAATTTACTCTTACTTTTTTCCCAGTGTGTCATAGTCAGTTTTCAAACGAATTTATCGCCAGACAGTTTCATATTCATACATCCATGTAGCGAGGCCTGTTAATTTATTCCTCGGGTGGTTTCCACCTGCCGCTTAGATATAAAATTGTCCAAACAAAGGCTCCTTAAGTTTTTGAACGATTTAATAAACATTTAGTTCCATACTACCCAATCTTCTAATTCCTTAAATGCTGACAGCTTGTCGATAACTCAACGCTTTTGCAAAAAAGAAAAACATGAAGCTACGACGGACCTGAATTAATTGCAATATTTTGCGTTGCGAGGGTCACATGTTCTATGACGCGATAACCCGACCCTTCTCTCGTTCGATGAATTGTGTAATTTTACCACGAGACGGAAAACATGACTGACAATATGGCCGCTATGAAACAGTGCGTTGCTTGTAACAGACAGGTAAGTTTCCCTTCAAGGATTTAGAGCAATGAATTATGAATACTCTCAGTGGACTCGTAATCGATGAGATCACTGAGTATTTCAGGAACAGAATCGTGACTCGCAACGATACAACGATCATTGATTCTACGGTTCACTATTCGTCAGTGAGCTAGAGGTCAAGAGAAGAACAGATGTAAAATACGCTACTCTTCCGCTCATTTCACAATAGCCAAATACTCTGTTATGCTCTGCCTCGAGAATTTATTGAAGAAATGCAAACGAACGTTATAACAAACACTGCGAGTGTGCTTTCCCCAATAAAACTACATATGTTACACATGTAATATGACATTCTTGTTATAACAGACGCCTGACATACTCTCCCGCGGTATAGGTAATTTCATGCTAAAAAGATTTATGAAAGGATTTAGGCTGAAAAATTATTTTCTCTACCTGACAATATAAATCTATCCATCATATGCGCCATATAAACTGTTCTTACATTGTTATAGGCTGAATTGTGGTAAATATTAATAAAATAGAATAAAGATAAATGATTGGGGGAGAAAATTGTTCAGTTTAACAGAGCGTGAATACTTTATGCACATTTGTGATGTGTGATTCAGTGACATTATATATTGAATGCCAATTCCTCGTAAAACACGCTTCGTTTGAAAAATAGGTATTAAGAAGTGCTACTAAGAATTGTTTGCTTGATGTCAGCTGCATAGCCAGGCGTTGTATGTGATAAAATTGGAAACTGACAAAGGAATTG
This sequence comes from Cladopsammia gracilis, assembly GCA_022457155.1. Lineage (NCBI taxonomy): Eukaryota > Metazoa > Cnidaria > Anthozoa > Scleractinia > Dendrophylliidae > Cladopsammia > Cladopsammia gracilis. The sequence goes on along the minus strand of JAJGOT010000538.1, from coordinate 507,910 downwards.
CGAATAAGAATAAATTGAATATTTTGCTGGGTATGATAACGCAGCGCTCGTTTCCACTTATATGCAATCAATCTCTTTTTGTGGCACGGATATTTAATCCTTTAGAAATTGACATAAATCTAGAGATCGAAGGGAGTTCTTAAAGTGTAATTATTGCCCGAGCTGAGCTTCAATCTTGTTCTTCAGCTTCTAACAGAGGGACGCAAATGGCCTAAACAGGAAATCTACGGCTATCAAGATAGTCGGACCGCACCAGACCTGTTCAGTACTTTCTCGACTTCTCAGTCGACTGTTTCTTTTTAACCGACATTCCATTTTTTCCAAGTACTTTTTATAATTGAAAATAGTTTCCGAGAACATTCGAAAAAAAAAAAAGATATTTCGGGCAGTTCAACGGAGCAAGTAGAAATTCCTTCACTTCGTCAGTCTCAAAGACGCCGACGAAACCAGGAAGTCATTGCGGTTGGTTCGAAATTTGCCAACCCGAAACTGAGTCGAAGTTAGCATATGATTAAGGAGCGCTTGTAAATGGAGTCAACCTTAAGGGAAGCAATCCATAAGTGATCTGCATTCAGTGCTATGCTAGGATAATCATGACTGTTATGCTGTCTCTTGTTACATAATATCAAACCGTCCCAGTCCGCGGTCCAAAAGGACTTGTTATAGTCTTTTTTTCTGTGATCTCGACCCGCTGTTTTTTTTTCCCTTGACAAGATCATTTAATTTTCCTCGACCATGTAGTTGGCAAATTAAAGTGAAATTGTTTTACAGATGTTCTACAATTTCCCAGTTCAGCTGTTATGTTCAGTTCAATACTAAAACGTAACCCAATGAACACACAGCGGAGCTAGATTTTAGAAAATAGTACAATAATACAAAGAATGATTTTTAACAGCCTATAATTTAAACTGCAAAAAGAAATCAAACCAACGTATTAAAGAGTCTAGCGCTTTGTGTCACACGGCTGCTGGCCAATCCGCGGGCGCGAGTTTTGCGTTGGCTTCATTCACTGTGTAATCGTAATGTTCATTCTAATGCACAATATAATTGATTCATGTGCCATCACAGGCGTCCCAAGTTCACGATAGGAAAAGTCGCAAATTTACTAGAGATTGAATGAACTTTCCAAACAAGTAGGTTTGATTGACATCGGTGTTACCATAGCAATGAACCGATGACGTCATGGTTTTTGAATATCGGAAATTTTCTCGACACCTAGACCTAAACTTTTAAATTCAAGACTTTAAAAACGGCAAGACCACAGCGACAAGACGTTAAGAGGAACCGGATCTGTTGTAGACCTGGATCAGTAAAAAAAAAAACTTCAAATGACAAAATATAGACGGGAAGACTGACCCTAACGGCAAGATGAAAACGATAACAAACAAAAAATATCTTTCTTTGTTTCTTATCGTTTTCTTCTTGCCGTTAGGATCAGTCTTGCCGTCTATATTTTGTCATCTAAACGTTTAAAACGACTGGCTGATGTCACTTATAGTCTGGATGTAGATCTTCAAAACTTGACTTGAATATTTTCCAACAAAAATGTAAAGATTCGCCTTACTTTCTGTTGCTTCGTCAATGCTAGTGTTTTCCTGACGGATTTAAACAATATTTAACTATTATATATTATACCTGCGTAAAACTACTTTCCTTGAAAGTTTCATCCAGTTTGATTCACTAGACTTTACTTGTTGTGATTAAAAGCGATGTCTTAAATTTTACTCAGGGAAGTAAAATCTTTGTTAGAAAAGCTTTTATTTAAAAAGTTGCCGATGTTGAGAAATTGCTGATATGCAAAACCATGACGTCGGCGGTTCGTTGCTATGGTAACACCGATGTCAACTAAGCCTATCCTTTAGGTAAGCTCAAAAATGTGTGAAGCAGCTTGCCTGACTGAGCTCAACCAGTTAAGTATCAGCCCTGTTCAAAGTTGGGATGGTGTGCTGCCGAAAAATCATGGTGACCAACCTTAAGACGAAAAGTGAGGACTAAATAAATAACTTAAATTTCTTTGCCTTTCAACAGATGCCTGAATCATGGAATTCCTGTCAATGTGGTCACGTGTTGACAGAGACACGAACAATCGCTGGAAAAAGGTTTTCAGGTGAAGAAAAATGTCGAATGATCACTTAATGATTTAACACGGACGTAAAGCTTCTAAGCAATACGTGATTAAAGATACTACTGCTATTTTTTTACACTGTTTGCGTATGTTGTGATTGATTCTACGATGTAATATTGATGGCTACCTTGCTTTCCGTTTCAGACTACAGAGCCGAGTTGTACACTCGTTTAGTGATAGAAGAGAGTAGAAAACAGGCGCGCAAGCCACGTATGAAGAGAAATCAAACCGCACCCAAGTCGCAACAGAGAGAGGTACGTGGCCTGATAGCTAGAAAATACACCAGAGGAGAACCTTATGGCCGGGGATAGGATTGTGGGAAGACGTAACGCCGGGGCAATCCATCTTGGGGCGAGTGATACCCGAGAAACTACAGACAAAGAATTAATCATTAACTGAATTCACTGATTTTACATTCCTCTCTCCATCTGTTTCGACTTTCCCTTGTTCCGATTACTTGCAACTGGATCTGCCGAGAATGGTAGGATCGGATTAAATGAAGTTCTTGTGGTCAGTGCACGAGGTATAATGTGATTGGCGGCTATTTTAGTCATGATTTGGCCATTCTCCTCATTTATCTAAAGGGCTGTTTACCAGCGATTTTTCAGGCGATTTTGCGGCGCTCTCCAATGAAAGTGTAAACTTGCGGTGATTTCTGTGCGACTCGGGTGCGACATTTGCTGGGATTTCTTAAAAATCGTTGCCAAGTTGCATCAGGTTTCGAAATTTATGCGACATCGCGTGACAAATCGTACCAAATCACACTGAAATCGTCGCCAGTTTACACACGCGATTTGAAGATGCAACTTGCGCGTGACAAAAGTGGACAAAAATTGTACAAAAAAAATCGCCAGTGTAAACGGGCCTTAAGAAAACTAACCTGTAAAATTGGATGTTGACAGTATGTTGATGTTGATTATGTTCATATCACAACATTAGAAAACCAGATTGCCCAACATGTTTCGTGGAAGAAAAAGAAGAAAACGAATGAGGCCATTGCTATTCAGACGAGACCCGACAGTAACAGCAGGAGATAAAGATCAGGAGGGCACACAAACACACGAGACAACAGCGGAAAATGCTTCCTCCGAACAACCACAACAAACAAGCAAATCATTCACAACAGCTTTGGCTGAAATCAACAAGAGACTTCAAAACCAGAGCAAGCTGTGGGCTTGCCTGGCCAGCGGCTTACCACTCAGTGCTAACACGTGATAGACGCTTGTCATTTAAACTTCTTTCACGTGATAGACAATCGGCATGCAGAATGCTATCTTGTGTTAGATTATAGGCGAACTGCTATCGCTCGACTGACATTAGACCTTCAATCTTATCACGTGACATTACATGGGAAAACCGGTTGATCCACGGTTTGTGTAATTGACCGCCAGAAACGGGCTGAGTGGCCAAGATAAAAGCAAACCGTTCTGATGTTCCATTTGGTAGTTTGGGACTACTTCTCAAGATCGGGCAAACCAATATAGCCTTACCATTTACATTCCAACCGTATTTTTTTGTAAATGATTCACACTCACTGTTTCGTTGTTGTTTTGTAACTATAAGAGCAAATAGCGCCGAGTGAAATTTAAAAAAGTGTTTACCATTTACACGGGAAAACCGGTTGGTCCACGGTTTGTAGGAAATTCTGTTCGAGATTGGCATGCACCATTTGCCATTGATCGTACCACGCTTTCGGATCAAAACTGGCGCAGGGCCTGGTATATTAAAGTAAATATTAAAGTAAATGGTACACACATTTCCGTTCGGATATTCCGGTTGGTAATTTTTGAGTACCTCTCAAGATGATCCGATCTTCCGAGAAAGCAATTTTCCGATCAGAAGAAAACAAAATAGCCTTACCATTTTATACATTTGAATTCCAACCGAACTGTCCGTATTTTTTGGTTGGTACTAAAGCACTTGCGCAGTTCATTTTCTGTCACTCAGTTAAATTCTATGAGACATTAAGTTGGCGCCCGAGTGTGTTAAACAAAGGCCAGATATTACAAAATGATCAAACTTTATGAATGACGAGATCGTCCCCATCGTTTTCTCGGTGTCCTGGCCAGCACGGTCATTTAATGTCACCTGACGGTTGTCGGTTTTTTCCACGTCTTTCGGGAAACTTGCTCTGTTTTTTAATCGAATATATTAAGTGATCCTGGACAAGTTTGAAAACCCATTCCTTAGTTGTAGTCAGAAATAAAAATTCAGTTCGTCATTTCCATAAATTAAATGACAACGGGCCATCATCAGCCCTTATAGTTCTTAGTTCGAGTTAACCAGCCTAACACTATAAAGAAACAAACAACGTGAAGTTCCGTTAATTCCCAATAAGAATCTGTATTTATTATCTCAGTGTTATTTATACTGCTGTACATGCAAGATACCGGACGCCTTATCAATATTAATATTTTATGCAGTCTTTACGTCTTTGGTTGTTGATAAGCTAGGTCAAAACCCAAAGACTATTTTCGAGACAGTATGCCGGCGCAGTCTAATTGTTGTCAATTGTCTTTTCATTCTTGTTGCCATTTTTATTGTTTGCTTACTGAAAACTGAAAAACTTTATATACAGCTATTTGACAAGGAGGTATTCACCAGATATATGTAAACTAGGGGGTTATTTACTGGAATTTGTAAAAGAGGAAAGTACAGGTCGTTCCCGGCTCGAATCCTGTCAAGTTTATGTATTACACACAGGCTCGATGAACACACACACCTGATGAACACACACACCTGATTGAAAAAACGTTGTCGGGTATTAAGTGTAAACCGTGAACGATACGACCGAAAGGCTTTCTGGGAAACGGAAAAATCTTCTTGTGTCTCAGATAAATTGCACATTATTATAACACAGCATGCACAAAATAATCTTCTGAATCTTTTAGGAAGGAATAGATCTTTAGTACTGATAAATGAAATGTTAACAAGCTTTATTTGTCTTGTTTCCAGGATTCTATTGTGTTGTATCGTTTATGGTTTACGCGTTTTTTCCCGACGTTTCTTCAATTGAGTGTATGCACACTTCATTGAAAAAACGTTGTCAATGAACGATACAACCGAAATTCGAATGATTTTCTGGTAAACGAAAAAAAAAAATTCTTGTGTTCTGAGATAAATTGCAACTATGAAAATATATTAGAAAGGAATAGATCTTGAATATTAAAAAATAAAATGTGAACAAGTCTCACTTGCCTCCAGAGCTCCTTTGTGTCGTGTCATTCATGGCTTATGCTTTTTCGTTTCGACAACGTTTCCCTCCGATAGGTGCCACCTCGTGCTGCAAGAGTGAACAACTTTACCTAACGGATAAAATGTATCCATTTATAAGGTATCTGCAGACAAATGGTTATCATGATATCAAAGGGATTTTTCCAATGTGACAGGAATTAATCCACTGGACAAAGTTGTCCACTCTTTGAACAATTGCCCGAGGCATAGAAATGGTGGAAGTTCAGATTCGAGAATCATTAGCTCTCGCGCATTCTCTGCGTCTGCGATCCGCACTGCTGTCATACTCCAAAGTGCTCCCAGTGAACGACGAACCTTTTTGCCGAGAGTTCATGCTCACCGAAGACCCAGTTCTGTCTCGGTTTTTTCTGCGGAAAAGCTGGCATAGCTTACAAAAAGCGCTTCTGTAGCTGCGGTTAAGACAGGTGTAGATTATCGGGTTCAGGCACGAACTCGTGTACTCCATCCACTTGATAACGTTTAACAACGAGCGAGGAACTGGACACGACTGATCGTAAGCATAACAAAGAATGATAGCGAAAAATGGTCCCCAGCAGAGCACAAACAAACCAATCAATATAGCGATTGTCTTGGCCGCTTTGACGTCGCGAGCGTAGTTGTGACCATTGCGTAATCGGTGCACTTGTTGTCTGGCAACAAGATAGATTCTTGTATACATGACTATCATAATGAACAACGGTATGAAAAAGCTAGTGCAGGAAACAAAATGCATATAACTTGATTTAGTAGGCCAGCTTACTAATCGTAACCCCGACATCAACAAAGCATACAGCCAAACAAAAATAATCATAGAAATAGCTCGAACAGACGTCATGACGTTAGGATAGGAAAAGGGGTCGGTGATTGCTGCATGTCTGTCAATGGAAACAGCAGTAAGGTTCATTATTGAAGCGGTCCCGCACAGGATATCCATGCAGTTCCAGAACGTCCTCAAGTGCTCACCAAATATCCAGCGATTAGACGTCACCTGCAATGCACACCAAAAGGGCATGGCTACCATGGCAACAAGGATGTCGGCCGCGCTTAGACTGATAACAAAATAATGACAGACTGTTCTGAGTTCCTTAAACAAGTAGAAACTGATGCAGACCAAAGAGTTCCCAATTAAAGTGCAAATTACCAACAGGCCTCCCAAAAGAACTGCCAAGATGTCTTCAGTATCGGGATGAACGTCTGTCTGATCTGATTGGTCGCTGATGTCTGTTGAAAAGTTCATTTTGAATTGTGCTTCACCTGCCAAACAAAAATATATAAACATGGAATGAAAACTTGAGCGGTAGCAAATGCAAACAACTGTGTTAATCCTTGAATCATTAATGATACGAGAGAGAAATATGAATATACCCATAGATGTTCCACCAGCCAAGGTTTGTTAAGAGCAGAAAGAGATAAAGTTTCTATTTTTTGTTTGTCTTCTTATGCCTAAATATGATGGCTTGTACGTAACCTTTGCCTTTGGTGTTACTAAGCAAAACGTTCTTTCTCAATTTTTTTTTAAAGCGTACAGTGCTGTTTTTCTAAGACGGCTAGATAAAAAAAAACATGAAATGAGAAATGTATCGCTGTGGTTGCGTACGTTTTGTTTTTTGTGCTCTGAGATAACACATTGGACGGAAATAAGAGTAAAAGCCTGGTTTAGGGTAATAAACAGCTCCCGATATTTCAAAATAATCAATTATTAATATGTTCAGCTGCCATCGTTGAGAAAGTTAATTTGTCTTTTAACACATCAAGTTGGTTTGGATTGGTACACAGTGGCTAAAGGTGACTTTACTTCTAATGAATATTTAAACCCAGACTGTAAAAAGAAAAGAAATCCTCATAAAAGCCATTCAGAGGTTTGATAAAATCACAACAATACCACTACCAGACTGTGGGTTTTCTTGCGGTCAACTTTGTAAAATACAATTTAAACGCAGCATGTCGTTATAGAAACCAAGCGCCCTTATAATTGAATATAGAAAGTTACAATTGCTTTCCAGTCAGGACCCAAATATTGGCCTTTTTCGGCAATACTTATGTACCATCATATTAAAGAAAATGACAAGCCGGGAGGGTTTCAAGTTAAGATATACGTTTTAAACTAGATTGGCTATACACAATAAAAGGAAATTAAAGAAACTTGGATAACTGAACACCTGCCTCGGGTGCATAAAAACACTCCGGCCAAATCTCCAAATCACCAAATCAATATTTGTCACGCTGAGAGCTTTCTACTTTTCAGGAAGCAGGTTTTTTAATTACACTGTAACAGGGATATTTCAGTTTTTCATTTTTTAAGCAAAATAAAATAAGCCAAACCGTATCGTAATAAAAAGATATGATATCTTTAGAAATCCAACGATTAAACAAAATTCTGTCTGGCCAATATTTTTAAGTAACTCTTTAAATCCGGTAATGAACACTTTTGGTTCAATTTGGCATGCATAAGGACGACATAAAACATAATGAATTATTTTATTGAAGACAGTTATAACTCCAATGTCCGTCTTTTCTTTATAAATACTCGTCTTCCTTCACTATAATGTTCTTTATTTGCAAAAAAATTAAGTATAAAATGAGGTAAAAGGGGTCAGAAAACAACAAAGATACGTACACTGTAAATTTAAAGATCTGTTGTAGCCTCAAAGTGCTGAATGAGCCACAAACCCCTGAAGGCTAATTCGACCTTTCTAACTTTCATTTTGGACAGTTAGTGCTCGATTCAGCCCACCTTGAAAGTCAATTGAACTATTTTGGCCCAATAGGGCCATCTCGACCTCAGTTAATGATCCATAACATTAAAAAAAGTACTGTATTTTACTCCATTTGGGAGGTGCGTTAAAACAGATCGTTTAAATTTGAAGAATTTAAAGAAGAAAGAAATTGTACGATGCCTTTACCTCCACGGGCACTGAATCACGGCTATTACAATACAATCCGATAAAGCAGATAATGTTGGGTTTATGTGTCAATAAGAATGCATGGTTTATAGCTGATAACAGACTCGTTGCTTTTTTAAGCAGAAATCAAAACAATCATATAGTCCATATAATCAGCGGAAGGCACGGAGCTATTTTGAATTTGTCATCGTATAAACTGCAATAAACAGAATGAAGTTCGTTTTATGAAACAAAATTGTTACAACAAAATTGGCATCGTTTGAATCATGATGAATGGAGGGTTATCAAAGTTGTGCAAAGAAATATTTTGCCTCCACATTCAATCTCTGCATGCATCAGTCAGTAAAAACAAGGCAACAATCCCGTCTGATTGTAATTGAGGGTCCCGATTGACGCGCTGTTCACTTCAGTGTCATTCGGCGTTTATAACACTAGATTCATCACTGCTGATAAAGCCATACTGATAATTGTTTCATGAAACATAAGGCGATCACAAAACATCACTGAGAGCTGGTAAATTTCGAAAAGCTTATTTCTTCGAAAAAAGGTCCGGACATCTGTGGCGAAATTAATCTTCTGCCTGAACTTAAACCAATTCCTTCCATTAGACAGTTTCGCCTTCATTCGTATGCAAGTCTGAGTCGCATATTGTTTGTGAAAATCAGCAATCAAAACAGAAAGCAGCCTGAGAAAACAGACGTCGTTTCGTGGCGCCACCACTGGGGTTTCGCAGGGGCCCCAGTGGTGGAGCCGCGAAACAACGTCTGTTTTCTCAGGCTAAACAGAAAGTTGTATTAGAATGTTATCTGAAAACTATAATACTGCATATATCACGAAAAAAAACCCGGCTTATTTGGTCACAACTACATGTATAAGAACAGCTCCGATGTTGCATGAGTTGTTGCAAAATTAATTTTTTATTGGCGAGTTCTTCATATACTGATCCAGAATACACTGACAAACTGTTAAATAAAACAAAGTGAAGCTAATATCAACAAGCAAGACTTACCACTACACAATAACACCACCAGTCGCTGACTTGGCTAGTTTGGAATTTCTTAATTGTGAGATAGATCTTTCTTCAGAGGTTTGAAAACAGCGGAAGGTATTGTTGAATGATATGTTTATCGAAGCTTTCTCTCCTAACACACAAATGCTAATGTTTCTTACACTACCGCCTGGCTTTTAGAAAATGTGAATAACTTTAGGAAAACCAATCAGGAGATGGCACATGCATTGTATAATAAAAGCTCATTTAATTTGTCAAGAGAACCATTCTAAATGGATGAGGTGTTCCCGGGGAGGTGTTGCAGGCGATTAAAACGTTTAGGGAAAAATGCTTTATGAGTGTAATCAATAAAAGCTTCTTCTTTCCATTAAAAGAGCTAAAATTGTCGCTTATAAGAAGCATTAGCCCTTGGGGCTCAACTTTGACTGATCGCCAGCAATTGATTTTCGCCGGTTATCAAACGAGAGTACAGTGGAAAATTTCATCTGGCGTATTCCATGTGCAAAGTTACTTTTCTGAGCTTAAAAACGTCGGAATGCAATCACACATGATTTTTTTTTCGTTAATAGCACAGTAAAATATTTTTCGTGAAGACTTACGCTTCCTTTAAGTAATGATCCAAGTAGATTATGCAGAAGATCGTCCGTATAGATCACTTATTATTATACGTATTTACTGCACGCGCCGCAACACCTTCTTCACAGTTCTAATTAACAACAGTGGAAGCTCTCTTAACTGACGTGACTCTCGTAAGCAGACAGCTATACTTACGACCGCCTTCACAAACCCCGTTTGAACTCCTATACACACTCCGTATTGACACATTCCCGTAAGCAGACATTCCCGTAAGCGGCCGCGGACACTTTCAGGGGTTACGATTTACACGTTTCCTTTGTTTTTAAGCTCCCGTAAGCGGATACCAGAAAGAAATACCCATTAGCCTCTGAATGTTACTTTATCAATCAACTTCACATCGCTTTTCGTCACAATGATTTTACAGTGCATTGATTACAGTGCCATATTTCAATGTTTGTTTTAATTGTCGTCATACACATCAAGGCAGAACCATTTTCAGTCAAGGCAAGACGCGGGAGACGCGCGTGGGGGATAGACGCGGAACGAGAGAAACGCGACCGAAGGGGTGATGGGCCATCACACCTCGCGCTCCTCTCGTCAATTGAGAGACGACTGGGGACGAGTCAGCCATTTTAGTGTCCCCTTAAAAAATGTACTGGCAAGGAATTTCGTGATTCGAGTGAGAAGTGAGTACATAGTACGGAATCTGATATGGTGAGCGGGTCATTGTGTAATCTATTCTATCTATTCTATCATTAAGTTCGCTACACCGTGCTGAAGAGTTGCAATAACAACGAAACAGCTGTCCACGGTCTACCTTATCAGTTTCTGTCGCGATGGTGTCTCGCAAAGTCTACTTTTTTACGTAGTTTGTTCATTTTTTGGTTGGTTAGGTCTCTCACAGATCCTACGTATACCGTTAGCAGCATTATCGTTTGCGGTCCTTTGCAGATTTTACTTTTATTTCTATATATTTTGGGACAGTAGGTCTTTACAGATCCGATATGCTGTCGAAATCAAATCCTCAATATTCATCGGTACGAACGCAAGAAACAGAAACAAGAAACAGATTGAAATTAAGGTGAAAGTATAAAATATAAAATACTAAAAAAAAAAATGAGAAAAAAGAAGACCCCGTCCCCGTCCCCGGCCCCGACCCCAGCCCCGGCCCCGGCCCCGCGTTTTACTGACACCCCATGTGGTGTATGTTTATTTACAGGATTTCAGTACATGAGCGGGGAGGATTTTTTTCTTCAACGATCAGTCTTATGCCCTTAATTCGGATCAGAGTCTACGGAATATATTATATTAATCATAATATATTATTTGTCAGTTTCACGTGTAATAATAATAACAATAATAATAATAATAATATGGTAGGCTTGACTAAAAGCTCGCCTGGGCGAAAAAAGTGTGATTTTTAAGGCCAATAGATTAAGAACAGTTTTATAATAAGTTTTTACAGTCTGTTAGTATTTTTTTAATATTCATATTGTAATTCGTTATAACTAGTTTTAAATGTAACTTCTAGCGTAATTCAGCCTAATTGATGGCTGTTAAATGTTTTTAGTATAAACTATCTATTTCTATCGACAATACGATTTGATTTGTCATCAGTGGCAGGAACCCAGAGCTGCCTAAGACCTGTCACCTCTAGATAGTGATGGCCTTAATTAAATCCGGCTGGCTTTATGCCAAGCCCGGTTTTATAAATTATGTTTTTTCCAGGGCGAGGTTTCGACGATAAGCATAGTGGGTTCACACTAGACAGTAAGCCCGCTCTTATATTTCTAGAAAGTTCTCACTTTTAAGTGCTTTCAAGATAGAGAGTAGATAAAGTGTATTTTGAGAATTGTAGATATCATTTTCAATGTTGTTTGTTTTGATGGCGCAATTCGCGGCACACTAAACGGCAAGAATTTTGAAAAGTGCATTGGTAGATTAATTTTCGCACTCTAAGACATTCCTAAAAGGTTAAGTTTTTCCTGTAGATCAAAAACTTCTAGTATTTTTGCGAACATATTCACTTATTCAGACTTCAGTGAACTGTCACTATGTAAACTGGACCATTTGTTTACCATTTAGTTCGTGGTGGCATGACTATAGCGATACAAGCTGAAAAACTTCAATGTCTGACAAATGAACTGAACACAACGTGACCTTCAGGGAATCACTCTGCTAACATCTACCGCTAACAACATTTGTATTATCCCGAAAATACCTCAATTTAATATCTTAGTTAGCTTGCTTACAGTAACACAATGTTTTTATGAAACTTTTGTTAGATATTTTGATAGTAAACCAGATGAAAATTCAGACCCTTACACTGTAAAGCCCGACTTCACTACTCGTAAAGTTCTTGTTACCTTTCATTTTTGTCGGGAAGTTTTATGCTTCCATGAAAACTGTATTCGCCTGAGTTTTTTTGTAGTTTTTCTATAGTGACGTTCGTGTATTTGACTCTTTCCTTTATTTCATAAGAACATAAGCACTTCCAGAGAGCCTGAATATTTGAAATAATCGCCCCCGTCGATTAATCGCCTCCCCTCGAATAACCGCCCCCTTTTGGAGTTAAAAAAATTAATAATCGCCCCCGGCTATTATTCGAGGAAATACAGTAACTTCATTTTTCAATCAAATGATGCTACAACCAGGGGCACTTAAGGGGATATACAGTAACTTTATTTTTCAATCAAATGATGCTACAACCAGGGGCACTTGAGCAGATATACAGTAACTTTATTTTTCAATCAAATGATGCTACAACCAGAGGCACTTCTTTTTAATGTGAACTTTTTAAAAGTGAATTTTTAAATACACTTTTAAGTTTTTGTCAATGTAAACAATGTCTACACCTTTAAGGTAACTAGATGTAGATTCCATTAGTCCTTTTACGACCTGAAGTTTCGATGGTGACGTCACCGTGGAACAATTGGCCAGCCAAAGTCCTGTCGCAGAAGCAGTTTCGTTTATTATCGCAGTTGATAAAATTACGGACCTGAATCGGCTTCGAATGGCTGTTAGGTCAATCGTGATCAATAAGAACTTAAGCACAAAGGTCTAGAATTACCTCTGAAAGTAACCGATGAATGGAACTTAACATTCCAAGTACAATGTAAGATGGATTTCAATTTTCTTACTGAAAAAGCAAACCTTTTGGTAGAACTTCCTGTATAAAATAGGCTGCAGCTTTTTCTGTTGTTTCCGCTTGTAAATGTTTTGACGCGAAACATCATCTCACCAGGATTATTTAAATACAGGCGCCTTCTTTGATAGAAAACGTAATAAATTTGACAAGAACATTGAACTTGTGTATAATTATAATTGAAGCGAACGACAGGAAAATAAATAAAAATAGGCGCCAAGACCCAGCAACAAAATTCGTGAAACAAACTTATCAAATATAATTGTACAGCAGCTATTTAGTGCGGTGTCTACATTTTCCAAATCCCTCATTGCATTTCTGTACCCGTCTATATAGTAACGTATAAGCTGCTTTATGATAGCAAAAGTACGACACTATTAATTTTTATGACAGAGAAGAATTTGTCCGGTACTTTAGAGTGTCCTTTCACAGATTACTTCAATGGAGGAAAACGTGTCAACATAATAAATAACATGGCCTCGCTAAAAGAATAAATCGCATACGAGACTTAACCAGCTCAGTTGTGTTGTTTATTTACGACTGACTTTATTGTACTTCACCGATAATATTCAGCCTTGAAATGAAATAAAACAGCGCAAAGGAGAAATCACCTTCATCTGATTTAGCTCTTAGAAGCAGCTAATGAGGCAATAGTTACTCGTGAAGAAGTCGTTTATGATATTGCGTACACTACTGTACAGGCATGCTGGGGTAGACCCTACACGCTAAAAATGAGGCGAATGAGTAGGGAAATAAATCAGTATTTTATATGACCATATTATGTTAAAAAGGTAAATAAATATTCACAGAAGCCTTTTCTTTACTTTACAGAATTGATAGCGACATTTTAATAACACTGATGTAATTTATATAGGAACCTTGTACAAGTCCATTATGAAAAAAGAATTACCTTTTGAATGTAACCGATTTGGAGCTACACCAAATGTGGTTGAAGATGATGTAGGTTTGCGGAATGATTACCTTCAGGGTCACTGAATTGATGTGAAAGCAGTCAAAACACGCACAGTCGCCAAACACATTTTCATTACGACAACTGAATGCGGTCTTGTGCAACGAATCTTTAATTAAATATAACAAGCTCCTTAGCCTCCTGGAGTAAATTTATAAATTATCAGTAATCACCGTCAAGTGATTGGAAGCTTCGCTTTTCAATTCGCTGCGTTCCGCGTTTTTTTTTTTCAAGGATCTGAAATCATAATACCAGATAACCTCTCCTTAAAAATTATTTAATAAAGCACAAAGGTTATGAAGATGAAAATGTATATCTACCTTTCCAATTCAGAAGCTTGATCTAACTTCTTCCGTTTGGATAAACTAGGTTAATGAGGACCACTAAAATCGATCTTTTTTTTTGAATATCTTTTCATTAGCGATCCGAAATGAGTTTGATGAGGCTTGTCAGATCTCAGTCCGGATGTGATGTTCTGTATTTTCATCCTCCGAAATACAAATTGATTAACTTCCTGCCGGAAGCTCTACCCGAAACAATTGTCTCCTGTAAATACAAATTTGAAAAATCGACTTGCTTTTGTAATGAGATTCACGTTAATTCATCCTGTTAGTGATAACCTTAGCTTTGTTTCTAATCAACTGGGTTTGTGGTTAAACTCTTTTATAAATTCTCTGGAAAATATCATTTGTTGGGCCAAAAATGCAGACCGTCTACAGGCTAATTTCAAAATAATGAAACTTTCATACTTGCGCGAGTTCAACTGCGTAATTTCAATTCTTTTTTTTTTTCTACACTTTTCTACAGTTTATCACTCCCAAGGAGAAATGAAATGACGCCAAAAACAATCCGACTGCCTTCAGGGGCCATCATTATTGAATATCAGCTGAATTCTGTACATATGTCCATATTTTCACGACATGTGGAAAGAAATAATCAGACGTTAGAAAATGGATCGAGATTTGTTCGAAAATATTGAAAAAAGAGCACACTGCATTTATCGAATCCCCACAATGGTCTGCTGAACACATCCCAGCAGATGTTTTATGCTGCTGTAAACCCGATGCAAAAGCAAATAGATGTGCATAAGAAACACAAAGACATCGTCAACGAACACGAAAAAGCTATTTTGTTCGTCATAATACTAATTTACAGACATCTTGCAGAGAAATACTTTCGAGTACATTTATCGGTAAACAAGATATTACCCGATTTAACAAGTTATTAAAAAATTTCGTGAAAGCGTGACTGTTCTAGAACTAACGTCACTAAACATTTCTTACCCGATGTGAATCCTGTAGAAGAGGACCTTTCAAGATCCTGAAATAACAATGCAGACCTATGAGAAATGAATTTACGGCAGTATTAAACTCACTGACTTCGAAACACTCCACAAAGTTACCGACCAATCGAGACCAACAAAAGAAATAAAAATTTAGAAACAGTCAACTTTGACAACTTGCTAAAAACAATCATTTCCTTGCTACTAGCGGAGTAAAACAAAGCAGAAAACGTATGTGTGTAATATGCAGTAGGATTGCACTTTACAAACCTTCGGTGGAACTAATCGTGAAGAAGTTCAAAGCAGCGAAGTGCGGTGAATTTTCAACCTGTTTTTTGGTCCCCCTCTCGGGCGGTATAATTTTTCATAACCCCGAGTTCAATAAATGAGATATCTGTTGAAAGATAAGTCAGACGCTTCAACCCGATACGGCATATTTAACTTCAGCGGCTCATTAAGGTAAATTTGAACATCAGTGAATTTCACTGCTGTTTCAGCTGCATAAAATTCAGAAAAATAACGCGAGCATTGGTCTCAATTGTGCAGTGATGAAAAGCTGAAAGTGTAAACTATCAATGTTTACATTCAAATTTTATGGTCAAAACTCGCTTGTAAATTCGGAATTTAAAAAAGTATGAAACATTTTGCTATTGATAAGACCATAAGTTCCTCAGGTGCTAATTAAACTTTTCAAATGGAAAACTGGAATTTTGTTGAAAAACCAAACCAAAATTATTTATTTGCTTTAGGATTACTAAAAACGTTAACAAAACATTCACATCCTGTGCTTGCCTTATACATTTGCAGTATTTATTGTATTGTAAAATAGATTTTTTTATACTGAGTTAAAAATGCAAATGCACTTTATCATACAACTTTGTTTACAGTATGTTGGCAGTTGCCATATGTTTATTAATTTTCTCAGTCTGTATCTTTCCGGCTGGTTTTATTATAAGCCTCACCATAATCATTGATCAATGGACAGGACAGGTAGCTCATGAGAAAACACAACCTGATCGCTGTTACTCAACACATTCCGGCCGGGAGCACCGTCCAGCGAGTTGTAACATCGGAGAACTGATTTAATGCCGGGCTTTTGTTTGGAGGGATAAAAAGTGTCATTTTGGGTGCGGTATAAAGTCACTTAGGATTTTCGAAAATGAAAGCAGTTGATATATTCAGGGGGGGGGAGGGGGGTAAAACTCCTTCTACTGAATGTTCGGCTACCCGCTAATCGAAAAGCTCAAAGTGTATTACCGTTCACACAGTTTCCTTTAAAGGCACTAAAACGATATGGAAACTGCGACCACATTACAAACAGGCCCTGTACTAAGTGGGTTGGCTGGTGAGGAAATGCATTTAAAAATTAAAAATTAAAAAATTAAAAATTAAAACTGTTTTTAAAAAAGAAAAATTGGCGCATGAACTCACACGACATTGAAAATAGTTAGGCATGCATACGAAGACAAACAAAAACAAGCTTAAGATAAAATGTACAGTCGAACCTGCATATAACGGCCCTGTATTAAATAACTAGGAAAAAAAATAAAATAAATAGTCTTTAACAGTCAAGTAACTGACAAACCTGTGGCCCTCGAATTCCAGATCGAATTAAAATTTAGTAATGTTAGTTTTCGTGGAGGGAGTTAAAACCGCGGGAAGACCCGAAGAAAAAAAACCCTCGGGGCAAGGATGAGAACTAACAACAAACTCAATCCACATATGACGCCGAGTTTAAGAGGCCAGTATATATAGTATCAATTTCGCCTATACAAACTTTGTACATTTTACCTGTATTAAACGGTCACCTCTATAAAGAGGTCAGGACCACCCTTTTATAGTAGTCCCATGTTTGTCCGCTGTCTTTGTTATTTTTATCTGTATTAAGCTTCCACACTTGAACTCGTTCGTCATTTCATTAGGGTGGGAATATGATTTAGAGGTAGTTTTGTAACATTCAACTCTTGAGTTACGTAACATCGGCTTCCGGTTTTTGCAAAGATCGCTTGATTGCGTTATAATACTGTACGTTAATAAAATTGACATTTGACCACGCCCACAAAGTATTTTTAATACACCTGTATTGAGCGATAAAAACATTTATTGCTAAAACATTTAAAAGAAATCGGATTCACAACTAAAGCGACCAAAGAGGTTCCTCTCAAGCAGTAACCATTCTTCGACAGCACTTGCCAAGACAATATGGAGGGGAGGGGGGTAGGCCTTGCCCGATTGTGCTCCTAAAAGTGACATATTATGCTGCTAGCACGGCTCCCAATTTTGTCAATTTATGCCAAAAATTATGCCAAAGTTTACAAATTATGCTCCTAGAATCCAAGATTATGCTCACAAAATGACAACTTTTCTGTATATATATTAAACAGCGAAAGATAATTCAAAAGTAAATAATTACAATGTTTAGCACGTTTATCGAATACAGTATAAAAATCCACAAGAACTTGCATTTTCCCAAGTTAGTCTAAACAGGTTATTACATAAATGGTAATTAGCAATTAGACTATTTAGGTTCTTAAATAGGTTCTTATTTTCTGAAGAAAAAATTACATTGTAGCTAATAGAATTGTGGTATTCAGCCTATTCCTTATATAAAATCTGCATACCAAGTAAGTATTTATGTAAAAATGACAATAATAAAAAAATTGAAGCACTGATCACAGAACATAACATTATATACATGTACTGTAATGCCTTGTCCAATCCTCGGTATTTAAAAAGATGGCGACTGGTACATTTACCCATAATTCTTAGCGCACAAAACCCTTAACAACGTTCATAAAAATGTAAAGAAAAGTTATCAAATCTTCAAACCTAGTCTACACATTGTCCGTAGTACTGGAACAAATATTGTAAAAATTTGGCTTTCTTTGTGCCATATGTGCTGTGTTAGGTCCGCAAGGTATTGTGGTAAAATGAACAGCCGCCATCTTTTTTCCTACGGTGGATCACACTCAGCTCCAACAGAGTATTGAACTCTTCTACAATTATTATAAGGTTAAATAGCACTGTATAATCTAAACATTTAACTCAACTATAGATTAAATCCAAACAGGATTCATAATGTTAACCTACTCTTATTTGCCCAAATGTACTGTACACATTATTTTATATAGATTTTAGAAAATAAGAACCTGTTTCAAATTTTAGGCTAAACAGGTTCTTGTATAGAGGGCGGCTAACTGGCAAATTTTAGCCTAACAGGTTCTTAAAAACTTAAGGTTCTTACTTGGGTTTTTTTTTTTTTTTTTTACTGTATGGCATTTTTATAAATTTTATTGATTTACAACAGTTGGCCTATTCGGCAACTATAATTGCTACTCTTAAACACGAAGTTGAAGCGGTATAAAAGGCTTAGCTCCTTCCCCATTTCACACCTTTTGGGTGTGAAATGCAAATTAAGGTTACAGTGTACCTTCAGATCGAAAATTTATCGAAATTTTTTTTTTGGCGTCAAAATAAAGTTTACAGAATGAACTTTTATCCAAAAAAAAAATATCGAAAAATAGTGAAAATTAACGGAGAAACGCCGGTATAACTTTTGTGGGCGGAGTTTGTTTATGAGGCGATATGTTTTTTTAAGCGCTGTTTTCTCAAAGTTAATTTTTCGCTTGTTGGGGACACTTTAAAGAGCTACAACTCAAAGCGAATTTGTTCGATTTTCCTCAAATTTATACAGAAGCTAGGCTAACATATAATCAACAAAAACGTGTCGGCGAATTTCTTATTTCCGAAAACGTTTTCGTCAAGAGCTATTTCCGTGCGATCATTCCAATTTTTTTCTCCCTTTTTCGAAAATATTCTGTAACTTTTCACTGCAATTGAATATGGGAAATCGCCGACACGCTTTTTTAGCGCTTCGTGTCCGGAAACCCGAGAACAAATCAAATTAGCAAAATACAATAATCGCTTTGAGTTATAGCGATTTAAAGCTGATTCGGACGTTCGAAATTAGACGTAGTAAAAAATTCGACAATTCACTTTATTACCAACTGGTTTCCATATTTAGATAGCCAGCTCTATGAGCTTTAATTTGATATCTGGGTTTAGGTATATTAAGTGTAATCTTAAGACGCTAGAGCTGTTATACTGGAGACACCCCCGAAGGTACACTGTAACCTTAAGGCATCTGTGGTTAACTTGCGCGTCCTTTAAATATAATTAGTCTTCGCCGGAATCAGGTTAATATAACCGTAGTCTTCGTCGGAATCAGGCTAATACCACCTTAGTCTTAGTCGGAATCAGGTTAATACCACCTTAGTCTAAGTCGGAATCAGGTTAATACAACCTTAGTCTTAGCCGGAATCAGGTTAATACAACCTTAGTGTTAGTCGGAATCAGGTTAATACCACCTTAGTCATAGTCGGAATCAGGTTAATACAACATTAGCCTTAGTCGGAATCAGGTTAATACAACCTTAGTGTTAGTCGGAATCAGGTTAATACCACCTTAGTCTTAGTCGGAATCAGGTTAATACAACCTTAGTCTTCACTGGAATCAGGTTAATACAACCTTAGTCTTAACCGGAATCAGGTTAATACAACCTTATGCCGTGTTTAGACTTGAGCGTTTTACCGAGGTATTGGAGTTTAATTACCTAGATAAATATTTTGCGAGTGTCAACGCCAACTGATACCATGGTAAACGCCGCCCAAGACAATAGAAAGTTTACCAAGGTAAAAGTTCGATTGGCCCTGTGATCAGGCATGGTTTAGGTCGGTAACCAAGGTCGAGATGACAGATATATCCGCTTGTGGTCGCATAGTATTTCACAACGCCGTGGTGTGGAGATTAAATCAATCACGTTTTCGTGACGTTTCTTTTGAATCTACTACGAGTCGTTGCAAAAAGACAAAGATCTGAAAGACAGTAATCTTTACGACGACGAACAGCAATCGCAACAATGCCACAGCCAATCGCTTGTTTACCGGAATACATTCACGCAATCTAGTGTCCTTCTTTGCCAGATCCGGACCAACCACTCGGACAATGTAATCGAACGTCCGTCTTTCCACCAATCTTCAATGAAATGTCCGTGCAAAAGAGTTTCAAACCAGAATTGGTTTCTCGGCCATGACCACGCGCGTCTAGCCCGCCTTTTCTTTCTATTAAGAACAACTTGAAGCAAAATTAATCGCTTTCGCCTTGACTTCTTGAGGTGCTGCAGAAGTAAGAGAAGCTGAAATCTTGAGACCTGAGTTTGCAGCTCAAAAACAAGAAAATGAAACGCGAGGGCTACAAGAGAAACAGCTTCTCTTATAAACGCGGGCATTTTATGCATGGATTTTAGAATTTGCCGCCAATTCGATTTGATCGTGATTGATGACAGGTTTACTTTGGTTATTTGAGCCAGTATAAACACTGAACAGATGTACCAAGGTTTAGTCAATAAATATTTACCTCGGTAAATGCCCAAGTGTAAACATAGTATTAGTCTTCGCCGGAATCAGGTTAATACAACCTTAGTCTTAGTCTGAATCAGGCTAATACAACCTTAGTCTTAGCCGGATTCACGTTAATACAACCTTAGTCTTAGCCGGAATCAGGTTAATACAACCTTAGTCTTCACTGGAATCAGGTTAATACAACCTTAGTCTCAGCCGCAATCGGGTTAATACAACCTTAGTCTTAGTCGGAATCAGGTTAATACAACCTTAGTCTTCGCCGGAATCAGGTTAATACAACTTGAGTCTTAGCCAGAATCAGGTTAATACAACCTTAGTCTTCACCGGAATCAGGTTAATACAACCTTAGTCTTCACCGGAATCAGGTTAATACAACCTTAGTCTTAGTCTGAATCAGGCTAATACAACCTTAGTCTTAGCCGGATTCACGTTAATACAACCTTAGTCTTAGCCGGAATCAGGTTAATACAACCTTAGTCTTCACTGGAATCAGGTTAATACAACCTTAGTCTCAGCCGCAACCGGGTTAATACAACCTTAGTCTTAGTCGGAATCAGGTTAATACAACCTTAGTCTTCGCCGGAATCAGGTTAATACAACTTGAGTCTTAGCCAGAATCAGGTTAACACAACCTTAGTCTTCGCCGGAAACAGGTTAATATAACCTTAGTCTTAGCTGGAATCTGGTTAATACAACGTTAGTCTTAGCCGGAATCAGGTTAGTCTTCACTGGAATCAGGCTAATACAACCTTAGTCTTCACCGGAATCTGGTTAATACAACCTTAGCCTTAGTCTGAATCAGGTTAATACAACCTTAGTCTTAGCCGGAATCAGGCTAATACAACCTTAGTCATAGTCGGAATCAGGTTAATACATCCTTAGTTTTAGTCTGAATCAGGTTAATACAACCTTAGTCATAGTCGGAATCAGGCTAATACAACCTTAATTTTAGTCGGAATCAGGCTAATACCACCTTAGTCTTAGCCGGAATCAGGCTAATACAACCTTAGTCATAGTCGGAATCAGGCTAATACCACCTTAGTCATAGTCGGAATCAGGTTAATACCACCTTAGTCTTAGTCGGAATCAGGTTAATACAACCTAAGTCTTAGTCAGAATCAGGTTAATACCACCTTAGTCATAGTCGGAATCAGGTTAATACAACCTTAGTCTTAGTCGGAATCAGGTTAATACCACCTTAGTCATAGTCGGAATCAGGTTAATACCACCTTAGTCTTAGTCGGAATCAGGTTAATACTACCTTAGTTTTAGTTGGAATCAGGTTAATACCACCTTAGTCATAGTCGGAATCAGGTTAATACCACCTTAGTCTTAGTCGGAATCAGGTTAATACCACCTTAGTTTTAGTCGGAATCAGGTTAATACCACCTTAGTTTTAGTTGGAATCAGGTTAATACCACCTTAGTCATAGTCGGAATCAAGTTAATACCACCTTAGTTTTAGTCGGAATCAGGTTAATACAACCTTAGTTTTAGTTGGAATCAGGTTAATACCACCTTGGTTTTAGACGGAATCAGGTTAATACCACCTTAGTCATAGTCGGAATCAGGTTAATACCACCTTAGTCATAGTCGGAATCAGGTTAATACCACCTTAGTTTTAGTCGGAATCAGGTTAATACCACCTTAGTTTTAGTTGGAATCAGGTTAATACAACCTTAGTTTTAGTCGGAATCAGGTTAATACAACCTTAGTCATAGTCGGAATCAGGTTAATACCACCTTAGTTTTAGTTGGAATCAGGTTAATACCACCTTAGTTTTAGTTGGAATCAGGTTAATACCACCTTAGTTTTAGTTGGAATCAGGCTAATACCACCTTAGTTTTAGCCAGAATCTGGGTAATACCACCTTACTTTTAGCCGAACCGGTCATTTCGTAAACATAATGTGCCTTTTTGAGAACCTGGTGCTACAAGTCAGTATCAATATGATCCATACTACTTTTGAATTAACCGGTATAGCCGGTTATTTTTGAAAAACAATGGTAAGAGCCCTTATTAGTCTGCACTTTTGGTAGAATCCGAAATCGGATCATATGGATTCTTATTTTCAGTGAACCGTTGGTATGCAAATTATGCTATTTTGACTCAGTGAATAATTTTTTTTCTCTCTGCCTCTACAGATAATGTTTCAAATATACATGTACGACACCATGAGATGAAATCGTGAATGTCTGTAAGGCCTGGTTCAAACGTCGAACTTCACATGTGCCGAATCTAATGCAAATGAGTAAAATCTATTGTTCTTGCTCATTTGCATTAGATTCGGCACATGTGAAGTTCAACGTCTGAACCGGGCCTAACAATCACTTGCCATATGAACGTTTTTCTCCAAAAAAAAAAAACGATTCAATTTGATCAGATAAATATCACCGGAATTGAAGATTCTATGATCATAATCAGTTTAGTTAAAAAAAACAAGAAAAAAGAAAGAAAGAAAGAAAGAAAGAGAGGAAAACAACAAACGTTTTTGGATTCTGATTTTCCTTAAAACCCACCCCAAATAGAAACAAGGTGTTTTGCATGATGAAAAATTATTTTCATTAATTACTAGTAAATCCTCTTCTTACTGTCAAAATGGCTCATTCGCGTTCTCAGATAAAAAGAGATCATCCCACTTGAATACATGGCATGTAATTAGATGGTGCTGCTCGGGAATTCCTTTCAGGCTCGAAAATGGCTGATTTTGTTTTTCTTTATTTCAAAACTAAACGAACTAAGTTTTAAACACATCCATGTGAGAGATTCATTGTATATTGCGCACTCTCTGCACGGCTTTTAACTTGTTGCTTGGTTTGCTTTGATTTAGTTACACTTTTTCTTTTTCTTGTTTGTTTTTCTTGAAAGTTTCTTGGGGATTTTCTCTTTACTGAACCCAGTTTTGGCTCCATCTGGGTGCTTCTGTTTCCTTCTGAAAGTCAAAACAACAAACAGTTACAATGCAGTCATATTTTGAAACTATTCAGGCGATATTTTTTGAAGTTGAATGCCGTCTCCTCTATATATGTCTGCTTTTTGAGTTGTTTGTTAGAACATCCTTCAATGTTGTCTCTTGTCAGGAGCCATAATCGATTATGGCTCCTGATCTTGTTTGATGCTCATGAACATCGTCTTAAGGCATTCCAAAAAAATAAAGAAACAAATCACGCTTATCACTAGATGCATAGTCGTCTACGTTCTCTTTGTGCTGTACTGACTTGTGGAATGTTGAAAGTTCAAATCTATAAAAGCAGAACTTAAAAAGTTAAGCTGAAGTGACGAGTAGATATAAAAGGGGGGTTCTGGCGCACATCATTCATTTTTCGTTAAATTATCGATCATTCATGTTAATTTAACGAAAAAATGGTCCGTTCAGGTGTTCAGGTGTCTATCTAATAGTATTCAATTCATGTTAAATTATCAATCATTCACATTAATTTAACGGTTCACAACTTGCGAGTCACGAGTTTGAGAACTCACGAGTCACGAAACATCAAGCGCATTTTCATTAAATTATCGATCACCCACACTAATTTAACAGTAAAAGATATTTCGCAACTCGCGAGTCACGAGTCACGAAGACTATCCCAAAGAGATACCACTCAAGCAACACTGACGAGTTCCATGGAAGAAAAAAAATCGCCACTACCTAAAGAGACCACCTCAAAGAGATACCACTCAAGCAATGTTAGTGAGTTGGAGTAAGGAATTTTTATATGTAAAAAATGGAATTAAAGAAATCTTGTACACATACAAATAAGATGGATTCAAAAACTGTTCAACAGCTTAGGGTAATTGCACGTGAAAATGGTTTGAAAGGTTATTCAGATTGGAGTAAGAAAAAACTAGTCAAAAATATCGAAAGTAGTATTAAATCACAAAAGGAAGAGAAAGATAAACTCAAAAAGAAGAGGCTTTCCAAAAAGAGAAGACAACGACTAGCTGCCAATACTACTGTTCCCCCACCACGTGGTATCGTTACTTTTATAGATGAAGAAGAACCAGCTACACATAGGGAAAGAGAGCAAGCACCACCACGCGGTATCGTTACTTTTATAGATGAAGAACCAACTACGCATAGGGAAAGAGAACAAACACCACCTCCACCACGAAAAGCAGAACCAAAACCTTATCAGTTGAAAACTAAACAAACCCGCAGACAGAAAAGAGAAGAAAAGAACTTTGAAATGCCTTCACCTGTTGAAGTGGTGAATGATAAAGCAAAAGTCAAACAGATCAAAAGAATCAAGAAAAAACTCCAAAAGGTGAAAAAAAAGGTAAAAAATAACAAACAGAAAAAACAGTGGGTTTCAAAAAGAAATTCACTCCAAGTGGCTTTAGAAAATTTAAAGCCTAAACAAACAAGCGCGTTCAAGCTTGAAGAGAGGAAGTCAGCTTTGAAAAAGTTTGCCGTGCAATATATTATTGATGGAGTTAAGGGGTATGGTCCAAAAACATTCTTGTTAGCTGTAAAACCAACTATACTTCAGTTCCTAAACGAACATCACAACATAAAGTTGAAATTAATCCTAAAGTGTTCCATGTCGAAAACAAATATAGTAACCGGCGAAGTAGAGTATACAACCGGTCATTTTGTTTCAAATGTTGAGATAAACCTTGAAGGTACAGACTTTGAAGATCTTTATCAAAAAATGACGGGTAAAGTGTTGGAGAGTTTAGCAGCATATCAAAAACGAGGTAGTAATTGGATATTTGATTCAATCATTGCTTTGGAACTTCATACAGTAAAGTATGAACCGCTCAGAGGTTCCTCCTACATAAAACTTCCAAAAGTGCTTTCAAAGAAAAAGGCGATAATAAACATGGAAAACGAAGACGATGAATGCTTCAAATGGTGTGTTACAAGAGCACTAAACCCAGTAACTAGAGATGGTGAACGTATAACGAAAATATTAAGGAAACAGTCTGAAAAATTAAACTGGGATGGAATTGAGTTTCCATTCGAATTGAAGGATCTTAAACGTTTTGAAAAACAGAACGAGACTATAAGTATTAATGTTTATGGGTATGAAAGAATGGTTTACCCTTTGAAAGTAAGTGATAACGTAAATCTAAAAAATCGTACAAATCATGTAAATCTCTTACTCATTTCCGAAGGTGAAAAGAAACACTACTGTCTCATTAATAGTATGAGTAGATTATTATCAAAACAGGTATCAAAGAAAAAGATTAAAAAGTATTTTTGTTTAAGATGTCTCAACCCTTTCGGTACACAAGAATTGTTAAATAAACATGAAGAAGACTGTAAAGATAATGAGGCTGTTAGAATTAAAATGCCAAATGAAGATAATGCGTTTCTTTCATTTACAAACCTTAATCGAAAAATACGCCATCCCTTTGTTTGCTATGCAGATTTCGAGTCACTTATCAAACCGATAGAAGCAGATCAACCACCTCCTGAAGAGGAAGAGGAAGAGGAAGAGGAGAGTTTTACAAACAGGTTGCAGATACATAAACCGTCAAGTTTTAATTATTATATTAAGTGCGCTTTTGATAATAACACCGATCTTAACCGATGTGTTAACTACACAGCAACTTCTGAAGATGATGATGTAGCTCAGATATTTATAGATGCGTTGGAAGCTGAGGTTGAAAATATATATTACAAGTTTAAATTTCCAAAGAAGATGATTTTTAAGGATAAGCATAAGCAAAAGTATGAAAGTTCAAATAAGTGTTGGATTTGTGAAGGTAAATTTACAGAAGGGGATAAAAAAGTACGTGATCATTGTCATTATACCGGTAAATTTCGAGGTGCAGCACATAACAGTTGTAATCTCGCATGCAGGAAACCGAGATTTATTCCTGTAGTTTTTCACAACTTGAGTGGGTACGATGCTCACCTATTTATTAGGCAGCTCGGTGTTAGGGAAGGCGATATAAACTGTATTCCACAAAATGAAGAAAAATACATTAGTTTCACGAAAGTAATAACGGTTGACACGTTTGAAGGTGATAAAGGTGAGGTAAAGGAGGTAAAACGAGAATTGCGATTTATCGATAGTTTCAAGTTTATGGCTACAGGTTTGGATAAGCTGGTTACAAATCTCAAGAGCGCATCAAAGGAAAAGTTTAAAAACACACGCAGGTTTTTTGGAAGTGAGAAGTTTGAGTTGTTGTTGAGAAAAGGTGTATATCCGTATGAATACATGAACTCTCTCGACAGATTAAACGAAACACAATTACCACCGAAAGATAAATTCTTTTCTAAACTAAGTGGTGAAGGTATTTCTGACGAAGATTATGAATATGCGCAAAAGGTGTGGGATACGTTTGAGATGAAGACACTAAGAGATTATCACGATCTATACAATAAATTAGATGTTTTACAGTTGTGTGATGTATTTGAAAACTTTCGTGATCTTTGTATGAAACATTACGATCTTGATCCAGCCTGGTATTATACCACACCAGGATTATCTTGGGATGCGTTACTAAAATATACAAAAGTCCATCTTGAACTTTTGACTGATCCGAATATGTTGCTAATGTTTGAAAAAGGGATAAGAGGAGGTATCTCGATGATCTCAAACAGGTATGGTAAGGCTAACAACATCTACATGGAAGAAAAGTATGATGAGAATAGACCTGACACGTTTGTTATATATCTCGATGCGAATAACCTTTACGGTTGGGCTATGTGTAAGAAATTACCTACAGGCGGTTTCCAATGGATGAATGAAGATGAATTGGTTAATTGGAGAAATGAGAGTTGCATACTCGAGGTCGACCTCGAGTATCCATATGAAATGCACGACCTTCATAATGACTACCCTCTCGCTCCGGAGAGGTTGAAGGTAAACAAAGTGGAGAAACTAATACCTAACTTGAATGATAAAAAGAAATACATTCTTCACTATGAAAATCTCAAACTGTATGAATCTTTAGGGCTGAAGATCACAAAGATTCATCGAGGTATTAAGTTTAGAGAGAGTGATTGGATGAAAGAGTACATCGATCTAAACACCCGCTTGAGAGCAAATGCTCAAAATGAGTTTGAAAAGGAGTTTTTCAAACTTATGAATAATTCCGTCTTTGGAAAAACGATGGAAAACATCCGTAACAGGGTGGATATAAAACTACTCAACTCAGCAAAAAAAGCAAAGAAACTAGCAGCAAAACCCAACTTCAATCGCTGCACCATCTTCTCAAGACGTTTAGCTGCGATTGACATGAAAAAGAAATGGCTAATATTTAACAAACCGGTATATATCGGTATGTGTATCCTCGATCTGAGTAAAACACTAATGTACGATTTTCATTATAACTACATCAAACCAAAGTATGGTGAAAAAGCAAAGCTACTATTTACCGATACGGATAGCTTAGCATATGAGATTGAAACAAAAGACTTTTACAAAGATATAAGCGATGATGTAGTTGCCAAGTTTGATACGAGTAATTTTCCAAAAGATCATCCGTCAGGTATACAACAAGGAATAAATAAGAAAGTGGTGGGAATGTTCAAGGATGAAGCTGGTGGCAAAATAATAGAAGAATTTGTAGGGTTGAGGTCGAAACTTTACAGTTATAAGATGTACGAGGGAAAGGAGGAGAAGAAGTGTAAAGGGGTAAAGAAACCGGTAGTAGAGAAAAGCATTAGCTTCGATGATTATAAGAGATGCTTATTTGGAGGTGGAAAACAGTATCGAAAGATGTATACTATAAGAAGTCGTGAACACGAGCTATTTACGGAAGAGGTAAATAAGATCGCTCTTTCAGCAGATGATGATAAGAGAATAATACAACCTGATAGAATTCACACACTTGCGTACGGACATTATAAAACAAAATAGCTTCGCATGATTTTTCATTTCATATGAAATACATGAAATGAAAAAAAAGAAGAGATCTTCATTACAGGTCTTTCAGTTCTTTCAGATCTATCCAAGAGTTGAATTTTTCTGGATAACCGCTCCACTTTACTAACGCTTTACCTTTTCGAGCATCTCGTCGAATCACCTTCTCAATACGGTAAACGTCTTGAACAGCCTTCTGTAACTCTTGCTCATAAAAAGTACCCGTTATCTCCTCATCCATCTCATCCTTTATTTTATAAGTTATCGGATTCGTGTATTGAATCTTATTGATAATAAAAATCTCTTCAGTCCAATTCGGTGTGTAACCTTTATCGAAAACAGGACGTTTATATTTTGATATTCGAACTTTATCACCAACTTTAAATTTAGGTTTATGCGTAGCTGTTCGTTTCATCTTTCCATACAGATTTAAGTA
This sequence comes from Cladopsammia gracilis, assembly GCA_022457155.1. Taxonomy (NCBI): domain Eukaryota; kingdom Metazoa; phylum Cnidaria; class Anthozoa; order Scleractinia; family Dendrophylliidae; genus Cladopsammia; species Cladopsammia gracilis. The sequence goes on along the minus strand of JAJGOT010000538.1, from coordinate 478,992 downwards.
AACAGCACTTTCGTTCTTTTTCTTCGACGCTTCCACAGGCGTCATTCCAATACTTCGATGTTTTGTATTATTGTATTTTTTCAATATCTTCGGTAACACATCATAATACACGGTATTGTTTTGGATGGTTTTTTGCTTAGAAATTTTTTCTAATATCGTACGGTTCCATCTTTCACAAACAGTAGATTTTTCTTCATTCTCTGTCGAATATATTGTTATCTTATTTTTGTCTAACAGTTCTTTCATATTCTTATTATAATACTCTTTACCCTTATCAGTCCACAACATTCTTGGTTTTCTTCCTTTCTTGAGTATTGTTTTGAACGCTTCTGCAACGGTCTCTCCCTTTTTATTCTTCAGCGGTACAATCCAACCGTATTTACTGAAAACATCTAACACCATGAGAAGATATCGATATCCCTTATTCCACTTACTTAATTTCTGCATCTCAACAAGGTCAGAACACCATATCTCATCGATACCGTTTACAATAACACGCCGCCGAGTAAACTTCCGTCTTATAGGTTTATGCAACTCATCAGCTAACTGTTCTAGCCACGTCTCTACGTTTTTACTCGGCGGCTTTTTCCGTTTTTTGAAACACCAAGACCCAGTATCCTTTTACCTTTTATAATCCCTTGAACAGCTGCAGTACCCCAGGGGCGATCTTTATATGGAATTTTTGAAATTTCATCAAGCATTATATCATCTGCTTTATGTTTCTCTTTCAAACTTTGTGCTTTACTATATGCGATATCATGCTTTTGACAAATAGCATCAAGGTTATTTATTGGGTCTCTAATCTTTGGGTCATTTGATTTCAAACGTTTTTCTACGTCTGTTCCAGGACCACAGTAATTATATTTTTTTAAAGTTGGTGTTCGCATATGTAATTCTCCAAATTTTGATAAATGTTTTTGTATATCAACCTCACCACCGCGGTGAAGCGGATCGAGACTTTTCGATAAGTCTTTTGTGAAACTATCCAAACCCTGATCTATATACTTATCAATACCTGATCTAATCTTTTTCTTTACAAAATCTGATTTGACGGCTTTTGACGCACCTATTTTTCCTAAATTGTAAAGACCTTTCATACCAGCTTTCATAGCTATCTCTCCAAGACTATGGCTACCTTCCACATCAAAAAAGCCCGCCCCTGAGGCGGGCTGAACTAGTTTCCCGAAATCTTATCGAAATGAGATTTCTTAACGAAACGGATTTTCTTAATATCACAATTAGCGCACTTACACCAAAAATAAGGTCTACCGTTTGAGGCTATCTCATAACCGGATGGTTCAGCGTTACCTGTATGTTTCTGTTCCTTGACGCAATATATATCTCCTATCGGTTCCATTTTATTATACGTTCTGTATAATAAAACTTTTTAATTTTAATTACATAAAATATTTTTTAATAAACGTTTCGTTGTGTTGGGTATCTGTTAAGCTAAACGGTTGTAAGATATCGTAAAAATCTTTCTTGAGTGACCATTGATGAAGGAAATAAAGGCAATAATAACCGCAAAGGACGCTTTTTATGTTTTGATACTGGCTTGAATTATAGATGATCTGTTTCCCTGCGCTTGTAAATTCTTCAGGATAACCCATACCAAAACTATCGAAATACCAGATGACATGATTATTCCTACTATCATGAGATGGAGCGCAACAAACCCAATGAGTTCCAGCATTTTCAAGCGAATCGAGATTAATAATGCATGGACTATGATTTTTAGGCATAACTTCATCCCTCGAATATATCCCTTTGAAATTAGGAATTCTAAGGTATGAAATCCACTTCATCAGTTCAACATTACTCAACGGTTTGTTTACGAATTTAGGTTTTACACTCCTTATAGGATTGCCCCTACTAGCGGTATGCTGTTGAATGGGCTGTTCGGCCCTAAAAGTAACCCTTTTCCTTTTTTTTTGGTTCCCATGCCAAAAGTATTTTTACCCCATCGTCCATAGAACGGTGGAGGTGGATCATAAGGATTTCTACTCATTCCTAATCGCGGTGCCCCTTTTCCATCTTTAGGTCTTCCCATTCTCGGTGCACCAGATCCGGTCATTTTTTTAAACGCTTCGATAGCCAACGGAATTCCGATACTGGCTAATATCGTTCCTAATAACCCTCCAGATTGTGTTTTTGTCGGTTTTATTAGTACTCGACCTCCCGATTGAAGAGCGTTCAGAATTTCTTGTTTCTGTTTATTTGTTAGCAAATGTTTATAATTAATCAGTTGTTTAATCTTATCTGGTGGAATTAGGAAACCACCGGTTTGTCCACAACCGCTACCGCTTATCTTTTTAACAATTTGACTTGCTCCTTCACTCGCTAAACCGGCAATCGCTGATAAACCGAGTGTTTTAGCTAAAGTCGGTGCCAACGATTTCGCTAGCGGTATAATGGCGCTCCACAAGCTTCCACCTTCTCTCATTACTTTTCTTATCTGTGTTTTTGATATTTTTATCTCGACACCGTTTCCAAGCGATTTCGCTTTGGTGATCCTATTAATCTGAGTAGCTGTTAACAGTAACTCATCGTTACCACTTGTCTGTGACTTCGCTAACCTAATCGTGATAGGACTGCTTGTTTTATAAGCTCTTGCAAGTTTTTCTTTCTGACCTTCTGATAAACTTACTTTGTAAGGATGATATGTTGTCATTTTGTATTTAGTATTGTAAAATACAAAATTGTTTTTTAAAATGAATTGCGCTTATGCTATGACCAGCTCATTTCCAACCTTATCTATTTTTGCTAATTTTTCATACAAAACTATCGCATGTACATTAAAGTCTGCTGTTGCAGTTGCGTTCAATTTATAATGGAATGTTAGCGGTTTGGGATCTCTTGTTATCTTTTCAGATTGACATGTTAAATTGAAATAGATTAGCGGATAGAGAGAGTTATAATTGGATAAGTTCAACTGTGTACCTGTGTTGTAATCATTTAACCTCATCGCATAAGACATTACATCATCAAATATCAGCGCTTTTTCTTCAGCATCATACTCTAATTCAGGGTAAAAAACCGAACTTCCATACTCTAATTTACAGGTTGCTAGCGATGAGTTGTTATCTGCCTCATTTAATTTGAAAGTGTCCATAAGATATGGACTATCTTCTGCATTATCATTATTGGGTGGTGCAGCTCTTTTCAGATAAACAAAAACATGTTTAACATCGGTAGCATTAGGTGTTATTCGAAAAAATCCTGATACTCTCGTTGGAGCTGATTTGCTATACATATCGACTAAATATTTCCATTGTTTTTCTTTCAAAAAAGAGCTGACAAATTTATCGTAAAGAGAGAGTTTGGGTTCTAATTTTGGAACGTAAAGTTCAAACCTATCCACAACAACTCTTCCAGCATCTGTACCGTTAGCCATATGAATTAGTTCGTCATCATCTTGCAACCTTATCTCAAACTGTAGCTGCATGGGTACAAGCATCTTATCTTCCAACTCTTCGAAAAAAGAAAAACGATTCAGAGGAATAATCGTACTAATGTTTTTAGCGCCGCCATTACCATTGTTTTGAACCGCTTGAGTTTGTAACCGTCTAGCTTCAAATCCTGAATTAGTGTTGGCGGTTGTTGCATCAGTATCCAGATACCAGAAACTTCTCTTTCCTACAGATCTACTAAAGTCGTCAGAGTATTCTAACAGATTTTTAACAAAAGTAACTTTATGCAGATCATCTGAATCATAAATCAATTTACCTCCAGATCTAATCTTTAGGTGTTTAATTAATGAATGAGAACCGTTAATAACTGTTATTCTATCGGCTGCTGCATAACCAGCACCGTCTGCTAATTTCTGTAGCTGATATCGTACTTCAAAACGAGCGTTATACCAGTCGAAAAACGTTGATCTATCATCGATTGTAAACTTATAACCACCTTTTACCTGATGTTGACCATTAGCCGGTGTTCTGATTATAGCATCAGGTTTAAATTTTACCCTTTCATATCTTTCTAAATAATCACTTGATCGAAAAGCCATCTTTTTTAATTATAATTATAATATATATTATTTTTTATCTTTTTTTATTTTTTAAACCGTTACCCGATATTAATCTATTTAATATCGTATCAGTATCTTCGATATGTTTTGATGGAGGTCTTCTATACGAAGTCGCCGTTGTGGGTTGTTTTGTTTTAGTATCTTTTGATGAAGATATTCTCATTTTAGCTAGTTTTTTCATTATCAAATCACCAGATTTTTCAGAGATCTTTTTACCTAGTTTTTCACCCGTATGAGAAATTCCTGCTTCCAACGCTTTTTTCGCGATAGGTTTCGCTAATTTATTGAAAACTGCCTTTGCTACAGCCTTCATCGGTTTAAAAATATTATCGACAATGACACCTGTTCCTTTATGTTTGTAAACAAATTTGCCTAAAGATGGGTTATAAAAACGTGTAAATTCGTAACTTTTCATTTTATTATTACATTCACATTATAATCTTTTTAAAATTAAAGAAAAAGCTGTATCTGCTCCGTTTAGGTTGACCTTATTTCTTTTTCCATCTGTGATATAGATTCGAATATTGCTTATTGTGTTCGTATTTATCGGATTATATGTTACTCTCATCGGTTCAATTGAAAAACTATATGAGGCCCTCAGAACAGATGTTGAAAAGGAATAGATGATATCTGTTTTAATACCGTCAACGAGTGAATCGTTTGTCAGATCACAATGAACGTTCAACATCTCGGTATCTTGAGCCAAATTTGGTACTCTGGGACCAATGTTAATCTCTTCCTTCAGAACTGTTTTGTCAAAACCGATCAGTTCATTAAAGTTACTCAGTGTTAGATCGAGTTGATAATTTTCTTTCAACGTTATTTCCACTCTAAAAGTTGCGTTATTAAAAACCAGGTTGATTGGAAACTCATCTTTTTCTTTTTCAGGGTGTTTTATTACAGTTTCTTTTCGGATATGATTATTAAACTCTTCATAATTCCAAACACCGCCTGGGAAAGTAATGTCGCGAAACGTTTTTCCACCATCAGAGCTGTATCTGATTAGCTGATTGTTACGTTCAGCGTTAATGTTATACCATGTAAAACTCATATTGATAATTCTGTTAAGACCGATAGCATATTCTGCATTTTGATCTAAAACAATCGGTTGATAAAATTTTGTTGTGAAATCTCCAGGTCTGTTGTTACCTTTTGATTTAACTGAATATGATGACAACACTATTTCTCTATCCATTTTATTACTACCTACTGTAGTAGTTAACTATATTTTTTTAATATTTAAAATAACTCTTGTAAATCTGCTTAGCTTGCATTTTATCGATTATATTATTTTTCAAAAGTTCGTCTAAAATCGCAACTCCGGTATTACGCATCTCAATATTCGTATTACCAGCTATAATTTCACCTACTATTACTTCGAGTTTTTTGACAAGATCTTTAGGATTACTGAAAAATGTTAAGTTTCCGCCTCTCCTAAGCCCTTTACCTGTCTTTTTTAATTTATCTCTTCTCACTGTAATTACGGAACTTTCTCTTTGCAAATGCTCTCTATATTCTTTGAGAGTTTCCTTTTCTTCAGGATCTCTCGATTTATTGATTAAATTGGTTAATTTTCGTTTTTCTTTTCCTAGATCTTTTACTGCGGTATCGTACGCTTCAAGCATCTCTTCCGGTGATTCTTCAGTAGTTTCAATAATAGGTAAACCGTATTTTTCAAATATTTCTTTCTCTTCCAGAGCTCTTTGTTGTTGGCTACGCATATATTCACCGGGTGAATATGCTGGCGGTGGAGATGGTGGAGATGGTGATGATGTTGATGGCTTCGCATCTTGCGGTAAAACTTCTTCACCAAAATCGATTAAACCTTCTACATCCATCTCTTCATACGGATCTACATCAGGATAATAATCAATTCCTGTTAATAATTCTTTACCGCTTTGTTTTTTCCTTTGTGATGGCTTCGCATGTTGCACATGTACATCTAATTTTGATGTTATCGGTTTAAAAATTTTTTCATAAGCTAATTGATCTGTCTCCTCACCTAATTTTTTCTTTGTCAACGTTTCGTGAACAAAGTTAATCTTATTCCCCAACTCGGTTTTTCGTTTTGCAAGTTCTTTCCACTTAAGTAAACTCATTTTATTAGATGTATCGATTTTAAATTTTAAAATGTTAATTATAAAATAATGATCGCAAGTATTTTCTTTCTTGTCTCTTTTATAAATGAGTATATCTTTCAAGATTTATCTCCACAATGGTTAAGAGAAACTCGAGAGATCGCAAGAGAGGTTGTAGAAGCGCTTGAACAGATCTAGCGATATCTAGTGTGTGAAAGATCGTCTAATTTATTATACGTAGCGTATAATAAATTTTATGAGAAACTTAAGAGATCGGTTCAAGTAGAAGGCTTACCAAACATTTATTGATTGCTGGGGTAGTATCCTGATCACTTCGTATTCTCACTCGAAATGTATCACACTCAATCAAAACGACATTCATGTCATAAGATTGTTTCTTTCCACCCTTTCCTCGTCCTAATCCGTTATTTATCATCACAAAAATAGGAGGGTATGTTTGGAGTGTATCGAGGATGTTAATACAACATTTTACAATTTTACAATTAACAGGAACTATAACTTCTTCCTCTCCTGAAAATAGAGCAAATGTTTGGTTTGCAGTTTTATTGTAAACACCGTTAATTACAAAAACACCGCCGCTCATCGCAAGCGATGGTGAATTGATAATTGTGTGATTATTCATATCGAGTGTGGTCTGCATTAGCATTTTCCCACCCTCCAAAATATAAGGAGTGTCGTAAACACTGGCCGGTACATCTGAATGGTTTCCTTTTATTCCGTAAATTATTAGGTAAGCTTGAGCTTGCGAAGCTGATGTTGGTGAGCCGCTACATTTTAGATCAACCCTTATATACTCCGGTGGTGAAATTTTCCACTTATGCATGTTTACAATGCTTCTACTGTAATCCGTAAATTTTTTTGTCGATTGTTTATTTATGTTGAGAGAAGTCGATTGAACATCGACGCTAACACCGCTCATCGTAGGTGGAATAAATTCGATACAAACGGTATATTCTCCCTCTGGTAATTTATACATATTAAAACCGATTCTTGATGAGTAGCTATTTAGCGGATGCTTGTGTAATAGCAACGCATAAACTTTTCTGTTTAGTGTATGCGGCGACTCCACCAAATCGACTATACCGGTGACGGTTATATCATGCTCGGATGAGCTTTCATCAACATTTTCCATTATGTACCGGAACTCATCTTTCAAATTTGATGAGTCACTGATATGTGATTCGTCAACATATTTTTTGAGCTTTTCTTCTACCTCGTTCGTATGAACTACCACATCCCCTATCATGAGATTGAGTTTTCTATCACCACCGTCCACATAAGATTTATTACATGCATCGGAACTGTTTTGCGGATCACCGAGATTGGTAATCTTATGGTTTGACATATCTAAATCTTCACCGGACGGATTACTCAATTTATCGGAAATTATATGATCCACGTATCTTTTATTTGCTCCTTGGTCAGCGACCGTCGGGTCCTTTACATTGTAAACCGTATTGTTTCCCATATCTAAACTAGTCTCCATCGGAAACGTCTCTTTGCGGGATAAGAAAATATTTTTGACATCGTTGTAAGAGACAAGATTGTTATAATTTGCTCCTAGCAAAGCATATGATTGTTGTTTCGAATGGATAACATTGAAACGTTGCTTTAGATCGATATTTTTCACAACCTCATGCGTCGGTTCAGGAACGTTGGGATGAAATTTTTTCAGAGTCACCATATTGACAGCGCATAAATCGTTATCTTCATCCGTGTCCATGTTTACGATTAGTTTTCTGTTCATATCGATCTCACCAGGAAGAATCAATCTATTTCCTCTGAGATCTAAATCACCGGTCATATGTGTGCTTCCATCCAAGTTTAGAAAGTGTGTTTTAGCAGTACCATAATTAATAGCATCCTTCAAGTCGGTCGGATTATCTATGTTTACCAATCTTTTGTTTTGAATATCATAATCACCCGAAGACGTTAATTTGAAACCGACGCCCGGTAATCCTTGTGGTCCTTGTTCTCCACCTGATGGATGGTATCTGAAAGAATCTGGTAATACCCCATTTGAATAGCTCATTTTGTTTATATTCAGATTATATTTTCATCAAAATTTTTTAATACTCTTTTCTTTGGTTTGTCAATATAGAGAAAAGAGTACGGATCTTTTGTGGCCATTTCATATTGTTTCTTGTCAACGTTAACTTCACGACAAAACATAGAAATTTCGTTATTACTCGGAAATTCGAAAACGCAGAAATGCGAACAATTTAACCGTATATCTTTTGGTGTCTTATAATAACTTTGTGAAAGATAGATAACGCTACAATTTTTATGTCTACCGTTGATAAAATATTCAATCAGCGGATTTTGATTCTTTTCACACACAAAATCATCGAATATAATTATTTTTTGGTTTTCATCCGATAATGAAGATACCGGGATAATATCTTCTGGAGATATTTCTATCACTTCATAACCAGCATCTTGATTGATTGGGTCAAATTTTCTTAATAAGAACTGATATTTTGATTGGTCTAAATTTTTCGCATACAGATATACCTTGTCATAATACAGTAAACGAAAAATCATATCAAGTAAAAGATTTGTTTTTCCTGAACCGGAAGGGCCACAAATCAACATTCTAAAATTTTGATCTGGCATGAAAGAATGTAATTGCTTGTAATTTGTAACAATATCATCACCCACATCATAGTTTATAAACTTCATATTTTAAAACTATATATTTAAAAAATAAATAAAGTTTTAAAATATGAAACATAAGCGAGATATTTTCACATTCAATCATATCGATACTTCGATCGGTGAAGAGAGACTGTTGGAGATTAAGGCTCTTTACAGATTTTATCACAAGAAATGGTGGTGTTACAAAAAGACTTTTAGACGCTTCAAGCGGATGAATCTATTCTGTAAACTGAGTAGTTCATTTCTTATCGCGAGCGGTACAATAGCAGGTGGAGTTACACTAAACCCGGTTACGTTAGGAGTTATTGCCGGTGCTGGATTGTTATTGAAAACATACGCCGATTACAAGAATTATAATCGAAGGATTGAAATGAGTAAACACGCATATACAACGTATCAGAAAGTATTGATTGACTTACGTTCTTGTATGCGAGGAAAACATTTCGATCACGATTCTTTTGTGGACGAGATGAGATTAATCGATGATATGATTAGCGATCTTTGTACATGCGCGAGCAATAATGATAGGATTGAAGAGAAATATGAGAGAATTTTCATAACATAACAAATTAGATATTTTTTTTATTATACGATCCGTATAATAAATATATTTAAACAAAAAAGATATGAAACGATATATTCAATTGAGAAATATGTTTAATTAACATTCACTTCACTTACACTGTAATCTTACACTTACACTTACATCGTAATCTTACACTTACACTGTAATCTTGTAATTAAATATTCTTCCAAACAGCACTATCTTCTTCGCAAACTTGTTTGATCACACTCATATTAATAATAAACTTACGAATTGATAAAACACAAAATTGTAATCTAGGATACCTTTCAAAAAGATTGTGAAGAGCAATCAGTTGATTTATGTAGCTTTTTCCATAACCACTTAACTGTTTGATCTCTTCGAATTCTGTTTTATCACTCTTCTTCGCTTGTTTCAACAAAAATCCTTTTCGAGCAGCAAATGAAGTAGAATTCTTTTGAGTAGACGCTTCCGCTGCGTCGAGTTTTTTCAAGAGTGCAATCAACTGTTCTTTGTTTTGTGCTGTTTCGTTTAGGATTCCATCATAGCTCATGTTCAAGTGGTTTGTGTTGATGATTGATTTTTCCAACATCTCCTTAATAATTTCCTTCTTTTCTTCGATTGTCTTCTTTTTCTTCGGTCCTCTTTTGATCTCCAACAAACATTTACGAAGATGTGGTTCCATCCATCTGTATTTACTTGATAGTTTAGCGAATGTATCTTCAACCTCTTCTAATACTTCTTCAGACAACTCATTGTCTATATTGTTTAGTGCAGCCCACAATTCATCAGCCTTTTCAAGACTTAAAGGGCTGTCTTCTTGTGAGTCGTCTTCCTCTCCTTCCCTCCATTTCCAAACAGAGTTGTCTTCCATGATTGCTTCAAATGACGTGTCAAACCTTTGAGGCCCTATTTATACCCTCGGGTTGGTTGACCGGTCGAAAGCGGTTTCGACTGGTTAGTTGATGACATCATCGAAACCAGTTAGTTGATGACATCATCAAAACTGCTTTCAACCGGTTATTTTTCACTGAACGTGACAACGTTTCAGCTCAATGAACACGTATTTCAAGTCGTGAAACGCGACTTGAAATTGATTTATTTAAGTTTAATCTTCTTCATCTTCGCTTTCGCTTTCTTCTATAGCTAACAACGCTTGTCTCTGTTTTAGCGGTTTAACATATGCTTCGTGAACTTTCATCTGTATTGAAACGACGCTGTCACTGATGTAAATGCTTTCGATTAACAAAGCTAATTTGACTTTACAATATTGGTTAAGATAATCGAGCGGATCAGGTTTCTCGTTTCCTTTCGCTGTGAATAGCGATAAAATTTTATCTGACTTTTCCGAATATATCAGTTTAGCATATAATATCGGTGCATTTGTTTCACCTTTCTTGTGATATAGTATCGACTTTAATTTTTCCGCTGTTTTCGAACCACATGTGTATTCTAATTCTTCAAGACAGATTTCCTCGAGAAATGATAAACTCTTATAAAACTCTTTTTCTTCTGCTGTTGGTTTTTCCCCTTTACCCCATAAACAAACTGGGATGGAGTAACCAACTACCTCATTAGTTACTTTATCCTTTCTTTCATTCACTCCAAAACTGAAGAGAAATGGTGATTCGATCACTAGCGGTCCTTTCTTGTTATTAGGATAATTGGTTTCAATCTTAATCCTTTGATATTCTGAATCGGTGTTTTTCACCGTGTATGTTACAGCTTCGTGGAAAGTAATATTTTCTTTGCAGAGATTTGAAAGACTTGTCAGTTGCATGTTTGTTATATAGTATATTTATTTCTTTAAGACAATTTTTTTTCAACTCGCGTTTCACGAGTTGAAATTATAATTACAGTTTTAATCTTCGCTTTCATCACTTTCATCACACAATTCAATTTCTTCATTTTTAGCATATTCCTCTATCCGTCGTTGTATCTCTTCTTTACATTCCTTACATTTGCCAATTTTTTTACCATGATTACAGACAGCCTTTCCACCACATTCAACACAATATCGTTTGTTTTTACCATGTTTACAGATTCCCTTTCCACCACATTCTTTGCAGTAATATTTATTATTACCATGAAAACAGATACCATTTCCTCCACATTCTCTACAATAGTACTTGATGTTCCAATGGATACAGATACCATTTCCACCACATTCTTTACAAGTATACTCTTGTCTACCGTGTTCACAAATCCTTGCTCCTGAACACTCTTTACAATTGTATTTATTTCTCCCATGATAACAATGTAAAACTTTACGCTTTGGTGGTTTCACAGGCTCTTGTCTTTCAACAGCTTCTAGCGCATCAATTAATTCAGCTTTCCGCATTAGATAATATCCCTTGATTTTCATCTCTTTTGCTAAAAATTGCAATTCTTTGAGTGTGCTTTTCGAGCGCTTTTCCATTTGCTTTTATTTAGTATATTTTATTTCTTTAATTCCATTTTTCATCTCTAGTTTTTAGAGATGAAATTTATTATACAACATGTTCTATTGATTTTTGTTTCTTGTAATGTATATAAGTTCACCCAACACAGACTTCCACTTTCTCTTTCTGAGTTCATTATACATATTTTTCTTTATTTCATTAAATATTTCTCTAGTTCTTCTTAATCTCTTTGTGTATTTGAACATTAGACTTCTCTCTCTCCAACAACTATCACAAACGAATAATGATAAGTCATGCTTACAATAATCAAAACAGGATAACAATTCAACCACCGCATCCAATTGTGCCCCCAGATAATACCCTTCATAATATTCAGCTTTGTCGAGATAGTGAAGAAATTGTTTCATCGTCTTTCCTTGACGTAGAAAAGAGTCTCGAATTCTGTATTCTGCCTTTTCAACTTCAAATTCATCCTCATCATTAATGTCGTACGCGTCTGAAATGAGGTAGATGGTATCATAAATAATTTGTTTTATTTCTTGAGCGTCCATTGCTTTTTTATTATACACTTTTTTATTTCTTTAATTCCATTTTTTACATATAAAAATTCCTCACTTGACTCACTAACATTGCTTGAGTGGTATCTCTTTGAGGTGGTCTCTTTAGGTAGTGGCGATTTTTTTTCTTCCATGGAACTCGTCAGTGTTGCTTGAGTGGTATCTCTTTGGGATAGTCTTCGTGACTCGTGACTCGCGAGTTGCGAAATATCTTTTACTGTTAAATTAGTGTGGGTGATCGATAATTTAATGAAAATGCGCTTGATGTTTCGTGACTCGTGAGTTCTCAAACTCGTGACTCGCAAGTTGTGAACCGTTAAATTAATGTGAATGATTGATAATTTAACATGAATTGAATACTATTAGATAGACACCTGAACACCTGAACGGACCATTTTTTCGTTAAATTAACATGAATGATCGATAATTTAACGAAAAATGAATGATGTGCGCCAGAACCCCCCTTTTATATCTACTGTGACGGTACCTCTTTTGAGGGGGCTCAGATGAGCGAGTTGGGCAGTCTCTTCTCTTGTGTCCTAACTCTCCACAAATGTGGCAAGCGCCTGCATCTGTAGATCTAAATATGAAGAGCAGAGTTTAAAGTCCATCAGATCTCAAATAAAGGGAAGTATTAGTGTTGTTTCTACAACACGGTGGGCAGTCTCATTTTTCTTCAACTTTATCCTTGCACTTACAGAGAGAAAATCGAGACAGTATAATAGTATGTTACACTGATAGGCAAATCAATGCAAATACTAATCGTTTTTTTTCTTCGTATTTTCCAATGCCATTCGCATGCGCGGTTCATTATCTTTGAAGAAAAATAAGACTGAAACTGGTTGCAGTTTACTACTTATCAGAATATCAAAACCCTATTAAAGGACCGTAAGTGGTCGTATTAATGGAATCTCACTGTAATCAATGTAATCGACTTAACTTCAGTAAAGTTGGCTATGCACTCGCTTACACTTTCTCTTGTGTGTATCAGTCAATGCTTATAATAATAATAGTGTAATGATGATGTTGATGACGATGATGACGATGATGATGATGATGATGATGATGATAATAATTCATGAACGAACTGTAATTTCTGACTGTCAGTATAAACATGTACCCATGGACTCCATGCTCCTCATACCAAGGCTGCTGATACTTATACAAACACTTCTCACTGACGGTTGCCCTGGAACAAGCTTCTAACATGGGCTTGTGTAGCAGAATAAACATGATTTCCCTTTGAAAAGATTCCCCTACACCATCTTCCACTGAAAGCTACAAGCAATTGCAAAAAGAGTTGAGACATTGTGTACTGTAGTGCATATTTTATTTCGAGGCCAACATGATTTTCAGCGGGTCCCCACCCCCTCCCCCCTTATCAATGTTGTACCAGATCAAAAATGCCATTCAAACTGACAGTCATCAACATTGAAAGGGGGAGGGGGGTAAGTAGCACATGGCATTGTTTTGATTTGTGTTACGCGGTCGCTTTTATACGGAATGAACATTTTTTTGGAAAGTGTCTCAACCTTTTTGCAACTGCTTGTCTGAGTCACATTTCGCGATATAGCACTGGATTTGCTTTTCGGAAATGAGTCATAGTTGATGTACGTTATCAATGTAATGACTTGATTTGAAAAAACAGTTTTTTATTCCACTGCGATAAGCCGTTTAAGAATAGAAAGTCAAAAACGTGCCTTTTCGACATTTCTTTACGGCCTTAATTAGCGCGAATTTCAGCAAAAAAGGAGAGTTTCTTCTAAAAGTTGCCGTAGTTTCTGAATATCGTTATGTGTTTTTCAAAGAACGTTGCTATCTTGTTGCAATGACGCAAATTGTGTTATTTTCAACCTCTTGTTCTTTCTCGAAGGTCTGTTTGCGCTTGCTATTGACGCAAGAAACGTGCGTAGATTGAAATGATACGCATTAGTCTGTGTAAATAATACGTCATGTGATACTGTGATCACATGTTCGCGCTGAAATAAAACGGTGAGCAACTTTTTGCTGGTCCAATTTGTCCAGTTAATTTTGGATTACACTCTAGTTGTGAAAATATTATCATTACTTCGTCTTTTTGCTAGCTAGCTTTAATCTGGCCGTGTGTTTTGCACCGTGTATCCCAGTTGTCAAGTTTCGTATATTTACTCAGATTTCATCAAATTCTTCCATAGCAGGGTTTTGCGCTAGATTTTTTCAACCGTTAACCAGACATTCGCCAAATGGAGTTGTTTTAGAACTACAATATAAATGCCAAGTATATGGGCGTTCTACATCCGGTAGAAACGAAGAGCGAGAGAAACGAAGAGTGAGGCACAATAACTGGGACAGATATGATGTCTGTGCGCTGGAAAATCTTCCACTTTAATGTGAGAATCGACGAGCAAAACCAAAAGTAGATTCCAAAATGTGCCAAATGTTTCGCAAGATTTATTTTGGAAATCAACAATTAGTGAAATGCGTACTTGCAGAATTCACTGACTGTAATTTAATACTCGCGTGAACAGTCAACGGTCTACGGTCTACAGAGAGAAATAAGAACTTATGTAATCTTTATTTGTTGTTAAGTGTAGACCGTCGAAAACATGTAGACCGTGGGGAAATTTTTATGAAACGAAAATGAGCACCTTTTCTTAGTGGAAATGTATTATGAGAATATATTGTTTCCATTTTTCTATAAATATATAATAAAAGCCGAAAACAAGGTTTCTTTTCGGAAGAATGTTTTCATTCCCTTATACTGTCACGAAAGCGTGACATGTAAAAGATGTCACGAAAGCGTGACATGTAAAAGCGCGAAATTACTGTAATAATTGGAACCATTATTGCCACTAATTACAACGCACTGACCGTTACAGTATTTATCAGCACAAAAGTTAATCTTTCCTCTTTCTATTGATACATTTTAATCGTATATTACGTGCCGGTTCCTCTTGCTATTAGTGTTTTAATTGAACTACTATTCAGACAAGCAATTGCAAAAAGAGTTGAGACATTGTGTACTGTAGTGCATATTTTATTTCGAGGCCAACATGATTTTCAGCGGGTCCCCACCCCCTCCCCCCTTATCAATGTTGTACCAGATCAAAAATGCCATTCAAACTGACAGTCATCAACATTGAAAGGGGGAGGGGGGTAAGTAGCACATGGCATTGTTTTGATTTGTGTTACGCGGTCGCTTTTATACGGAATGAATATTTTTTTGGAAAGTGTCTCAACCTTTTTGCAACTGCTTGCAGTTGCAGTTCAAGTGTAGAAATTCCAGATAGCTTGAGGCTGCAGGGCCTTTACATGGGTAGCTAACAGACAGTCAACAGACCGACTTGAAGAGACTTACACGTACCTCTTACAACGGTGTCCCTTGGTTTCACAGCGATCACAAGTTATACAGTGCTCCAGGCCTGTTAAAAACAAAGAATGAATGGTCATTACTTCTCAAACGTGATAATGGTTCCATTGCCTGGGTAGTAGCTATAGATTTCAGTCTGTCAAGAGGGATCACATCACAACTTGTGTTATTTTGTCGCACAGACATTTTCTAAGTTGTTCATTATTCTCTAACCTATAAAATAGTTAACAAGGCACTCCCCAGGGCCACAGTATCTACAGGTGTAAGTCGACAGTCTGAGGAAACGAAAACAAGTAGTCTATTATATGATCATTGTTGTTTGTCTAATACGTTTGTAGATCCACACTTTTATCCTTTGCCACTAATACTTTATTTAAACTATAAAACACAGAATACAGGATATTTGATGTAGCTGCAGGTGTAAGTTTTAATTCAACTTCCATGGAGTTCTACTAACGACAAATGGTTACCTGGCTTAACACATGCGCCGCACATTTCACAGTGAACATACTGCCTTCCATCCTAACAAAATAGAAACTTATATGTAGGTGGCTTCCAGCAAGTTATCAACTTTATTAAGTGGGACGTTGCATATATGGCAATGTGTCCATTTCATAAAACAGAATTACTTAAAATCTAAATAAAATCTGAGATCACGTCATTAATAAAATGATAAACAAAATAACACCTGGCTGTAATGAAATTTATTGTGTTGCCGTATTCAACTTAAGATATCATGAATGAGTACTCAGAGATAAACAATTGAAGAGAAATTTGCACACAATCACCATTCTATATACTTTGTATTGCTCATTTTATAAACTGCACTATGCAAACTAGACTTTCCCTTTCAGGTCCTTTCAATACTAATTTTTGATAAATTAGTTTCTTTGTTGGAAGGGACTTTTCCCACTTGCAGGGCAGGACATTTACTGGTGGATTTTTTCCCCGGTGACGCAAGAAGCATATTAGCTAATGAACAAGAACTCTACGAGTAGTAAAGCCGGGCTTTAGGGTCTTGTAAGTGCCGCTTAAGGTGTTTCGATACAGTTTTCTGGCTGAGACCGTACCAACATTTTTCAATCGGCTTTAAAGCGGTCTTCTTCAAGTCAGATCAACGTGAAATTTTCACCACTAACTGGTTTTGAATTGAAGTTTGGCAAGATATATTTTCTGGTAAAATCGATATTACCATGACGACGATAAACAAGAAACTTAGAAATCAGTAAAAGTGAAATTCAGCGCGTTTAAGATTTCGCATTGAAAATCCCACATAGGCATCTTTAAATATGGTATATGGCATATATATTTTGCAAGAATAAAAAAATTCTGTATGTTTGTTGATGTTTCGAATTGATCGGCGCATAATAACACACATTTGAAAGATTTAATATGGAAAGAAAAGGTTTTAAAGAATACTCAGTTGCCACTGGTGGAAAAGAAGAGCTTCAAGCGCGGTGTTTCTTCTTTCGGAAGTCAGAACCGATTACACAGAGTTTTAAAGAATTTTCAAGCAGCTGCGGATGATTAAGATAAAGGAAATTAGATTTTTTGATTGGAATTTATGTTGATATAAATTTGTGATCGACGTTTTCTTTGTGTTTTCGTCAGTTTTTGAGACATATTTATAAAACGTGCCCAAATGAATGATTTTCGCTTTTTGCTTGCTAACGATACGCGTTTTGCTTTTATATATAAAACTAATGGATAGTTGAATACAATTTTTCAAAACAAGATTTTGTTGTCCTTTTTTATGTGTTTGTTCATTCATTACATAGGTTCAAAAGCAATTTTATGTAAACAAAATAAAACTTGGGCGCATTTTATAATCCCATTATTGTTAACTTCACTCGTGTCGCCTGATGCAAATGAAAGATGTCTGTGCATTTTTTGCAATTTTGATTTCCAATCAGTTTCTCAGGTAATTTTTGATATGCAACTGGAGTATTTTATTCGGAAATTAGTCATTCTAGCTATTCTAGACTGATAAAAAGTTGTTTTTCAGAGCTTTTTTGCACTCTAAATCTACTGCGCAGATGGTCTGTGTAATACCGTTTTTGAGAATTGCTCAAATTCGTTCGATGGCCGAACTCCATCGAACTCAATTGAACAAAAAGTTTGATTGAGTTCGAATAAGTTTGAAAACCGAACATTCTCGAGGCATGTTTTTTTCTCCCTTTTAAAATTATTCGGTTTCAAGTTTTCGTCCAACTGGGTGATTTTTTTATTTTGTAAAATTGGCTAAAATTCTTGTTTGTAAATTGTGATAAGTTACTATTTGTCCTCGCTTTTCAGCCAAGAAAACTTTGGCGGCATTGAAACGTTCCATCGCTGATATTTTCTTTGTCAAAGTTGCAGTCTTGTCGTTACAGCTTACGGATATAAAAATTATTACTTCTCTTGATCTCGGCGAGAGAACAACTTTACAAAGGTTTTCGTAGTAGTTGAACTCCCGTCCAACGCAATTCGAGTTCACGATGAGTGCGCGCGGAACGCGTGTAATTTGCGAGGTGTCAATCATTTTTTTGCGCCAAAAATTATGTCTCTGATTTCAATCGTTGCAACTGAAACACGACTTAAATTCCTCGTGCAAATTTATCGCTCATATTATAAACTTGACTAAAAAAGCGAAGGTCGACTTGTGGCAAGTCTATATGCAAACTTGAGACAGATGAGCTTATGTTTTCCTCAGGTTCATCTCATTAACTTGTCAAAAGCATCAAGAATAAAAAGCTGTTGTTGAATTTGCATAATACAGGAAATAAAGGCATCTTAGGAACCCTTAGTTAATGATAAATTACCTTTGACATACAGCCATTACATTTGTTACAGTGAATATTTTCAGGTGCTACATATCTGTTACAGCTCTCACAAAACCTGAAATAAAAAAGAAACTTGTTGCCAGCTGATTAATGGCTCTGCCTACAGAACCTTAAAACCCAATGATTACATGTTAATCTAGGAGTGCCTTTTTTATTTCATCTTGGTTGATTATTCTAGGGATTAACAGGTTTTCCTTATTAAATGACATGAACGTTTTTTTAAATGATTGTAATCTTTTGCTGTATCTTCTGTTTAGTGCCTCTGTCTTCACCTGACAGTATATAAACTGAGTTTACTCACAGACTGTTTTATGTGATCGGCTATAAAATACATGTTGCTCAGAATAAACTGCTTTTCTTCCTCAAAACCAGCATTAAACCAAAGCCTCACACCATTAATTTAGCCCAGATTTTGGTTTGCTTTGGTAAACTTAAATGGGTTTCATGTATGTCACATATTTTTAGTATCTCTTTGAAAAGCCAAAAAACATATTTGCTTCAGTGAAAACCTACAAATAATGGTCCAGTTTTGTTAACAAATACTCTGACTACTACTGCATAGAAACCAGTATTCGTCGTCATAAAATCGTCATGTTTTTTCAAGTTCCTCCCAAGTGTCGTGGAAAAAACGCAGAAAAACGTATTATGGTTTGTTTTTCCTTGAATAAATCACTTGATATTTTCTTCTTGGTGTTCTAAGAACAATTTAATGTTTGAGCAAAGGTACTTTGTCAACTGTTTGGTGTATTTTGACCAAAACATAGCAGAATCTGCGCAACAATGCCCCTTTTAGTCTAACTGACCAAACCTAGTGGTAAATGCTGCGCTACATTTGAAACAACTGGTTCCAGGAACAATGGGTGCTCTCTGGGCCTGTTGAAATTCAGTTAAAATGAATTTGTACATTAAAAAGAACACTTAAATTGAATACTGCATACCTATAACCTTCTGCAGAAGGCAAAACTACATCAGCAGGATTGATGTTGGTAAAAATTCTCACAGGTGAGCCCCGTTTAGAGCCCTTCATTTGTTTACTCTTAAAATGTGGATGATTTTCATAGTCAACCTGAAGTAAAAGAACAACAGAGAGTCTGTCACTACAGCTACAATGTACATGTGTATACCACAGAAATCTGGTTAAAAGACATTCCTTCCTCCCATTTATGCTGATAAGCCCCTCCCCCCTCCCCATCTCCAATGATAATGTCGCTCAGTTTGTTAACAATACTTGGATTATTGCAGTTATAAGCTGTAAACTTGCCTTAGAAGCCTACCACATCCCCTAAACCTCAAATATTCTTTACATAATGTAACACTGATCACACACCACTACAGATCGAGGACAGCGATTATAGGTGGGATTTTATGGCATACAGTATTAGGTGTACAACTTAATGCTATGTTTTGAACTGTACCACATACATGTAAATTATTATTTAAAAATACTCCAGCTTAAGCGGTCAGCTCAATTGCCAGAACTCGTGCTCAAAGCCTAGACAACATCAGTAAGCAGGGGGGTACCATATCAAGATCACATACTTTGATGAAACTTTGAATAGCAGCTCGTGCACTGAACAGTACATGTAGGTACAAATACCTTGTAATCAAGCATGGTTAAAGAAGGAAGAACAGCTTTTATGTGAAGCTCCATGAAGTATGGAAAGATCCACATGGTAGGCAATGCCTTGTCTTTTTCTTCTAAAATAAAAAAATACTAAATACTATAACTGTTGGACCAACCAAGAGTTTTACAGGTGGCACTGTAAAGTATCAAACATACATCTTGACAAAGAGAAGTCCTACTGTAGAAACAAATCTATAAAAAAAATATATCATTTACATGTATGGATAAGTTGAGCTGGTGCACTGTATTAGTTAGCAAAGCAGAATGCATTAAATGTCTAGAATACACAATTACATGTACTAAGTACTGTGTTATTTGTTCTGTGCTGCTGAAAAGCTGAAAACAAGGCAAACAATTAATACAATAATACAAGGAGCTACCTTTAATTTGAGAAACACTGAACACAAAACATCACATTTTCCACACTGTGTGTAAGCCATGCATAACAATAAACCTTTATAAAAATAATACTCGCAAATTAAAACCAACTACACACAGTAACACTGTAGTATATCTGAGATACAAGAAATGCAAGTATTACCATTAGAGTGAGCCTTGCTCCATTCATCAGAGATTGTCTTCACAGAGCCAGCAAGAACTTCAGCCAACCCACCAAATGGAGGGTCCATCACTAAAACTAACCCCTCCCTCCTCAGAAATGTTTGGTATGTCTTTTCACTTGTCTGGCTTCCAAAGAAAAAATGATTGAACATGTTGTACCAACAGAACTTGGAAGATGGAAAAAATTGACCCTGTGTTGAAAAAAAAGAAGTTAAACTGTTAACAGCAATTTCAAGAGACTAATAATAACAGCCTTCCCAAAATGTGTTTGAGGTGTAGGTTTTTAGAATGGTGAAGTAGGCTAGGGTGCCATAGCACTCTAGGCGAATGCCTGCAAGACATGAGCATCTAGGTGGGTCCAGAGATGCTATTCGGTACACTCAAGGAAGATGAAAGTACATGTATGACAATTAAAGAAATTCTAACCAACTCAACAGTCTTATTAAACGTATAACAATTTTGTTATTTCATGCCTAGATTACTGTGACAGCATTCTTTATGGACTTCTTAAGCTTGAGCTGCAAAAATACAGAGAATCCAGAACATTGTAGCTTGTCTAATTACAACTTAGGACAAATGGGATGGACCACATCACTCCCGTGCTTAGGGATCTTCACTGGCTTCCTATTAAATCATGTATCGTTTTTAAGATTCTGCTTTTGAAATATTTTATTAAATCCTCAACTGCCAATCACCAACCTACCTATCTTCCCTCATCAATGCCTATAAATTTGTTTGCTCTCTTTGCTCTTCAGACCACTCTTTTTTTTTTAAAAACACCTGACATTTCAACAGCTACCATGGTCAACAAGCTTTTTCTTTTTATGCCCTGAACTTTGGAACATGCTACCTACATCTATAAAACAATCTGAGACAGTAACGACTTTTAAAAAGGAACTGAAATATTTATTTTTAGTAATCATTTATAATATACCCTTAATTAATTAATTAGTTACTATATAGTTAGTTTTATAATTGCATGTTTGTAAGCACGTTGAGATTTTTAAATGCGCAGATAAGAACTTTATTTTTAGTGTAGTATTATTAATATTCTTATATACTATAATTATAAAAAAAGTCACAGTTTACATCAGAACTTTCAGATAGACATACATAACGAAAGTCAATATCCAAAAGAAGACTGTCAAGATGGCCGTCTGATGTCTGGTTACATTGAATCTCTTCATGAAGCCTAAAAACAAATAACAAGGATGTTTGACAAACAATCAATGGATAGAATAATACCGAATTAAATGAAGGGGAATAAACAGATTTGGTATTTGACCTTTACCCAATTTCTCTGAGATCACATACCCAGATTTACTAATTCTAAATGATATATGCTCTACTTTGGTATTGCAGTGGTGCAGTGGTCAGTGAGTTGGACTTCAGATTCAAAGGCTGCTGATTCAAGACCTGCTCTCAGCCATCATGTTTTTTCCTTAGACATGAAATTTTATTATTTTTATGCCATGTTGTCTCTCTACACCACATTTATAAGTTTGGTACTGGCAACAAAAATAATGCTGGAGGAAACAATGTGACGGACTACTTTCCCATTCAGGGGGACAGAAACTGGGTTAAGCTGTGGCTGAGTGGGCTCCCTGTGGCTCATGTCTGTTTACTATATAAATACTGGCAAAACCTAAAGTGTTCTGGTCCTGGTTGCTCAAAGAATGGAAGCATGTTTTGCACACACTTAGTTGTTCAATGGACACATTTTTACCACTGAATTGGAATTCATTTACTGAGTTAGTAATATATTTTATCTCCTCTCTGAACAACTGGGTGTGATTTCTCACTAACATGAGGATTTACTAGCAGTTGGTATTGAATGGACAGTTGGTTACATATAAAAGATTAGGGGACTTAGTTCTGGTTATCTGTCTCCTCAATAATCAAACTGAGATGTCAGATCTGCATGCATGGAGGTTTTTTTTAACTCATAGCAAAAAAAGTACAAACATGGAATTTACAGTACTGTTTAAGTCAGTTTTAATCAGTAACTTTATATACCTTGGAGTTCCTATGCAGAGCACATTCTTGAAACCTAAATCTTTAAGAGTTGAAGCTATAAACTTGGTAGCCTTCCTTGAAAAAAAGTATTGCTAAAAAAACACAAAATTAATTGAAAATAATATTACTATAATTAAAACTTAAATGCATAATTCATACCACAAAACTGATACTCATAAACTTACAGCTTGTGTCTTCTCATTTTCCCTTGGCCTCAGAATTTCTGTTGGTTTACAAAGATCCCCAGCTTGTTCATAGTCATGCATTTGATGTTTTTCTTTTTGTTTGGGCACAAAAAGCAGGCCACAGGAATGACAAAACAAGCATTTTTGCTTATGCAAATTATCCAATGCATCAAATATATTCTTGTACTTGTTACAAGCTTCTCCAAATGGCAATCTTGATGCCTCTATAATTTCTTTGTGAGCTTTGCTTCTGGCCTCTGAGATTTTTTCTCCGTCCCACTGAAAAAATGAACAATCCTTTCTGTCTCTAGCTGCTGAACAAGCATAAAACCTGGAAGGTGATCGGCCATCTTTGTAGAATCTTTCAAACAGAAGCATTGGGCCTAAAGGAAAAAGAGCTTTGAATTTATTTGCAAATATAGTGGAATTTTTCAATACATTTTCAAGAAACTATCCTGGTGGTATAACTGAATAAAATTAAATTGATACTTACCAAAACTTACATTTATTATTAAGTCCTTTACCCTCAGGCTTGGGGCTTAGCATTAAAACATCGAAAACAAAATTACAATACTTCAATTTAAACATAGACTGCAAAACAGTTGGTGTTTTTTTTTTCGGTGCTTGCTCACAAAGGTGGAAAGCACCAAAAGTGTGGATCGTCTTGAGTAAAGCGTGTGAGGCAAGAAAAAAATGACTGTCAGGTTCCCATACAACAAATTTGTTCTGAGCGGCAGTTCAAATTATCACTGAGATGTCAAAAATTGTTTGACAGCTCCACCCACATTTTAAATTTGATATGGCTCAATGTCTTATTTTTGCAGGAAAATTCAGAATTTTTATGTTTTTGAGTGATTTTCAGCATATTAATGAGCCATAGCTCCAGTTCTCATCATGTTACTATAGTTGAGCGTTATGAATAAAATTTCTGTCTCAATAAAAATAACACGCTTCAGTATTAAAACCTAAATTTCGCTTTGTAAATTGTTATTACCACAGACAAACCCAATATTTTACAGTTTTTTATTCGCTTGAGAGGGAGCAATGAAAATTTCTGGACTTCATTCAAAACAGATCAAAACAACTGCGGCGGCTAAAACTGTTTGCCTACGTGACCTAGATTGACCTTGAGATCGCTTGTGCATGTTATTATATAAAATTCCATTAGAGTATTGAAAGCACACTACTTTTGGGTTGATTCCATAGCAATCAGCACCGGAAAAGAACCTTCGTCCATGCTAATGCAACTTCTAGACATTAAGATACTGACATGTACTGAGGCGTATGATTTCAGAATCGGGGAAATAACCGAAATGAAATCAAGACAAATATACTATTTATATGTGGGAAAAATCTGAGACTTTTCAGAGTACACAGCATGGTGGAATTGAAGGATTTTGCCTGATTCCATGGCGACAGCGTAAATTTGTTTGATGTCGGCCCGACGTTTTTGCCTGCGTGACATATCTCGCGACATAGCCCCTTTAAGTTATTATAATCAAAACCATAACAAAATTCTCTAGGCCCAATTAGAGCATTAATAGGACAGTTTACACGTCATGCAGCATGCATGCATGCATGCATCATTGAGCCTTGTAATTGGATGATGTAATTGGACAGTATGCGTCATTTGCGCACGTTATCCTTTTTCCGTGCATGTATCTCGGTCAAAAGCACACTCAATAATTATTGTTATGTTTTTAATCACCAAAACGTGTAACCATTTAATGTTTTAAGCTAAACTGTAGAATACCCGGCCACTTCTTTGCATCTCGTTGAATAAGAATGGATCCTTTTGTTTTCATATGCTTCTTTTTTAGGGATATGTAAATAAGTGGCCGGGTGTTGTAAAATCACTCCACGTTTTTTCCTTAAATTTTGTTATAGTTATGATTAATTTGTAACAGGACTTCGTGTCGTTCAATTGTCTGTAATCATACTCGTGATTAAACAAATCGGACTCCCACTTCTCGGTCGTCCTATCTTGTTAATCACTCGTATGATTAAAGACCGAATTGGACTCCACTCAGTCCTATTACCATTATTAATCAATGATAATCATCGCTGTGTGTGCGCCGATATAGGGAGTCCCAGGATACAACAAAGCTTGTCCTAACATGAGGGTACAGTACCTACCATGTGGGCATTCAGGAGCTGCTGCTAGATTCTCCTTCGTCAAACAAACGTCTACTCCAAATCTCTCTTTAGCTGCATGCGAAGACTGCATTTTGAGCGGTAAGATGACCGACAGTTATCACACCGTTAATTTAAACAGAAAGCTATCAGCGACTTAATAAGACTTACAAGTTTCTGAAATCATCTGAACGAAAACGAAACGAAAACAGACGAAAACGATTTTCCAACAGGCATCCCTCTCTGACCAGCGGCATGCAAGGTATCACTTCATGTAAACAAGGCATAGAACGTCGCAAAGCGACAGCTTGACCAATGACCATTGTTGACCCAATGAAGGCAAAGTGGAAAGTATTTAAAAAAAAAATATTTCTTTGGTTCGTTCTTTCTTTCCCTGTTGGTAGCTAAAATCGATCTTATCACTTACGTTAGTTTCAGTTCCGTGTTAATAAGTTAGGGGACGGGTACCGTGGGTTGCTGGACGCCATGTGCGGAAGGCAGGAGAGCTAGGAGAGGGGAAATCAGACAAGAACCAAGAATTTGTAAAGCGCATTTATGTAACTTACGGAAGAAACATGCTTCTGGTATGGAAAGAAGGTGATGGTAAATATGATTGGAAACACATTAATCTGACAGTAATAAGTAAGTCTAAACCATGACCTTCCCAAGAAGGTGTGCGCAGGCGGCGCACATTGTTCATGAACCTTAAACACAAAGTTCCGGTATAAAAGGCTTAGCTCCTCCTCCATTTCACAGTGAGAGATGCAAATTAAGGCGTCTTTCAGTCACAAAACATGGTTAACTTGCCCGTCCTTTAAAAATAATTTGCTTCAAAAGTCTAATTAAACCAAAATTTTACCAAGGCAAAAAAAGAAATAAGTTCATAAAGACTTCTGATATAACTTTCATAAAGTTTTTGCGAATTGTGTTAGTGGTGGTCTTAGTAACGACGCATGTTTTTCGTCAGTTGTTTATGCTTCAGTGGTTGATTGACGACTGGAGGTGAGAATGGCCAGGCCAGGCTCCTTTTATACCGGAACTTCGTGTTTAAACAGTACACAAAACAAGCAATGGTATTCTATGAAAAAAGTGGAAAGCACAGATGGTTCGTGTGGAAATTCACTGTCAAGTAACTGAAGCTCACTTCCGACTATCTATAATCAGAGTATTGATGCAGCAATCGAACTGATTTCAGACCCTGAATCTGAAGCCGATTTTTCGCAAAACGACTTGAAAAAGAAAAATCGTGGAACATTCCAGACCTTCTGTTTTTCGCGAATCCGAGGCTGCGTGGTTGAGAATGCCATGTTATGACTGTTGTGTAAGGAGCTGTTCAACATCAAGGGGTGGCCTCCCATCTAAACGTGATGAGTGTAAAAAGTGTAAAGCTACAACTCGGGATATAATAAAACTGAACACCCTAAAACGTACGATGAACACCCTGTTACTTTTGTGGATTGAGAGTCAAAGCAAAAGAAACACTCAAATTATCACAGTATTTATTATTTTGTTTACGATAACTTACGATAATGTGGGCGGCACACTAATTGGTCAATATAGCTATTGACTGTTATACCGGTAAACCACATGGAAAAACTTATGTAATTATTATACATATAAAAGCAATATAACACTAGACATTTCTATGATTTATCGGTGCAATAAATCACTTGGGATGTTGGTATATAACATTCAAAAAGCTTGTAATAACTCGCCTGTGGCTCGTGACTTGAGTAACTATCCGTGTAAGAAGTAGGCAATGCTCTATTGTTCCGCGGCATTTCGCTTTCCCCACATAAGATCGTTTAAGTTTTTTTTTTCGAATGCATCAACCTATGGACAACATGTTTTTTTTAAATAAAATGTACTGGAACTTTATTTTAAAGTGATGTTTCTTTTGTGCTACAAGATTTCATCCAATCGTGAAACTCCAAAACAATGGCCAAGAAAGGCTTCTGATTTTAATACAACAACAGCAAACAAAACTTTATTACACATTTAAACTTAAATACAGTTGCCCTGCAAATTAGCAAAAATGCTATTCGAGGCAGGGAAAAGTAATGTAATTGAAAATAATAAAGGTTAGTCAATATAACAATACAGAAGCTGATCTGTAGAGTTACAGATTATTTTAAAGCTTTTGATAAAATCATGATATTGGTGGCAGACACGGGAAATAAATGAAATATGCATGGCATTTTGGTTGCATTAAAACTCAGAATAGTTTTCACTAAAAGGGAATCAATTAGTAAACTAGAGAGAAATAAATGCACTACCTGGTTAAGTTATGGTAGATTTTCACGTTTTAGCCAATGAGGTGGACAGATTCAACAATATCACAATTAACACCTTTCTGCATTCCCTGCCGTTAGGTTGCCTACTTCTTACTAGGACCATTACTTAAAAACTCTCTGTTCTTTTAACACCTCGCCAGTTATTGAGCCCGGCAATAAACTATAGAAACGTGTAGTCTACTAGTTTACTGCTTAAGTAGCTAAATATCGGTACTGTGCGGAAGGGTATTGATCCCTTTACAACCGCCTGAACATGAAGGCTACTTCGAAAAAAAATTGTAAAAGAAATAGACGTTTTGATAAGCTTTTGTCTTGACTAAAGTGACTTTATTTTTTATGTTATATTTAATAACTAGCCTTTTTGCGGCACCAGAAATTTGTCTTGAATTTCAAAAACAGCAATGTTAACTAAAGTGTGCTTAATTTATATTCCACTTATAAGCGGGCTAGGTAGAAAACAGGGTAAAGTAGTACAAGATGTATAGATATCACTGAATATCTTTTAAAATTTAAATTATTAATCGTATCACAACCCAAAACTACTCTTTTCGGTATCATTTTCTTCATTTCTCAGTTTTTACTACAGACATGCTAATCCAAACGCAGCTCGGGCACTGAGTCCTGGAAGCAGTCAATAACGTGCGCCTCACAGAGATCGAAGTCTTCCACACGAAATCGCACATCTTTCCACTTCTTAAAGGACAATTTTGTTTTGATGCCAAACTCATCCTCGAATTCAAATCCAAAGCAGGAGGCTTTGATACAAGGCATCTCTTTTGATTGATACTTGAGCATTACACCCCACTCTGCATCACAATCCTGGCAGTGTATCGGACCTGAGGAGACATGACACGTACACGTACATGTAAAACGGTGACACAAATTGGATAATTTATAAAAGTAGCCATTCACGCAAGATTAAAGTTGAGATAACACTTAAATTCGGACCGTTCCTAGAGTTCTTTATATGTTGTGGTGCAATTTTGTCCTTGGTGCAAATTTGATCTTCCTTTGTTTTGGGGTTTGGTAATGTATGATAATGTATGATAATGACTTTTAAACAAAGGAAAATAAAATTGGCACCAAGGATAAAATGCACCACAACATATATTTTACTAGTTTTACAGATTAAAAAATTGCGTTCGACACGTTGTTAACAGATGAAAGAATGTTTTTGTTCACTCTTAGCCGCCACTTGAGCGCAATCAACTCGCAAACATTTTGCTTTTATAGTGTTATTGTTGAGATACAGAAGAAACAGCCTGACAGCTGCGTTACTTTTTTACAGTGACGTATTCCGGTTCACATTTACTCGGGTACATGCAAATATATCTGGAAAATTCGACTATTCATAAGCATTGCGTGATATCGCCTAATTTTAGCTAAGAATTACGCGATATCACGCGCGCTTTTGCGCTATAATAGTTTTATAATTCAACACATTGATAACAAAGCACAGTTTGAAGAAAACATATCGAGGCCGGTCCGTCATTTTTGCATTCTCTTGTCAAAATGAGAAATTTACCGCCATCGTTGGATATACGTCATGTAGACATAGCGTATATCGATAACTTTTTGACCATATTTGGGCAGTGTATCAATGTGTTGAATTATAACATTGATTGTCAGTATCTCGAAGA
Source organism: Cladopsammia gracilis (assembly GCA_022457155.1). NCBI lineage: Eukaryota > Metazoa > Cnidaria > Anthozoa > Scleractinia > Dendrophylliidae > Cladopsammia > Cladopsammia gracilis. The sequence goes on along the minus strand of JAJGOT010000538.1, from coordinate 450,078 downwards.
TCAATTATTTGCCTCTGCATGCTCACCACTGACAAATCACGATATTTTGCTCAACCTCGTCCACAGAATTGATAAATATTTGATATACAGCAGCACAGATGTCATAAAGATGATGTCAGTCAAACATCAAAAAATCTGAACAAAATCATAGAAAAAACGAATCCCGTTTATTAAACAACACATAAACCTACACTGTCGTGAAAGTTAATTTTAAATACCTTAATTAACACGAGCGTTAATTTCCTAAGGTAACCCGGACGATCAAACTCGACAGACTATTCTCACTGCTAAAATTCCCGCGAAACTAGCCCGCGCGGAATTTTTTCCGACTCTAGACGTCTTTTGTAAATAGAACTACTGATACTCCTGGGTTCAAACCATTTAGACCCATTTACTGTTTTCAATATAAATGTAATAGCGATTCAATTGTCAAGTTTTATAGATTTGTAATCGTTCTTGCTTCCATTTGATTCCATGTGAACTTGGAATTTTGCATTAAAAATGAAAGTTCACAAACCTGTTAGTTCAACCCCATTAATCACTCTTGGACACTTGTTTCTCCTGAAGGAAAATTTGGACCGGAAGACATCATCATTAACCACGTGATGAGCTTCTTTTATACATCGGATAGTGTCCCCACTGCACGCAAACACCTGGCACTTCCGGCAAAACAACTTGACTTTGTTTTGCCTTGTCTTGTCTTTCTCAGATTTTCTGGAATTTTCCTTTCTTTGCCTCTGGTGGACGGCTCGCAGTTGAAGGTCTAAAACCTATAAATACAACAGGAATAGAGGTCCTCTGTAAATATCAGTCTGGGAACAGGTCCGGCCATTCTCGTTTTTTTGCCCGAATCAGGAAGTAGTTAGTTTCTCTCGCGGCACGCCTTCGTGAGAAGTCGGGGTTTGGGCCGCCAAATAAGCCTGCAATGAGCGGGGAAGCCACTAGAAAATATACGGAGACACGAAGACGCGCGTAAAATATATCAGAGAGATGAGACCGCGAGAAAAGCCTGTGGTGGTACCCAGGGTAGAGATTTTATATTTTATATTGGTATATTACCATTGATGAATAGACCATCGATACGATATATATTTTAAGCATAGTTTTTATAGTTTGTACAGATTCGTTATTGTACATATATTTATTGTTATTCATTTTTTTTTACTTTATTTTGTTGTGACAATACCTGAAAACTACAATGTAGCTGTTGTTCGCGTTAAATAAAGTTTTCATCATTTTTATCATTATTTTATCTTGAACGTTTGCCGAAGTGTGCTATAATTTTAAACATGGTGGATCGTTGGCGCAACTAACTTGGCTGCCATTAACTGCTACCTGTTCTCTTAAATAAATAAATAAATAAATAAATAAATAAATAAATAAATAAATAAGCTTTAATGAAAACCATTTTGGAGAGTTACTTGAGTGTGAGTTACTGACCCTACAGTGTTTGTACAAGTTTATAAATAGTAAACGGCATATCTTCATATGTCTGTATGTGCTAGCCAGTGCTCGTGCATTTTTTCATAAATGCATGAAGAATTTGAATCAATTTAATATTAATAGCTGTTGTGCAGTTCTTGAATTGAATGGGCAGTTTTTTTAAAATAATAATACTGTACAGAAGTCAGAACTCCCTTTGTGTTTTCTTTAGTTAATCTATACCTTGACTTTGTAATCTTGTCCAGCCATGGCCTTTACCGCTTTAATAGCATCCTGCATCATTTCTTCTCTTATCACATTTAGATTCTCCTTCTCAATCACACCACTTTCTTTTCCAGCCACCACCTCATACTTTCCTTCTTTGTCGCGCACGCGCCCACGGGACTGAACGCTGGCTATCTCATTACCAACGACGTCATACTTGATGACGTATTTGCAGTCGGGTATGTCGATACCTTCTTCGCCGACTGTAGTAGAAACTAACAGATTTATGTTTCCACTGTGAAAATTCGCGATAACTTCCTCTTGCTGGCACTGGGTCATTCCATCTAAAGGTAAAAGGCTGTGCTTAGTCTACGATAAACTAACGCCTTTGAGTCGTATTATGTATTTTTGCTTCTGTTGCGAACACTGGTGTTGTCTCGGACTGCTGATTTCCATCAAGTGCGTTTTTACTGCAGTAATCAACTGACTCATTCAGCAGCCCTTCTGTCCGGGCCTTCTGTGCACTTCCTCAAAACGCATCAGTCGGGTCAATTCAGTCACATTAGAGAGATATGCCTTTGGCAATGAAACAACAATAAAGATCCATTCCTTGTAGATTAAACTTTGCTCAACATCACACTGCATCTGCATTAGTGAAAACGCCGGCTACTGTTCAACCAATCGAGAACATACGTGACAAGCTGGTGGATTTTGTTTTCTCTTGATACAATCTAAGAATCAAAGGCTCCTGTGAGCCAACTCGTGAATACGAAACGCTCCAAATAAAAGGAAAAAAGAAAAAAAAAAAGGAAGAAAGATCCACATTAAAGTTGACTTTTAATGGTGTCACTGCGGTAAACAACTTTAATGACAACATTTGCCACAGATTTTTAGAGTCGAATGTTTTGGGTCGCAATTTGAGAAACAAAGATTTTCGATCAGATTGAGGTTGCCAACTTCATGGAATTTCCGTTAATAAAAATAGAAGAAAGAGAAAAAATATTCGACTTCGAACACGGGCAAGCTCTCCTGGTAACACCACAGCGAACCCGAGATCTTTATATTTATAAAATACTAATGTATTATGTAATTAAAAACAAAGCGATTTACCTGTGTGTCCGTGTCTTTCTTTAGTCGTTTTGGAAGGAACTTGCATCAGAGCAAAGAAGGTTTCTCTGTGCGGTTTTAAAATGTAATCGTTTTATCAGCGTCGGAAAACATGAGTCTAGCCAGTTAACGTCTCCAGTTTCAAGTACTTGAAAACGAAAACCAAAACGACTAAAGAAAGACACGGACACACAGGTAAATCATTTTCAATTGAAATACTAACCTTCTCCTTTGCCAGTACCAACAAGTCGCCCAGCTTTGATAAAGGTCGACAGTTCCGAATTCTCATCAAGCCAAGCCTTAAGAGCTTTAGTGTTTTCACGAGTTTTAGTGAAGAGCATTCCCTTTGCTGTCTGCCGGCCTCCTTCTTCCAGGCATGCCTGATACTTTTTCCTCAATAAGAGCGCGACAGCTTCTAATTTAGGATTTTTAATTTCTCCCTTCTTTTCTGTCTCCTTATCCATGTCTTCTTTGGCCTAATAATCCAAAAAATAATGCCTGTCTTTCAGTTCTGTTGCTTAGAGTTTAAATATTACTTTGAAGACGATTAAAGTTAAATTTGCCAACGTCTTCACTTTGGACAAAAAAGACAAATTAAGTAGCGTTCGAGTCTCAATGCATACGAAGCCGATAATCAAATAGCCACATATACAAATGTATGACAAACCTTCAGATAAAGTGCCCTCAACTTGTGGTCCAGGTCCGTGAATTTATCTTGCCGCTGTTTGTCGTGAAAATCCGCCACATATATTAGTGCGTCTTTGACTCGACAGCTTTTCTTAATAGCCAGAGCGGTGTGATATGTGAGTAGATGTTGCACCAAGGTAAACTGGTCTCTGCTCCTTACAGTGTTCCGATCCAGTTCTCTAAGCCATTGCTGGTACTGTTGGCTGCCACGGTGCACATGAGGCGAGCCGCTCCGCCCAGGTTCCCGCACCACCATTGCCTCAATCCTGATCATGACGTCATCTATGATTTCATCAAAATAATCCATTTCACCGTCCAGTACTTCAAGGTATGTACGCTCACAGCGTCCTGTCATTCCTGCCAAAAGCAATTCCCAAACACAGTTAAATTAAAAAGCCAATATGACTGTTCGCAAAGAGAAGGGCACGGAGTTTATGCGCATCCCTACCGCGCATGCAATTCATTACACAATTCTACGTCACGTTATGAACGAATTAGAATACCGACTTTTTAAAATCTGAATTTTTTTGTATTTTTGACAAAGGTAATTCACAATCTAGCTGTGGCACAAGTTTGGAAAAATCTGGGAGGTAGAAGATTTTCGCGCGAACGTCCTTAATAGGGACATGATATCCTATCTCTGTGTGCGGAGAATTCATTCTCAATCTTGCTGCCAATAGACTTAAATAGAAAACGATTTTCTAGTTTGCAAACTTGGAAAAGCAGCACATTAACGGCATTATTATTCACTATTAATTTACCTTCCAGATCCTTGATATGTTCCTCTACGGTAACAATCACAGAACAATCAAGGTTTGCACACAGCTGAAGGATGTGGTCTTGTGCATCATTCTTGTTGCGAGCTTTGCCGACTCCCAGAGAAGCTGTCAGTCCGATGATCTGCGGCAGGTTGTTTGTCTGTTTGCCTTGAGAAAAGAACTTGATGCCTAGGTATGCAAGCATTATTTCATTGTACGGATGTCCTTTGCCAGTGTGATGACACTCGTCAAATATCAGTAATGAGAAGTCCGTTATCCTGACTCGTTTGGACTTCAAAGCGTCCACCAAAATCTGTGCGGTGAGGACAATCACATCATTTTCTTGACTGATTTCGTCGAGTGTTTTGTCCTGGGCGTTAGCTCCTGATATATCGGTTATTTCGTAGCTGTTAGATATAGATATGGCGCGGCATTAATCCAGTTTAGTGTAGAGTAAAAAATATGACATTGCAATAAATAGCTATGGTCATTTTACATCTATACACTTAGTATTCACTAGAGGACCTAGACTTGCTAATTGATAGAGTTCCTTTGAGTCTGATGAATGAATTGCCGGACTTACTAACGGATTGACTGGTGGACTAACCCAGTGACTGACTTCCTGTCTGAGTAACTGACGATCACTCACTGACTGAATGACTAAATGGCTGACTGACTGACTAACCAACTAACAGTAGACAGACAGACAGACAGACAGACAGTCAGACAGACAGGAAGGCGGCGGACGGATTGACGGACGGTGAGGACTAATTTGACAAATGCGTGACTGACAAAAGTCGAAAACTGCGAGGAGGAAAGATGGAGAGAAAGTGTCAGTCAAACCCAGGATTCGAACACGTGTCAGCCATATTAACAAAATAAAACCGTATGGAGTACCTGTTGGATAAGTAGTAATCAAAGCGCTGCCTCTGCTGTAGAACCAAGTTCACTTTGTTTACGACGAACAGCACCTTTGGACGAGGAAACCTGCAAGCAGCTTTCTTATTTTCCTCTTCCTTTATGTTCTCCAGATGTGCTTTGGTTATTGCAATAGCTACATAGGTCTTTCCACTGTTTGTAGGAGCGCAAATAATCGAGTTCTTGCCATCCAAAGCAGGGTAGGCAAGCTCATGTTGGTATGATCGGAGTTTTAAATCTGCCCTTTTGTCCAGAAATACTACCGAGAGAGTTTATATTATTAAGTTAGTAAAATATCTTCCCAACTTATAAAATAAAAAGTCGAGTCAAGAAAACTGTCCATGCTCTGCTCATTGTTCAAGGTTTGACGATTTCATTTAGTGGCTGTTTAAATTTCCTAAGTGTGTAAAATCCTTCGAGCCTTGGGAAGTTGGAGGCCCCAATAACACAAACGGGAGTTACGATCCAAGCTTGTCTACCCGCCATAAAATCAAAAAAAAAAAAAAGATATCCAGTAACCGTTGTTCGATATCAAGTGGTTTGTACATGCAGACAGGATTCACTGGAATTCATTCGAGAGTTTATTTCTGAAAGATCCATGTAAACTTCACTTAATTTTACCTGGAGGAATCCGACATTTTTTCACCTTGTGAGCTTCGTCAGATAGAACAACCTGGTCACCACCTGACAAAAAATGAATAAATAAATAAATAAATAAATAAATAAATAAGTAAATAAGGCATGAATATATGTAGCATGAGCTCTGGAAATACAAAGATCACATGAAAATACTAAAAAAGCTCTATATAACTGAATGTGAAAATGCTTGCTTACCAGCGAGAATTTCACAGGCAGACTGATATTCCTCTTCCATGATATTTATGCGCATTGTCAGGTGCGATGTTTTTTCGGGGTCCATTCCTCTGAGTAAGTTCTTCTTCAGAATTGCCATCAGTTTACCATTGGTATAATTCTCCCATATCTGGTCAGCCGCGGACTTCTGAGACACGCGCAGCTTGCAAGCTGGTATTTTATCTTTGGTTGCTATAAATACCGCGGAGAGGGCTGCTCCCTCGGGCAATTCCTTGAATTAAAAGGCAATTGCTTGTTTAAAGAACCGCACAGTGCAAAGTGGCTCCTGATTGCATCAAATATTGAATGTTCAAGTAAAAGCTCAGGATAAATCATACTTTTTTTGTTTTGTTTGTTTTTGCGGGGGGTAAACTCTAGCAACAATTATCTAATCACCCTGTTTTTTTAAGATCTTTTCTTATAATATCTGCTGCCGGTTATCAAATGGAAATGGTGTCGTAAAACGTCCAAATAGTACAATGTGTAAGCACCCTGAGATAATATCAATATGGATAAATGTTACCATACCTCATGCAGCAGATTACGAAGTTCAAGCGTGCTCTCTGATCTGATATCTTTAAATTTTCCCAAGATTTCTTGTTCCGATTTCACGCAATACTTCTTTGTCTCTTCGTTCAGTAGACGTATTCTGACACCAATTTCTGAAGGTTTGCAAAATATAGTATATAATTTACATTGCATAAAAATTTATCTCTGAATTCGCGACAAGGAGCCGGAGTGATTGAGTCAAACGCAACTGACAGTACATAGTAAAAACAACAGAGTGACCAATATAGCAGAGTTAAAATTTAACTGGTGTTTCGAGAACCTACTTAACACTGAAATAATTGTGCATCTGTCATTGCTTTCTACCCAGCTTTTCGATAACCGGGGAGAAATTTCTAATAATAATTCAGTATCGTTTAATTTGTTAATATGATTGGTTGTCATGGCAAATCAAATTCTAACTGCCATTGCGTACCTGCTGCTGTCCCCAATATTCCCAGACGGAAACTATTTTCATCTTCGATTACGTCTAAATCACATGGAACTGAAAATAAAACATCACACTTTTAGACCGATAATTTATTTGTTACGCTGTCTCTGATACGTTTATCTGATAGTGAGAAATATTTTCCTTTTTAATGCTATGTTCGCTTTATCTTTGTATATATTTACTTCATTATCTTATGGCTACCCTGGGTGAATTTGAGCGGCGAACCCGCGACAACGAGGCGCAACTCGCCGAGAAAAAATAATCTCGCGAGCTTCTTCTAACCGTTTATGCGGTTAATTTGACTCATGATATTCAGAGAACAGACCTCTGGATCCAGGGTGTCTTATGACAGAAAGTATTGGCAGATTTTACAGACTACATTTGTCCGATCTAAAGTTTTCAAAAGACCATTTACTCTTCAATATTCCAGAATACATGATTGTATTATCCGAATCGTGAAGCATAATATGTAATAATTATTTATTTCATTCAAACGAAAGCTGCTGAGATGCTTTCTCCTGAGATGTTACAGACAATTCGTTACCCATGGTAAGTGAAAATTAAAAAAAACTAAAGACATGCCGGTTAAGTTTGTACTTACTGCGTAACTGTGTTGGTATTGTCAAGATAGTATATACCTTTAAAGTTTGGGTCTAGAAGTAACGCAGATTGCTGATTTCCTACATTTCTTAGCGCTCTGACAAACTGTTCAAAGGTCTTCTGTCCGTTCGCCCCGTTGCGCTTTTTAAGACGGTTGAGAAGAGTTAATGTGGCTTCTCCCTGTCCTTTGTTCCTTTCGTCACATATGATGTTTTCTTTATCGCTGTTCGGTAAAGTTAAATAACACAGCAGCTTTGTTGGTGCCAACTCCTTTATTAAATGCGGAGTTCTCTCATCAAGAAGCTCAATCCAAGTTGGTTTTACGGGTGCTGCCATAGTTAAGTGATAGACTGACAACTGAACCACAAGTGAACATGATTCAATCTGTTGTCCAATAAATACTCCTCCATCGAGCTTTTTTTGGAAATTACCTTAGAGTTCCTTGAAAGTCATTTTTTCGTAATATAAAATATTTCATTTTCTAAACTCCCACACAGACTAAAGGTACGGGTAAATCCCAGTTAAGGGTTCAGTATTTGTTGTTTCTGTAATAAAACATAAAAGTCGACGGTTGTGTTTCGCAAAACTACAAAATGAACGGACGTATTAATAATAATATAACAATAAAAAAAGGAATTAAAATTTTGACTTTCATTTTCTTAGCCTAAACACGAATTTCAGAAAACAAAATTTCAATTTTTTTTTCGTGAAAAGGCAATTGAAAATTCTTTTAAGATTTAGTAATAATTTTGATCTAAACAAATTGAAAACAAAGCACGCCCTGTCGGTAAATAAATTCGGGTTTTGCCACCAGAAGATACAGACAGGGGAATCCCCTTATTTTTTACTAGACAGCCTTCGCATACTGAGTTCCATCTGTAATATTTCACTTTGAAATCGAGTATTTTTAAAGTTGTAAGTCACGAGTCCATACGGGCGAAATTGTTAGGCGAATATTCTGGAGCTTAGCAGTGTATTATTAAAAGCAGTCTTACAATCGCCATTCTCTCTCTCTCTCTCTCTTTTTTTTTTTTTTTTGAAGTGTTAAAAATTGACTCAACGGAACGGAAAATCAATTATTTCATAATTGAACGGACATAACAGTGAATGTATGCAACGAGTGAAATTTCATCGTTCGTGTCAAGTTACTGATTGGACGAACGCTGTTTTTTCAGCAGTGAAATTTTATCGTTTGACAACAAACTCGTTCGTTTTCTATCAGTTACACTTTATTTCCAAAGTCTCTTGGAGGTAAAAACCTGTCCACTCAACAGTTAACAACCAAATCACAGGCTTTCCATCCGAAATTGAAATTTTTTTGTTTTCATTTTGCGAGATTTTTCGCCAGAAAGAAAAGGGGATTGTTTTTAGATGAGGCTGAAAACCCTAGGAAGTGATAGCATGACCCGCAAATCAACCTGCTAGTGGATATCCTACCTTAGTAGTGAACACTTCCCGTCCCTCATCTGTTCCGGTAGGGCATTTTTTTCGTTTAAAATTTCTCATAGAACAAAATAGAAATGTAAAATACTAATTTGGAAACAACAACATTTAAAATCAGCAAACAGGTGACGTATCTTCAGTTTGTTGTTTGGAGAGACTCGGGAAAGAACTTTTGTGTTAAAGTTTGAGAGTTATTATCGTACCTGAAACAGAGACTTTCAGAAATTGAACGAGGGTAAAGCCCGGTTACACGATCTAACATTGATACACAACATATATTGGTTCAACAATGTTAGAATGTGTAGCCGGCATGTTTGACTAACATTTTTTTTTGGAAGAATGTTTTGATTTCGATCAACCATTCATTGTTAGTCAAACATCATCCAACGTGCAGATTTATATTTACATTTCAAAATATATTAATATACTATTGCTTTGTTCACGAGATTTGCCACTTTGAGTTATTCAAAAAACACAAATCGAAAGTGAAACTATGATGCATTATACAATACTTAAGATAATGCACGCGCTCTGATATGAGCTGATATATATAACCGACGAGGCGCGTACCGCCGAGTTGGTTATAATCAGCAAATCCAAGAAGAATAACTGTAAATTTTCAAACACTCAAGAACATCCTTTCGAAGTTTTTCAAAGTTACAAATGTCGAGCAAATGAGTAAAAAACGCAAACGTTTCGAATTTATAGCCAAAAACGTTTTTCAAAATTATGATGGCGTGATTAGCGCGCACACAGCACATCTCGATGTAAACAAACCGTTTAAATAATTCGCCATCATTTTTTCCAGATTTCGGTCAACTTCATGATGATGGCTCAGATCCATAGCGGAGGGAACCAATCAGAAAACTAGAAAATTATTATCCAGGGCCCGGTTGTTCAAAAGGTGGATAGTGCTATCCACCGGATAAATCACTATCCAGCGGATAACACAATGGATTTTGTTAATACTTATCCACTGGATAGTGATTTATCCGGTGGATAGCGTTATCCACCTTTTGAACAACCGGACCCCCGAGGTATAAATTTACTACTAACTATTATTTGCCGGTAAACCAAATAGAAAATTTAGCTATTATATAAAAGCAATATACCATGCATGTCTATGGTTTATCGGTGTAATAAACCACTGGAATGTTGGTAAACACTCACAAAACTCTTAAATCACTCGCCTTAGGTTCGTGACTAACAATGTCTTCTCGTGTTTTTCAACATCCCGCGTGGTTTATTCAGCAGATTGAGCTGATAAATAAAATAGCCACAAAAAGCTTTGAATTATAATTCCATGCATCACTATTATCTATTTCCAACCCGATACGATAATTAATATAGTTTTGAAATACGCCCGGGGTTCCCATATTACCAGTCTCAGGCCCCGTCCACACATATCCGGATATTTTTGAATCCGCAACTTTTTTGTTGCGGATTGGCCTTCCGTCCACACGTATCCGGCGAATTCGGGCAAATACGATTCGAATACGCTACGTGTGGACGCGAATATTTTTTAATCCGTAACAAAAATGTTGCGGATTCAAAAATATCCGGATACGTGTGGACGGGGCCTCATACGCTCACTTGTATAAATCACTGCACGGACCGACTTGTACGAACCCAGTAAAAATTGAACATGTCTTGCAATTGTAACTAGCTCTTTATTCAAATACTAGTTCATTTATTTTACTTAGTATAACTATAACGATTACTCTGTCCTCTCTCAATGTCTGTACAATTTTAAAATATAATTTTAAGAGGTCAACGTACCTATAAAAATTTAACAGTTTAGTAGCAATCGGTGGTTGTAGCAAGTCTAAGAAGATTATCCGATCTAAGATAGAATGATTTCTTGATTTCGCAGCTACAAGCAGTTGCAAAAAAGTTTAGACACTTTCCAAAAAATGTTCATTCCGTATAAAAGCGAACGCGTAACACAAATCAAATCAATGTCATGTGCTACTGACCCCCCCCCCCCTCTCCCCCACCCCTCCCCCTTTCAATGTTGATGACTGTTAGTTTGAATGGCATTTTGGATCTGGTAAAACATTGATAAGGGCGGAGGGGGTGGGGACTTGTTGAAAACCATGTTATTCTCGAATATGCACTACAGTACACAGTGTCTCAACTCTTTTTGCAATTGCTTGTAGTTCCGTAGACCGAATGGCTTTCGTTGCGCTTTTGAAAGGTTGACAGAATTCAAATTAGTGTACTTTGCTCTTGTCAAACTTGGCTGCTATTTACATATCAAATTATCTGAACATCTGAACCAAGTTAATTTTCAGAACTTAATCAGTAGTTTGTTGGGTCTCTTAAATATGCTCTCACAATGTTATATAAATACAAATGTCACTGTTGATAGAACATAAAAAATGTTGTATTTATGATTAAAGCCAGGTTTATCTCCGCTGTGTTAACACTGTCAAGTTGTTAGATTGTAGTTTCATAATTCAGCACGTTCTCGTCGCCTACTTTCTTCTTTCCTTTTCTGAAGCTTCTGTTCTCAGGGACCCTTCTTTGCCAAATGTCATATGTGCATTCAACACTCGGTGAATCCGCTCGAACTGTTTTCAGTTCTCCTAGGGGCACACGCTTGGCATCATTCTTCACATAATCTGTTAAGTAGATTACATGCAATTTAGATTATTATACATTGGTGTCACTAGCTCGATTTTGATTGGCTATAAGCACGCAGCTAATTATTGCTTGCTGTTTCTGTTACGTCATACCTACAGACAATAGTTTTATGCATGCAGAAGTGACGTCATACCTACAGACAATAGTTTTATGCATGCAGAAGTGACGTAAGTTGTTTACTTACAAGTTGACTGCTGTGCATTGATCACTTTTTTTGTGCGCGCTCTTGTCTTTACAACTGCAGCTCAGGAATATGCATAATAAAACAATTATTGGATTCGGTTGTCGCATGATAGCGATAATTATCAAGGCCTCAGTTTGTGTTATCCGCCTCAGCCTTCGGCTTCGGCAGATAACACCAACTTTGGCCTTGATAATTATCGCTATCATGCTCAACCTCATCCAATAATTGTTAATTGTTTCAGTGAAACCAAGACATCTTGCTGGTTAAATAGATAAAACGGCCCCTCCCTGGTGTACGTAAAGAAAATAATGGTACGTTTATCAACCACGATCGTGCAGGCGATAGTTGTCCTCAAAAAGACTGTTGTTGGTGACTCCTGAGCGGATCAGTTCGGTGAATATCGTCAGTAGGTGGTTTTTAATACTGATCTAATTGGCCAGTTAAGGTGGCTCGACTGCTTTTTGGCGACATAACACCCCAACTTTGAACGGCTGTTACTTCACTGTCTGAGCTCGGTCAGGCAAGCTGCTTCACACATAAACTAGAGATGAATTAAACTTTCCAAAAAAGTAGATTTGATTGACATCAGTGTTACCATAACAACGATCTGATGACGTCATGGTTTTTGCATATTGGCAATTTCTTAACATCTAGACCTAAACTTTTAAAACGACTGTATGCCTCTTATATAGTCTAGATGTATTTCTGCTAGACTGCGAGCACTCTCTCTTTTTTCGCAAAAGTCAGTGGGCACTATGAACAAATGGTCAGTTTAGTCGTGCTGTTATAGAGTGTGAGCGAATGGTCAGTTTAGTCAAGCTGTTATAGAGTGTGAACAAATGGTCAGTTTAGTCGTGCTGTTATAGAGTGTGAACAAATGGTCAGTTTAGTCGTGCTGTTATAGAGTGTGAACAAATGGTCAGTTTAGTCGTGCTGTTATAGAGTGTGAACAAATGGTCAGTTTAGTCGAGCTGTTATAGAGTGTGAACGAATGGTCAGTTTAGTCGTGCTGTTATAGAGTGTGAACGAATGGTCAGTTTAGTCAAGCTGTTATAGAGTGTGAACAAATGGTCAGTTTAGTCGTGCTGTTATAGAGTGTGAACGAATGGTCAGTTTAGTCGTGCTGTTATAGAGTGTGAACGAATGGTCAGTTTAGTCGTGCTGTTATAGAGTGTGAACGAATGGTCAGTTTAGTTGTGCTGTTATTGAGTGTGAACAAATGGTCAGTTTAGTCGTGCTGTTATTGAGTGTGAACAAATGGTCAGTTAAGTCGTGCTGTTATTGAATGTGAACGAATGGTTAGTTTAGTCGTGCTGTTATAGAGTGTGAACAAATGGTCAGTTTAGTCGTGCTGTTATAGAGTGTGAATGAATGGTCAGTTTAGTCGTGCTGTTATTGAGTGTGAATGAATGGTCAGTTTAGTCGTGCTGTTATTGAGTGTGAACGAATGGTCAGTTTAGTCGTGCTGTTATAGAGCAGGACTGCAAATAACAGTTGGTCATCGGACAATGGCCGACCAAAATTTGGCAATTTCAAACGAAATCGCAACCGTGGTCGGACATTATGCCTAGAAAAATTGCAAATGGATGACTGTGTTTGAAATCGCCCTATAATGCATTGCAAATCCTTGAGCATCAAATACGTCATGTATGCCCGCTTGTAATGCATGGTAAATGTGATGTCCGACCAAAATGGTGTCTAAGTCGGACATATGTCCTTTCAAGAAAAAATAATTATTTGCAGCCCTGTAGAGTATGAACGAATGGTCAGTTTAGTCGTGCTGTTATGATGTGAACACTCCAAAGAATGAATGGCCAGTTAAAGAAACTGTTATGCTTTACCAACTGCAAAGTAAAAACAAATAGCTTGTTCATGATAAACGCGAATTTGCACAGTACACAAGCGTGGCTTTTGTGAAATGAGTACTGCTTACGATGGAATAGCCGGGTTACAGGCCAGCAAAGGATCATGAACCAAACAGTTCATGTCAACTGCCCCAGTCTGTAGTATTACTGTGACTACTGTGAGAAACACAAACAACAAGTGCAAGGCGCAGGCATGCCATACCTACATCAAACTGATCTGACAACTATGGATAGTATAATTACAAAGCTGATATTTGGCTACACGAATAAGTGCAAGTGATGGCTGCGTGTGAAGGATACAACAGATAACACTCACTTACATGCTCCTGCCAAGCGAGATGGCGGGGGGCAAAGTCATGAAGCATCTGAAGAAAGCAAGTCACATTCAGTGCATTGGCGAGTAACAAGTGCAAGTGCCCAAAACAATGACACACAATGACAAAGACAGAAGGACAATAAAAAACAGACAGCCCCGCATTCCCCCTCCCACCCTCCCCATCCTACCGCCTTAAAAACACTAGCTGAAGATAGCAACAATGATCCAAAGATCCACACTCGAGATCTCGTCAAAGAACCAAACTCTTTTGGTTCGCAAATGTTAATTGCTTTGAAATCTGTTTCAATGTTCTTCGATTAAAGCACCCATATGACTAATTATTGTATTTCTCTCAGTTTTCATGTGTGTGTTTAACCAGTTTTTAGGTCCCGTTAGATCTAAAAATCACATTTTGGAATGCTTTGGGTTGCACAATGGCATAAGAATTCAAAGCAGAAGAAGAATGCTGAGCGTTCTTACCCGCAGTACAACTGAGTGTGACCTCTACTGAATCATACAGAGTCTTGGTCTCAACAGAGGGGAGTCTCTTTGGAGATGGGTAAACAATGTTCATCTCCTGTCTACAGGAATTCTTCCATGCCGTCACATCCCGGATGGCCTGGAACAGAGCATCTTTCCAGTTGGCATACTCTTGATCTGAGTCGGAGGCCAGTACGGGTTCCTTCTCGGGTGTCAGACTTGTAAGAATTAGGATATGACGGTGATGAAACGTCGGACTGATTGTATCTGCTATGTCCATATTCTGATTAAACACCACAAACAAATAAATGAGTGGCACTTACAATCGCTGGTAAACGGATCTAATATCGTTGTCTTGCTCTGTTTTGCAAGTTTCGATATTATGTTTTAAGACTGTTAGAAATGAAGACAACTTAGTTTTGCTGTGTGTTTCATTTTGTGTTATTACATATAGATGTACATTTCAAAAGCACCTTCTGCATAGGGGACCGCATAAGTTCAGATTCCAGACTACCCGAATGGTTGTAAATCACCTTCCTGTAGCATGTTTACATTGTGTCGTGTTTTTGAAATGTGTAATATCTATACTATTGCTACGAAATTTCGGTAATATACTATAATATAGTAATTTCGTAATGGAAAACACTTGAATGTAAGTGAATATATTGACAACAATATGAAGAACTTGTCATGTTGCATCATTATCTTTGTGTCACCAATGAAATTTTTGCCAAAGGCTTTTACACAAAGAACTATTCTAAAGTTGAACAGAGGCACTCTGCTGATTTAAGATCAATTACTTTTGTTGCCATCATGTTGAATAATTTATTTTGCGAGTTTATTATTTTTTTTTCTGCTTCCATATTTTTGCCTTATAAATATTATTGCACTTCACTCCAAGGTAAACTACATGTAACAGTGGAACTGATTGTGACTTGTAAGAAAATGTTGTCCAGACAAATCTTGACATTCTGTTTAATAGTTTCAACTCAAAACAGTAATAAATTGGCTGCATGAAGGAGTCACACGACTAATAATTACTAGTTTTGTGGTCTAATCTTGATCTAAACTGATATGTCTGTGATCCAACTAAAATCAAATTAATGATGTATGATATGGCGCCTGTCCCGTTTAAAGAATTATGACCTTGCCCTGGCTAAGCTCTGCCCCACCTCACCAGACCCAGCCACACCCAACTCTTTTGGATATTGGCTTTTTCATCATGAATGCTTAAAAGATGCAAACAGTTTGGCACATAGTCAACAACCCTATCATCAGCTGTGATATTATCTTACTGGCTTTATTTCTATCAATTCCACCGGTTCTTTTTCATCACAGTCTTCTTTACTGCTCCAGCATTTGATTGTTGCATGCCTCAAAACACACCAAAGTCGACACCATGAAAATTGGCTACCTGTCCTCCTCTGAAAATAACATGAGAAACAAAACAGTAAACATCAATACTGTACAAAAGGCATGAAAAAGATATACAATTTAGTGTGGAAAAAAAAAAGTGTTCCACTTGAGACAAACTGTTTGCCTTTATTTATTTGGTAATTGTACAATAATTAGAACAATACTGTCACATGCAGTGGCATGTTGTGCTCCAATATTCTAAAAACTCATTAATGGTTCACAACAAGAACACAAAGGAAATCACTACCACGACGGAGGTTTGGATACCCGGTCTTGATTTGCATAGATTTTGGCGATTTTATTCCTTCATTTTCTCCGCATTTTATGATCAGTTTGAGAAGCTACATGTATATTAAACACTCCAAAGAGTGTTTCATCAGGTATCCACACACCTTGAAGTGGGTTGAAAAAAGCTCAGCTGCGCCTCATTTTTCAACCCACTTCTTGGTGTTTGGATATTCTGATGAAACACCCTTCCTTGTGTTTGATATATTACATAAAAACCTGTTATCATGGCTTCTAAACTGAGAGAAACAAGAAACACTGTGTTGGTTAAAATACTATTATTGCATACACACAGTACAAAAAATCATCAAATTTTATGTGAGCTTTTCTCAGTTTGGTGGTTCACTTTATAAAGACTAACTACACTGTGCTACCGGTATATACCATAATATTACTAAGATATGTCAAAAGAATTAGATCTTCTGCACATACACTGTACTTATCACACCTGTATTTCAAGGAAGCCACTCATCTGAGCTTCCTCTACACACTCTGGTCTGGCTGCTAGACGACAGCATATCTGACCCCACAGGGCTAACTGAGGCATGTTTGAACCGTCTGTAGTGGTTGCTAAGGGACTAGCACCAACCAAACCTGTTACAAGCAGAATCAAGTTACTTGTACAATTTGGACAGCAAGTACAAAAATATTCAAATTTAAAATGCTTGGACACACTTGAATATCTTACAATCAAAATGGGTCAAGAGTGAATTAATGAATTAAATACTGCAAATTTGATTTCAGTACTCACTTCGATAATTCAATAATGGCTGCAAGCTCTCTCTCCCGACCCCCGAGAGAGCTTGCTCACGGGCTATGTTCAATTAAAATACATGAAGTTGGCGGTCAATTTCCACTTGACTTACACAAACAAAAAGGCTCAGGCCTCGGCTAGCTTCAATGCATTCTTAATAGGCTCAACAGGCTAAAATTAAATTCTAGTGGCAGATAAATTCTGAAATCTTGATCGCTTACTCTTTAGACATAATTCAGTCTTGAATTCAAGTGCATCAATGGAATATTTTTTGAGTTATGAATTCTCAAAGGTAAGCATAAAGAATTATAATTTCTCTCAGTCACAAGTAAACAACCTGGTATGGTATGAGTCGTTGTGCGATTTCGCTTCACTAATTAGACTGCTGAAATAATACGTAGTGACGTGGTAGATAAATTCTAAAATCTTGATTGCTTACTCTTTAGCCATAATTCAATGTTTAAGTCAAGTGAAGCTATGGATTATTTGATTTACAAATTCTTAAAGGTAAGCATGAAGAATTATAATTTCTCTCAGTCACAAGTATTTAACAAACCGATATAATTATGAGCTCCATTGTGCGATTTCGCTTCGCTTTAGACTGCTGAAATAATTTGTAGTGGCAGATAATTATGAAATCTTGATAGCCTACTCTTTAGCTGAATTCAGTCTTCAATTAAATTAGTTAATAGGAATAAATGGAATATTATTTGAAAAGCTCAGTGGAAAAACTTCAAAGGTGAAAATTTTGCATTTGTTATTTGCATCCACTGTGGATTTTATATCTTTAAAATTGACCTGTTTGTATTTCTTTGCCCGAAGGTTAATTTCATGGCCATTAGCTGTGGCTAAATCCTAACAAAATTAAGCCTTAAGGCAAAATTAAATATGGATCAATGTTTAACACATAAATCCACAATGCATGCAAAAATAGGCAAGATTAGAGCCTTATTTCAGATTTTTTGCCACAGCTGAAATTTATCCACCAAACTCTTCTGACTTCAAAATTAAAAAATGCAGGTACAAGAAGGTATAAAGTTTGTCATCTCACCAGTTTTAAGATCATGTGATTTGACATTTTCATTCAGGTGGTCGACTGTTAGCTGCGTGTGTCCTGCAAGTATAAACTTGGGAGCTTCATTTCCTGACGCAGTTCTTCTAAGAGGTCTAGTTGCACCTGTTGACCTATTTGCTGCACTATCTGATGATACTGTGTAGTAGATCTCTATATCCAACCTGAAGTCGTGACTCACATTGTCACTAAAAAAGAGGAAATGGATTGAGTGGTGAGCTCAGTTTGCACTGACACTGTAGTCTCATAAGACTGGCGTGTGTGTGTTGCAGCAGAGAACAGCATGTTCCGGTCTCAAAATAACTGACAAGGTGCTACATTCTGTGATATATGTATAATTTATAGTTTTAACTTTTAAAAGACATATTAGGAGTACAGTGTATTTCTTGAATTCTTTAATTTTTATGTTCATTTGTCATATTTTTAACTTTTTAAAATTTTTAGCTTTCACTATTTGGGCATTTTATTATACAATGTATCTGTAATTTATTTTATGCAGGACCCCACTGAAAACCACATTTGTGACGTGGGCTTCCTGTTAAAATATCTTTGTCATAATTATAGTTGTTAGCATTAATTTAGTAGTGAACACTTACAAGACAATTATGTTGTCAAAGGAAAGGTCTGTTTCTGATTCATCAGTTTCCACAAGAGCAGTGTCCAAAACCTGTCCATCAAGCTTCAACAAACAGAAGACATAGTAAAGGTGTTGCTCTGAAAAAAAAAAAAAAAAGAAAAAGAAAAAGAGATCATGTTAAAAATTAATAAGCACAGGAAAACAGTTATACATCCTGTCTATGGAGTGAAAATACAACTAATAAGAGGAAAACATACATGTGGCTGGGAATAAGTTAGACTGGCACTACCATACTTGCCTTATCCCAGGAATATAAATTAATGACAACATTACCTGTTTTGGTCTTATTGTGATCATCTTGAGTCCACATCAAAGGAACACGGATATCTGAGCAAACAAAGTATTATACCGTTAGTGACTGAGAACTAAACCAACTTCAGTTGACACACTCTGAGTAACTACTCTTGTAAGCACTGTCCATCTGACCTTTCTTAGACCATCTTCATGAAATCTACTTTGAAACATTTTCCAGTCCAGACTGCAATTAACATGTAATGCAAAAACCCTTCCCGATGCCAAGGGTGGTTGCTAAAGGATACTGTAGTTAACTCTTGTTACTACTAACAGGGATATTGGTTAGGTAATAATTTATATCTACAGATACATGTACCTGCTAAATTATACTTTTCGCTGATTACATTGTACTGAATGTGCATGCAGTGCAGTGTTAATGCACTCAATGTGAACATGCATGTGCTATACATTAAGGTATCAGCCACCCTTCAGGACCGCGTCTGCGCGCAGATTGCTCTAGCGCCAGTTGTTTTAATAGAAACCCCTATAAACCGTATATATTTTGTGAAAGCTTATTAGTTCCAGATTATGGCTTATTCCTCTAAAAAGGGCACAAGTTTAATAAATTCTGAAAATGATAAGATATTTGCAAAAGTATATGTGTTCTTAAAGTAAGGTTCACACCCGCCAAAAATAAACGGAAGAAAACGATTAACACGTCATTTGCTTCTTGACACGTACAACTAAACAACTGTGTCTCAGATATTTGATAAGTGCATTAGTTTTTCTGTTATGAGCAGACGAAGTTCGGTTGGACAAATAATAAGCAACCTCTGTGGGGAAAATGCTGTAACTTCAAAATGAAAAGGGCAATTACAATTCGCAGACATGGTTTTGTAGGAAAACTATCTGACAATAATTTTGCCAAATTTCAGTGAAATTGGTCCAGGGGCTGCCGACCTGTAGTTTAAAATGTACGCTCAACTCGCCGAAATTTTCATTGCCAGAAAAAGAGGAAAAAATATTTTTGGGGGGGTCTTACCAGTAATGAGATTATGACGCCCAAATGACAAGCAAGTTACATTGTATGTTTTGATTGATGCCAGAGAGCGATCAGCTTTCACTAACAATAGGAATCTTACAGGTAACATGTAACAACAAAACAGCGTGCCACGGCGGGAAATACTTTTGTCTGCTACAAAAACACCGCTCTCAGATGCGATTCACCGAGGTTAGTAAGCATGTATTTATCGTTTTATTTGCAAAAAATCTGTATTTTACGTAACAATTACAATATGTTCTTCCATTTCTTGTAATTCTGACCAGTTCGATAAATATGCCGAAAACCAGGACAAAATCTGGGCAAAAGCTACAGACATTTCATTTCAATTGAATGGTTTCATATCATTCTACGAGACCTTTACATGGTAGCAACTGATGAGGTTCGCCAAAGAACCGAAACTTGAGTCTTTGCTTGAAGACATAAAATTATGTTCATTCCTTGCTTAAGGAAGGGACTCAAGAATTTACTAGCATCCATGAGATTTACAAAACAGCAACTATGTTGCAGATTATCTGCTGGATGCAAATCAAATGCTATTACAAAGCAACGGAGGTTCATCGTAGCTCCACTGAGACACACTACTCAACTACAGAACTAACTTAGGAGCTAAAAATTATTGCAAGAATTCATGATTTCACTGCA
Source organism: Cladopsammia gracilis (assembly GCA_022457155.1). Classification (NCBI taxonomy): domain Eukaryota; kingdom Metazoa; phylum Cnidaria; class Anthozoa; order Scleractinia; family Dendrophylliidae; genus Cladopsammia; species Cladopsammia gracilis. The sequence goes on along the minus strand of JAJGOT010000538.1, from coordinate 429,475 downwards.
GTGGAATTATAGACTACGGCTTTTTGAGAGTCGGATCTAAGACCCCTATATCCGTGATGCCGGAAACACTTTCTCTCGAGTCTTGCACGCCGCAGACTTTAGACATTAAATCACGGCCTGAGAAATTTAACGATCCTAGCACTTTCAAAGCGATAACAAATTTTAGCCGATGAGTATTTATCTTGCAACAAAAGTGAGCCAAAGAAACCACAATGTACGCCAATAAAGCTAGCACTGAATAACAGCATAAAGAAATAAATTCTAACGGCTCTGGACAGCATGAATCCTCCTATTAATCTGAGAGATAATCCGCCGATATCAGAAGGTTTGTATCATCGAAGAGAATAAATTCTTAACTGTGATTTAAAGGCGCGATCCTCTCTGAAGTCTTACTGGGAAAGCTTTATACTTTAGGCTTTTAAAATACTTTTTTGCAACGAGTGGGAGTAGTGTTTAGCCTGTCCTTTTTTATAACACACATCATGTGACTTGATGACATACAAGTTAATCAAGTATGACAGGACTTGTCAGCGGTCAATTAAACTAATTAACATGGAAAATCTTTTGCACTCAATAACTTTACACAGAAAAAACCTTTTTTCTGGATTTTTTTTTTAAAAGAAAGCTGTTGAAAAGATTTATACAAACATCTAAAAATCTTTTTGAAAATTGGCAATTTTTTCCCTGGGTGATACCTTAAATAAACTTAAAATCCACTTGATTCTGCTGCTTTTACTTTGTTACCATACATGTAATAACCCAAGGTTCATTTACCTGAGAGAGAAAGTCGAGCTTTGCAAGGGGCATCATCATCATCTACATCAAGAGGCGAGGTTGAACTGGAGTTTAAAAACAACAACAAAAATTGATTCAGTGAGAGACAAGGACATACAGACGGACAGGCTGATAGCTTATTAATATGTACATAAGCTTTATGGGGGAACATGGGGGACTATCCTTCCTTCTTTGTGTGACTATAATGTTGCTTGCATAAGCAAACATTTACATTTGTACCTATTTTTTTATCAACAGCTCCTACAATACTTTAAAGAACTAAAAACTATGACTAAAATCTTTCCCTATGGAGAACTTATGTACTTTGGTCTGATCACGTGTGCCAGCGTGCAATGGTGCAATGTTACCCTCTGAAGTCAAAATTGTTGCCCGCTTTCACAAATGTTGCCTGCTTAGGACAATGGCGAGAAACAGTTTGTTTGTTAGATGTCATGTGACCATGAATCAACCAATCAACACACCTGTTGTATTAAGAAAAACTCCAGCTATATCACAATATGTTTGTTTTCCAACAAGGCTGAGAAATAATGTTCAGTCATGACAGTTTGAAAATCACTTACCGTGTTGCATTCATATAACAATCTGCATAACATGCTCTAACTACAGTTGTAGCAAAAGTATTTAGGACAAAGAAAGCACCTCAATGAAGTAGCTGATTTTATTTTCAGCCAGGCCAATAATTTAGCTGAGACTTTTTAGCCAATCATGAAGTGTAGCAATGCGAAACCACTGAAACCAAACACAACATTACTTTCAACACTCCAATGAAAACTGTTCTTACATCTTTCTACCCACCATGAAGTGAAAATCATCAGTCAGCACAATAATAACAACCTTCATTTAGAAAACACAAACACCACCTGCAAACTAGCTAAAAGAGCTATTTGAGGTGGGACAAATATTTTATTTAAAGATACTTACTGTATGGGTAATTTAGTGATTAATTTAACAAAACAGAAGCTAATCATTACATCCTGTTAAACTTGCATTGAATTTCAGCATTTTCCAACCAAAAGCATTCACTGGGCAATAAATTATTTATATTAGCACTGTCAACTGTTTCTAAAATTTATACTATCGATCTCAGACGTCCTTGCACAAGGGATTTTTTTCGGCCCGCTTCACGGGCCGTTGGTTTCAGTCTGCGGTTAAAAAAATGTCGTCACGTGATGACATTTTTTTGGCTCTGCGGTTTCAAAAATGTTGATCACGTGATGCTTTATTTCGACTTCCCACGGCCGTGAATTCATTTTCGCGCCAACATGTCCGTTGTACAATTTAAGGTTTTTTACGGCGTAGTTTTTCGTTTTTAACTGTAGTAAAGTCGCCACAGGCTTGTACTATCGTATCTATTATTCCGCTTCTAATGTCATTGGACAAAGCTTTCCCTGGATGATAGCTTCGGCCGGTTTTACTCCCCAACATCTTTGATCACTTTGCCGGTTTTCTTTTTGGCGTGAGTAACCGAATGGCGTCACGTGATCAACATTTTTGAAACCGCAGAGCCAAAAAAATGTCATCACGTGACGACATTTTTTTAACCGCAGACTGAAACCAACGGCCCCTGAAGCGGGCCGAAAAAAATCCCTTGTCCAAGGACGTCTGAGATCGATAGTAACAATAACCATCAGTAACAGTACCTTGATCCTTTGCGCCTCATGACTGACTTTGCTCTGTGCCTTTGCAGTAGTCCCATAAGAGCTAGGATGCGAGCATTGATTGTGAGAAGAATCTTGGATGTCTCAAGAGCCTGCACCTCCTCATGGCAGGCAGCCAGCAATTTAACAATTCCATCTCGTATATTAACCTCATGGTCAATCTTCTCTTGAATTGCTGAGTCATCAAGTTCCTAGAGAATAATCAATCAATCAATCAATACATGTATTTCATTCTGAACACAAGTATGAAAAGTTAACATATTACAGAACATAAAACTGAAGGGATTTGACTGCAAGAAAAACAGCTCTATGGAAAAAATGAATGTACATTACACAACAAGAACAACAACAATTTATTTTTCAAATAATAAAACAAAATATAGTAGCAACCCACAAATAAATAACTAGTCACTACATGATTGTATGCTTTCAACAAAGTTTAGTACATGTCGATAATGTCAAGTTATCATTCTATTTTTATTGTTGAGTCACTTTTCACTGTTTAGAAAGACCTACAGTGTTGCCAGTTTTTGGAGCCAAGTCACTTGTTGCTTTTATCCCTTGGTAACAGACCTGCCAACTGAACTCTCGCGATTTTGTCTGATTTGTACTCGTGTTTAACGTTTTTTGCCTAGTTCCTAGGCCCATGCTAGTGCTTTTACACTGTGGTTAAGTTAACCCATTGACTCCTGAAATGCCCAAAACCACCTGTGACAGGGTCATTTTGTTATTGTAAAAAACAAATTGACGTCAGTTTTTTATACGTCTGTCCTTACTGACAATAAATTTCTCATCAATAAGAGGACAGACGCATAAAAAACTGACGTCAATTTGTTAAATCTCATGACTTTTAGAATCTCCAGATTCTTTTACATGGATCTCCAGATTTTCCTTTATCTGGGGTTGGCAGGTCTGCTTGGAACAACTCATCACTGGTGTGTACAATATATTAATTTTGTTCTCAGGATGAGATTATTGTTCTTGTATTGTCCAATGGGTGCATTGAATAATGAACAGTTGTGGAAATTAGCTTTGTAATAACAGCTGTATCAAGCTCAATGAGTAAGTGAAAATCAAGAAACACAATCTAAAAATTATTGCTTAAAGTTATTTTAACTGTAGAGCACTTCATAGAAATGACATCATCATCATCATCATCATCATCAAATGATATCATTGGTTCCACTGGGTTTACATGCAACTAAAATTTGACAGCAACAAAACAAACACTAAAAATAACTGAGGCACTTAAAGTATCTAAAAAAAATTGACTGATTCTTGACTGGCATTTTACAAAGGTCAAATATTGTTCACTTTTTCTTATAATAATGCACTAGTCAGTTGTAACCCTGACACCTAAACGAGGTGCCGCTTACGAGAGGTGGTCGCATGTTGAGGTTCAACTGTATTTTGCTGTTGTTGTAAATACGGTACAATATATGTTGATTGGTATGAAATGTCCATTCAAAGTCCCTTCATGTAAACGCATTATTACTTCATACTGGTTTTAAAGACATACCTGTTCCAATAATTATGAAACTCATACAGTACCTCCCCCCCCCCTCCCCCCTTGGAAGACCTCAATGATTAATCACTCCCAGGGGCAATTATGGAATCATGTACTGTCGTTCTAACGTTTGAGTCTGTTGACAAAATCCTATGGTGTGACCATTCAAATGAAACCTCTTCAGCAGTAATTTGAGAATTTTATTTTGGGCACTCCTGGGAGTTTAATGGTTAAACTTCCCCTAGTAATTCTTTCTTGGATTAGAAACAAAGCTTTATTACAGGAGTACTGTCCTGAAATATATCTCAATGCACCATACAAGACATATAACACGAACATTAATTTTAAATGATAGTTCAGTCATTTGAACACCAAAACCTCTGCACCAAAACATGAAATGGTTGATTGTACAGGCTAGTTGATCTAAATTTACCTCTTCAAGTGACCTTTTCAACCCTCTACAGTTCACACAGAACTCTTCCACATTTACCACAAGAAGATTGTGAAAAGTATTGTCCATGCTGTGTATGTTATTCCAACTGACTGAAGACAGTCTCAATGTTGTTTGTCTTGGTATGGTGACGACAGGGTGAGGCAGGAAGTAAGGTCGGGCATGAGAATTAAAACATGACCCCCAATCACAAACATTCCAACTCAAAATTAAATATCAAAAGGTCAAAATCAGATATATGGAAAGTTTTGACAAATGTTTTCATCCCATATGAAACTGATCATGTGCTAGGCGTCAAAGACAGTGATGAGAACGTGACAATAATAAATCCCACTGCCCTATTCAAGTTCCAGTACTTCTTTGTTACACCCTCCTGTGTGTCACGTTTTATCAACAAAGACAAGTTGAGGGATGGAGTGATATGTACACAACAGACAAAACATTAAATTCGTGCAAGTTACATGTTGTTTCGTAATTTCTCGTGAGACGTGAAAACACCCTTCCGACGTAAACGGGCCAAATATGGTATAAACATCGTTGTGATAAATTATCAGCCACTTTGAAAGACGGAAATCTATTTTTGTTACTGTACAGCACGCCAACGTTTTAATTTAGGAAAATTTCATTTTCGATTGTTATTTAAGCTTACATAAAAATTTCGAAATTCGTGGATAAGCATAGAGAAATATTAACAAATTATTCCCTCAGGGCAGAACATAAATATCAATTAATATTAAAGATTCTCTTTCTTTCCTAATAATGAACAAAGTTAACCGCAAAACTGGTGGGTTAGACCAAAACAATATAAGCTGATTTTAGATTTTTAAATACCGCCTAAAAACCGCATGGCTGCCGAAAGGAAGCCCATTGCATTTAAAATAGATATGACAAATCAAATCAAAGTTTTTCATCGAAAAGAGAAATTCCCACTTTCAGTTTCCGTCGATAAAGATCGTCTCTCTGAGCTCAATGCCTGGCTTCTCAAACGAACGAGCGTGGCTTTGTCTGTTTGGCGACCTTATAAACAGCATGCGTCCATTTTACTGAGTGTACATGTAGTTTACAAACAGGAGTTTGACTTCTATTTTTTGAGCCGGAAATCAAAAACCTATGTACCCAATTGTTATATAACACGGGGTAAAGAATCATCTAATAAACACTTCACGCCTCACTGTACTTCCACTCTCTCTCTCTCTCTTCAGTTTATAGTCATATAAGCTTAAGCTTAACCTTACAAGTCTTTGGAAAAAAATACCATTGCTACATTTTGAAGGCAAACGTTAGTGGGTTAAAAGTATTCTGTGAAAATAAAAGGGCTCAAAAGATAAAAAATTTGTTTTATGTGATCCCTTGAGACCATCTTGTGTCACGCGAATCAAGTGATTGTTCTGTTCTGTGTTTATTCGACCTGAACGGGCACCGCTCTTTTGATTTGGATTTGTCAAATACTCAAGATACACAAACTCGCGCTAATCGTCGAATTACTGTCCAATTATTTAGGCTTCGAAGATGACACGACAAAAGCGATTTTGACGCCCAAACGTGAAGTCGATTGAAACGAGGGTTTCCTTCCCACATATCATTTTCGCACTCTTCAAATCCCGCGCAAAAAAACCGTTGAATAGGAACTCTACCGTAAAATTCTTACCTTCAAAGCGGCAGCGTCCCATTTCTCCACATAATCTGGGTCCATTTTCATTCTCTTTTTCACCGAAGAGTCCTGCTCTCTCTTATCGCGTTCGTACCGGTTGCGAGTCTTTCGATACTGCCTCAGCTTGCCTAATTTATTTCCTAGCTCTCCGGTGGCCATGTTTTATGCATAAATTACCACCACTGAGAGCCCGCGATATTACGAAAGTTGACGGAAGTGTTTACGTCAGTGAAGTCATCAATACACAGAGAATGGGAAATAAATCGTAGCTGATCGTACTGAGCTTAGGCAGGGTTTACCTGAGAAAAAAGAACGTACTACCCACTGCCGGGCTAATAACATAATTTATCCAACTGTCTTTCATCGCTGAAAAGACAACCCTAACTCACTTCGGTTTGGAATTGGAAACGCCGGAAAAAGCCGTGACTCCAATGAGAAAAGGTCAAATATCGAAATTTTGTCAATGATATTTGCCCGATCGTATAAAGAAAAGCTATAAGCCGTAAACCGTAAAGAAATCCAAGACACCGTTTGTTATGTGATCTCTGACAAGTAGATTAGTGTTTTAAATACTGTAGTTCCACTTTTGCCCTTTGTTCGTGAATTCCGTTTCAATTTGTATGTGATAATGGTCGAATAAAGTCCGAAAAGAAACAAGAGAAGCAAAAAGCGACCCCCTTCAGTCTTATTTATTAGTTTTTGTATCGAAACAAAGACATGATTACAAAACCATGATTATTTTGCTTGACACTCGCTCAAGTTAAACAGGGCATAAATATCGTTAATTGTTCACTTGTCATTACTGATTATTCAAGAGTGAAAATTATTGACTACATGCATGATTATGGAGTGCCAGCCGATATTGCTCTGGGAGTGATATATTCAAACAATATTGGTCAGGAAAATGGATGCACGAACGCAGATGATTATATTAGTTAACAACTTGTGAAAAAAGTTTCTAGAACGCGAGGCATATCCACTGAGTAAATAGCAATGTCGGCCGGGCGGGCAAATGCAATGCGCCATGAATAATCGGAGTTTTCTGCTATGCTTTTCAGCGTGTCAAGTTCATACTGAACTGTTGATGCTAAACACGGTTAAGACTGAACGGAAAAAAAACTTTTATGAATGAAAAATGCGAGACTATAATAATCACGTATAAATACGACTGCAAGATCCTGTAACACAAGTATGGAACGGTAAAATGTCACTGTGTCGTAATTGTTTCACTTATATTAATTCCCATCCCACCAGCGAGCCTGCGAGCAGGCTCACTTGTTTGGGGTATCGCGCGCTTGGAGCGAGGAAAAGTGACCTCACTTTTCCTCGCCCTCGCTTTGGCCTGCTCGCTGGCTACCCACCAGCCCGTCAGTAGTTTATAAGAACTAATTTTTTGATAACACTGTACATATTTGCCTGCGGGTAGACATCTGACTCGTCCCCAGTCGTCTTTCTGGGCAAGACGCGGGAGACGCGCGTGGGGGATAGACGCGGAACGAGAGAAGCGCGACTGTGGCACGCGTGATGCGGGTGACAAGTTGGTTCCAAGGAAAGGAACTTGATATTGTGAACGGGTCATTGTGCAATCTATTTACGACTGCATTCTTGTAGTCGTTCTTAGTTTGCCAAAAGCTATACACCGCGCTGACGAGCCCCAACAGGGCGAAAAAGCTGTCCGCGGTTGCTACCCTGCTTTATCGGTTTCTGTCATATTGGTGTCTCGCAAAATCTACTTTTTTACGTAGTCAGATCAGCCTTGCAGTTTGTCGGTTATGTTTGTTCATTTTTTTGGCTGATTAGGTCTTTCGTAGATCCTACGTATCGTTTACAGCATTATCGTTTGCGGTCTTTTGCAGTTTTGAGTCCTATCTACATCTACATTATTTACTTGCACAATCCTAATGGACATACCGCAATTATTATTATTACTATTATAATCGTATCAATAACAATATCCTCGATTGTGATTGGTCATCCGCGCGCCTATTTCTTACGCAGTTGGCGCGTGGTCACGTGGGTGTCCAATTACAGCTATCCAATTTCAACTTTTTGTAATTGAATAGCTGTAATTGGACACCTACGTTGCGCGCGTGTCAATCAGTTGCACTCAAATGGGTTCTTTTTACTGTTTTCCTCTTACTTTCAAACTGATAGAAAATATCCTGGACGTTTTGAGTGCGAAAAAGTCCACATAGACCTTTAATCTCGAATTTTGTTATTGATGCGATTAATTAGTAATTGAACTTCGTGTCGTACAATTCAGGGGTAATCGTGCTCGTAATATCAAGTCGTCCTCACGCGTACTCCACTTAGTCCAATTACTATTACTTATTATTATTATTTCAAACATACGATAACGAAATTGCATTTGTTAGAACCATTCAATTCAATATGATAAATTTCGAGTCTTTATAAAATATTGCACGCGATTCATCATTTATTCTTTTGACTTTCATCCCCAGCTAACACTCTTGTCTTATCTCGCCGGTTCCGTCCACGCAGCAGTATACATTTCAAATGGTTATGAAACGAAAGAGACAGACAGTCTCGTGAGGTGATCAGCTGATGTCACCAAATATCTGTACTCATTTCGTCCGCTTTGTTCATAAGGTATCCATAACAGCTCTTGCAAACCAGTACCGTCTCTTCATAAGCTGCAGGTGCTGGGTATATACAAGAGAATAGAGAAAATGAGTAAGTGTCGTGCTGGAGATCTCGGTTATAGGGACAATTGTAGGTAAAGTTCTTCATATATTCTCTTAGAGAAAAAAAAAATAAAAAATCTTAATGATCAATAATGATCAGCAAAAGAGCCTTTACAATGCTGATGCCAATGACGTTACGTGGAAACGGAAACAGACAGGAAGTGCTTTGGATGGAAGATGGAAGGCGTTTGATTTGACTTCCGTGACGTCAACGTAATACACTAGTAAATTGGATAAGTATTTGTATCGCAACTACTCAGAAAGGAATGGTTCTTTTGTCAGGCGCTTCATAGGTTTATTTACGTCATGTCTCAGTCATGTTTCTTGTTTTGAGTTGAAAAATATCCTGGGGAGTCTACGAATGTTATTGCCCAATCAGAAAACAGTACGAAGGTTATCAGCTTGTCGCAACATGATGCGTCTACATCTACATCTACATCTACATCTACATCTACATCTACATCTACATCTACATTTACATTTAATAAGTCATGTGATTTGCGTCATGTGATTTGTAAATCGGATGCAGGAGTCACCATCTTATTTTTCACACAAGAAATGAATTAAACGTCAATAGACCATTTTACAGTTGTGTGCTTAGTACCCTGGCCTTTGTGTGGAAGTGAGGCTGGAGTTGACTTTGTTTTGATACAAACCTTCCTGCTTTTCATATGTAAATCATGTTAGTCAACTTCAGCCTCATTTCCACACAAAGACCTCGTTGCTATATTGAATAGGAGTAGAACGCAGGTTAAACCCCAATATCACCTATTAACGCCAGCTATCATTAACCCTGACCAAACCGCAAAAACTCACTTCTTTGCCTGACGGAAATCGTAATTTTAAACGGTTTACTATCAAATACATGAATAATAACAATAATTTATTTCTATAGCGCAAAATCACAACTTGTCCTAAGCGCTTTACAATGTATAATATTGCAATTACTTTACATATATAAACAATCCTGGACTAGCTAAGTTACATTTCAATTTTAGAAAAGTCATAGGTATTATAATTGAAAAACAAAGACAAAAGACACTACAAATTATGTTTGAAAAGCAAATAAAAAGAAAATAAATAAAAGGTACTATAAATTATATGCAAGCCTAAAAATACGAGTTTTTAATTCCATTTAAAACTATGAACAGTATCAGAACACCTCAAGTCTAGAGGAAGCTCGTTCCATAGCTTCGGGCCCGCCACAGAAAAAGCCTGATCACCATACGTTTTGGTGTTAGTCCTTCATAGAGGCTGACCTTAAGGCCGGGAATAGTTCCTATAACTAAGTACAGTTCATGTGGTGGGGAGGAGCGTTGCGTGACGAAACAAATAACGACTGCGTGGGAGACAAGCGTTCTCCAAATAAAACTGTAAAGTTTATCGATATACTCTACCTGTAGCACCAAATACAGCTCTCTTAACACGCTTTGAGCAGCAGCGAGAACAAAAGCTGTCTCCACAATGTCGGCAGTATTGCTGTGAAAAAAATAAACAAAATACGAAGCTGGTAAGCCAAAAACGAAAAAGGAACTGTTACTGCACTTTCATTATCATATGCACATTATTTTTACTGACATATTTCTCATTTTGTAATCATATTAGCGATTTCATTTTGTCACGGATAAAGGTCTGCTTTTAAACACATACACTGTCCGTTACTGTTATTTTGTATTAAAAATATTAAAGTGTTTTTCGTATCTGAAAACGCAAGCTGTGTCAAAGTAAGGTAAGTCAAATTACAGGCGCTGAAAAAAATGTCCTGCAACAGACACCAGTAGAATAATGGCTGACAACTATAAAGACAATGATCTTATTTTTACTTACTCTCTTTTTTAGCAAAGAAGAAAATGAAACATCGCACGAGGCACAGTTTCCTGAAAATATAGATAATGTGATGTTGAATTGAACCTCAACCTTCTCCCTTCCTACTTTCTCTTCTTACACCGTGAACATTTAGCCCTTTGCTCTGTATTGTTGATATTTTTTACCATTTTATCAATTTATTCCGTTGAGTATTTCAATTATATCTAAACTCCCTCCACGGCAAAAAAAGGCATTAGAAAAAGGCTCCTGGACAGACAAAAGAGGAGGGGAGTAGGAAACGAAAAAATATTGATTTTTTTGCACCAAATAAAGATGAAAACCGTGCAAGAGAGCACGGGAATACCTAACAATAACTATTTTCCGAAAATTGATACCAGGCACCATTCTGTTTGGATTTTTCACGCAATCTCCAGTTTTAGATTGAGCCAAACTCGCCAAACAATAGCAATAAAATTTCAGCCCCGCAATCGCGCTAACGTTCGCCATGTTATCGTCCCTCTAATTGCGCTTTGAGGTAATAAGTTTCTATTTCAGTTTTTCATTTGTTCAGACTGATAGCAGGTACAACTTACCGCTATTGATTCGCTTTTGCTTCTTGCGGTAATCGCTGAAATGAGTGACCATGGACAATCCTGAGAAGAGCCCTGAAAAAGGATGTTTAGGCATTTTAAGAAATATCCAAGAATCAAAAGATTGCAGAAAAACCGAAGTGAAAACCCTCAGCGAGTAGAAACACGGGTTACTGAACAATAGAACACGATATTTGAAAGAAGAACAAATTCATAATTGAATTCAGTAATGATCTAAGGAATCAGTTACGAGCAGCTTACTTGCACGTCTTTTTCTTGTGGGTGTGTCCTGTGAAATATAGGGAAAAAAAAATGAATCAATGAAAACCAAGGCAACGGAGGAAACATAACAGACGAGTGGTATGTTCAGAAATACAGGCAGAGGGGGGCCACGCTACCCCATGACTGGCATCACAAAGTATCCTCACCTACAAAAGTTCACCAAAACACACGAAATTCTGTCACATGAAGTGACATGAGAACGACAAACAACTCTGACAAATATGAAGCACTCGTTAAACAATACTTGCCTGCATTTCTGAACATAAGTGAGACGAGTCGATGTGTGTTAAATGAGACCAGATCTCAGGTAACAGAGATCATCTGCGTATGATCTGGACTATGATCACAGTGAAATATAATCACAGGTAGCCCAAGCTATATGTGTCACAATACCGCTTGGACTACCTGTGATATAATAGACCAATTCCCATATATTAAAATTCATACTTGGCTCCGAGGCTTAGGGGAATAAAACAAAAGAAATAGATTATTCATCCCTGAACCTCGATGCGATTTCTTTTGTTTTATTCCCCTAAGCCTCGGGGCCAAGTATGAATTTTAATATATCGGAATTGGTCTATTGGCCCATGTCACAGTTTTTCAAATAATTAATTTCGTTACATTCTACAAAATCCGTTTATGCTGCTTAATGAACACCTCAAAACTAGACTGACAAATCCTCAAATTTGAGAGTCTTGCGATGTTTAGAAGCGAAGATACAGTATAAGATCGTGAATTTAATGACAATTTGGATATTTTTTTTTGGAGAATTCTATTCTTTGTGCAACTGGCGCCACTTGATCACGGACAGGAATTCGGTGAACATAACTCAAGTTTTTAACTGTGCTTAAAACAGTGTGCAAAGTGATCTTCTTGCTACAAGGTTGGTTGTGTATTAACTTAAAGTGATTTTCAAGTTAAAGAGTAAAACATAGCATCTATTTAGTAATTGACTTCTAATGTTCTACTGGGATGATGCAACTACTTCATTGTGACCTCATCTTCCTCTGCCGGATCATTTTCTTCATCAGAGCTGTCAGATTCAGACTGTGAAGTTTCTTGTTCTGCATCATACTAAAGAAACAAGCACATTAGACGAAAAATAATTAACTTACAGCTAAAGTTTGTACTGTATCGAAGTGTAAACGGTCCTCCTCAACTTTTTTGTTTTTCAAGATGATCATTTGTACTTGCAGTAGCCTTTGTTGGACACTTCTAGTTCAACAAAATCACGACTTTGCCGGACAAGTAAACCAATAACTTTAAGAAGTGGATTTTTATGCAAGTTCTCTTTGGAATTCCACAAATCCAGGCTCTAAGAGTTTGACATACATGTACTGAATTGCTTTTAATGATTACACCTTGTTATTTTCACACAAAACGTCGTAATTGTTTTATAGAGTAGGTAATTCAAGTCCAGACAGTGACAAATGGTGAAAACCACCCATGCAATAAAATGTGAACAAGCTTCTTCAATAAACATTAGCGGCTGATGAGATTTCAAATACGCCCTGACTTACCCACTCATCATCAAAGTCATTATCTTGTGAGTCTATTCCAGAAACAAGAGATTTCTGAGAGCTTCTACTTGTACCATTCACTTGTGTTGTCCAGTATTTTTGTGAGTATACAGCTTTCTTCCACTGCTGGATTGTTAGCTGGGATTGTGTTACATTCCGTCTAAAAACTAGAAAAACGAAAACCAAATCAAGAAAAATAGTGACATCAGATACACTAACAGAAACATGTACATTGGTAAGAAGACTGTTGTTCAAGTATCCATGTGACACAGGGTGCCCACAGAGGAGTCACATTTGAATGTAATTTCTTCTACATGTACTTTCATCGCGTGAATCTATTTTGTTAGAGCAAAACTATGAAAAAAAAAGCAGCAGGTGACCATGTTACACAATTTCGTGTATTTGGTGAAATTTTATCAAGCCAAAATCAAAATTATTACTTTAAATAAAGATTATAAAAAAAATAATTATTGTAAATACAAAGTGTATTGTATCAGACAGTGATCATCTTGAGCAAAGCAGTCATTGTTGTATGTGGCTTTTGGATAAAATTTCACCAGATACATAACATGATCGGCTGATGCTTTTTTCAGTCAAATTCGTTGTTATGCTCTGACAAACTCGATTTGCGCAGTTAAAATAGACTCCCCTCCATGTATGCCTATGTGCACATGTGTTTAATTAGAGTTAGAGCCACACCTTGTTCAAAGTCTGAGTTTCCAATAAATGCAGCAAAAATTCCTACAGTGGTTAAGTATCTTCCAGGGAATAAAACTAAAATAAATGTTGCCATCAAAAGGGCAAGCAGACATCTGAAAACAAAAGAAAATAATTAAGATTAGTCCTCAATAATCACAGTGTAATACCTCCACACCGAATATTAGGTTGTCATATTAGGTTCCTAAATAATGAAAACACTGAAACACTTTTTAATGCTATAAAAAGTACTGAACATTAGCAAAAATTAATAGGCTCCCTTCGGGAGCATATGTCTATAATACTGCTTGCTCATAAAGTTTCTTTTTTCAAATTTTGGGGTCTACTTGTTGAAGGCCAACTCTACCAGGTCACCTGCTGGATACCAATGATAATTTATTTCAACCCATGCGGATGTCACGCGGGGTCTTAATTATCATCTTATCTGATTTTCTTTGGCCAATTTTTCATTAATTTCACATCTTAAAAGTACAAAATATTTTAGGTCCAGAGGCTTTAATGTTCACACTGTCAGCTTTTGCAAAATTTAGTCTGTAGATAGTGTGGAAATGTCTTTGTGCGATTCAGATCCCATGCCATTAACCTTTTGCAAATTTGATATGTGATCTCTTTCTGGTTGCCAGGTGATAAATGATTGAAACATTGCTATAGCTGTCATTGTGGTGTTGGCAGTTCTAATGTTAACAACTTCCTGTCAAAAAACTTCCTGTTAACAAACTTGCAACACTGTTAGTGACACTGTTAGTGACACTGTTAGTGCGCATAGTGTCTATGCGCACATGCACATATGCACATATTCAGGTTAACAAACTTCCTGTGACACTGTTGATAGCATTGTATCTATGCAGTAGACACAACAAACTGTACTACCCCAGAGCACCCATACTGTGTTTAAGAAGGGGTCCATGGTTTGTGATTTCTATCTCATAATGTTAGGTGGGTGGTTTCAGCAAGCCGACTATTTTCACTGTTTTCCACAGCCTGCCTTCTTTTATGAATGTTATTTCTTAGAATTCTGTTGCCTGGGAAATGCCTAAGAGGATAGGGATTCATTGCATTTCTAAAAGGGGAGATCATATGTACATGTAATAGTTAAATTACCAGTACTAATATAACTTGTTTGTCATAGGTTACTGGTAAGGCAATTAAAAGATATGCACCCTTTCGGCTACTCTCCAACTACCAATGCATTTTATTTCCACCTTTGATTTTTATGGCAATTTATTATGGGCCTCTGTCCTGAGAGCCAGGCAAGTATATAACGTTGAAAATTTTCCAAAAGGTGGTGAACATGTAACAAGTAAGGAATGATCCTTACCTCTTTGAAACATGTGTATCTTCCCATCTGCAAATCCTGTTTTACAAACATAATAAATAATATGAAATTATTAAAAAAATCTATGTACATGTATTATTAACAACAGAAATTAATTATTATCCAGACCATGATTATGCATATATATTAGTAATAGTAATTGGACTGAGTGGAGTACAATTCAAGAAGTAATCGGGTGAGTAATTTCAAATCGGCCAAGCACGTAGCGTGAGGAAGATTTGAAATTAGGAGCATGATAACCCCTGAATTGTACGACACGAAGTGCAATTACTATTTATTCACATCAATAACAAAATTCGAGATTTAAAAGTCTATGTGGCCTTTTTTGTACTCAAAATGCCTAGGATATTTAATATCAGTTTGAAAGTAGGAGGAAAAGAAGCAAAAAAGAACCCATTTAAGGAGGCTCCTAAGGGTTTCTTGCTTTCAATAGTGTGTCTACCGGTAAATGATGAAACGTTAAAAAATAATGCACCCGGTGCAGGGGCGGATCCAGGGGGGTGGATTGGGTGGCTAGCCACCCCCCTTTAGACCAGGTGCTGCAGGAGTTTTTCCTGGCTGCTTTGAACATCTAAACCTTATTTTTTTCACCAACAAGTTAAATAATTTACTAACTTAACCTTTTTGATGTGTGTTCTAAAAAATAAAGCATATTTCAACTTAAAAAACGACGACGTTATCGCTTATTTACCTCCCGTTGCTCCCTGTACAGAAGAAACATGACAAACAACTGAATTCGCCCCACAATGCATTGCCAGCTTAGTGCTCTGCATTATGTTCTGCATGATGTCACTGAGTTGCAAAAACGTTCCACGTGTGTTATGGCGACAGGAAAAATGCCAGAACGTTCGATTAAACAAAATTTTTGTATTCTGATAACTTGATGTCCATGACTACAGATATCTGTATTCAGTAGATTAAACAAACAAAATACAATGTTTCAAGCAACAGTAAGATGCTTAAGTTTGTGCTTCAAAATGCAGAAAAATGCATCTCCGGGAGACTAATTGCAACAATTAAAAAAATATAGACTATGTGTACGGCTACGGGCATATACCCATAGCCAACCCCCATAAAAGAATCCTGGATCCGCCCCTGCGGTGAAATGGACAATTCTTGGATATCTACACAATGCTATTATCAGGCAATACTTTAAGGGTGCTTATGATGTCATAGCCATTACCATGGCAACAGTACAGCTATCTGAAAAGGGCCTCTAATACCCAGTTTTTACTAATTATCTTTAAAACTAATTCGGTGACCTATTAGTTTTTTTTCTCAATTTGGAAAGCACAACTTATTTTCTTTTCTTTTTGGCGCTATAACAAAAATCTATCTAGTGGAATTCAAGTTATTTCCAAAAAGGTTGTTGTCAGATAAGAAAAAAAATTCTGCTAGATAATTTTTCTCATACTTTGGTTTAAGATAGGAAATACCGAATACTGCTTGCATACAGAAAATGAGGATAGGTCACCACCGAACAAACTTTCAAGATAAAGAGGAATATTTTATGCACAATTTATTTCCGATCCGCGTGATTTTATGCAGTATTTTCATTTTCAGTTAGCTGCGCGGCTACTTTTTGATAGGAAAATCAGCCGACACATACATCAATGCACAACGAGTGCATGACAAGTGCACGCCATGCATGCACACAGCTGAAAACCCTTTCTAGCCTCCTTAAGTGCAACTGATTGATGCGCATGCAACATAGGTGTCCAATTATGGCTATCCAACTGCAAAATGCAATTGGATATCTGTAATTGGACACCCACGTGACCATGTGCCAATTACGTATTAAGAACTAGGAGTGCAGATGACCATCACAATCGAGAATTTTGTTGTTGATATGATTATAAGAAAAATAATGTAGCGGAAGCCAAAACCTGACTGTATGCCCCTCCCCCCAAACCCCCCCCCCCCCCCCCCCCCGGGTAGGAGCATCACTGTATCTCATGTTACCACTCCCCAACAATGTTGCTGTCGCATGTGTTCAATGTGTGAACACCATTGCTTAGTTAATCTGTTGTAGAAGTTATAAGTGCCTGTGGACCTTAAACATGCAAACTTCACAATAATTTGCGACAAAATCTAAATCAACAAAATTGCCTTTGAAGCAAACTGTTTTTTGCAACCATCCCAATTACCTCAGCAGTCAGTCAGTGAATGGCTTTGTGTTCCAACACCTAACACCCTTATGCATCAACAAAGGCACAGCAATTTTCATTTTTAAGAATTATCTTTTCTTGTCACTGATTGTGATGTGATCAAGCCTTACCTATAAAATTGCTCAAGGTATTCACAACAGTTTTCTTCAAATGTTTGAATTTGGATAGAACTGAAAAAAAAAGATACATTTCAAGCTCAGATCATGAAAATCTGTGTTAAACAGTCAACTAAATACCGTAACTATTGACACTAATAACCATTTTATTGAACCAAAACTTGTTAAAAGGTAGTACAGTATTTCGAGACAAGGAAAAAGAATTTCTGCAGTTTCTTTCCACCGATGGAGTTGAAAAGCAAAAAAATGAGAGCCTCCAAGAGAATGAAACAAAGAAAACCAAGATGCTGACAAGTTAATATTATTGTGAATTTATATATCTTGCAGAAGAAACTGGCAAAATACAAAAAAATAAAGTAAAGACACAATTCAAAGTAACATGAAGGCATGGAAACAGCTTTGTTTGAAAGAAAATGAAAACACGAAAGTTAGAGACATCCCTGGTGAAAATCCTCACAGGATCTTCAGGGATTAATGAAGATCTTCAAAGACCTGTCAAAGATCCTTAAAGATAACGATCTTTACAGGATCCTCACAGGATCTTTGAAAGATCCTCAAAGATTCTTCATCTGCAATTTCTTGTAGAATTTTTTACAAAGATCCTCAAGGAATTGATGAAGATCTTGAAAGGATCCTAGCAAAATATCCTTGTGAGGATCTTTGCAAGGATCCTTTAAGATCCTCAAGAATTTATAAGGATCTTTCAAGGATCTTAATAAGATCTTTTGAAGGATCTTTAAAGATCTTCCAAGATCTTTGGAAGAATTTAAAAGATCCTCAAAGATCTTTATTAAGATCCTCAGTAAGATCCTCACAGATCTTTAAGGATCCTTATAAAATTCATTAATAATTCATAACAGTTATGACAAATCAATAGGTGGTATTTGAGTCGTATGTACACCTCTGTAAACCCCAATACAAATCAACTGAGTTGATGAATTATAAAACAGTAGAATTAACTTTTGATACAGACACCTGCTCAGCTAATTAGTATTCATTAACTTTTCATACAGATCTCTACTCATTGTTTCATTTCATAAGTACGACAAAATAATCGCGTCCAGCTCATCATTGTAAATGCCCATACAGATCTCCCGCTCATATTTCATCTATTACTTAAAGACCCTTCAAAGATTCTCACCAGGGATACCTGTGAAAGAACTGAATTTGCCATTGTGAAAATGTTTCAAAAAAGTCAAGAAATTAGACAGCATAGAAAACATTTTACAAGTAGCCTGTGAAATCTGCCTCATACAAACATAAACGGCAAATGTTCCATGTGCTGAGCCACTCAAACAACAAACAAGTTCATACTCGCAGACACCTTTACATGACCAACTTCTCTTGTCCATCAATTATGCATGTAACTCCTGGCTCACTTTCTGGTTCTCCAAAATAAAGAAGTCATTAAAAATCAAATGGATATATATTCATTTTTGGCCTCACTTTTTTTTTTTGGCATTTTATGGTCCAAAACTTTGTCTTTGTCTATTAAAATGATAAAAAAAACAAGAAGAAGAAGAAGAAGTTGGCCAATATCTAGCCAGTAATATTTTATTTAATGTCTGCAAGCTTTTAGTAAAAAATAAGAAAAGATTCCCTCCTTACTAATAAAGAAACAGGAATTTTATAATTTATGATTGTCTTACATATTGATGTATGCATGCAGGTCCTCACGTGCTTGCTTCATGGCTGCAAGTTTTAGATCCTTGAGCGAGAAAAACAAATTCAAGCTGAGTTGGAGCAAAACCAATGTAAAGTACAAATAATTGAAAGGCTGGGAGAATAACTGTTTTATTTTGACATTTTTCACTTAGGGCACTTACCATTTGTCAGAACTGGCCAGCCAGACTGCTAAATTAGTAAATATTACACCATTATTGGTCAGAACTGGTCAACCAGACTGGTCAATTCGGAAATAGTGTGCAATCTTTTGATGGACTTGTAGGAACAAGTCTCCAAAATTCTGCATTCTAGTGATAAATTAGCGCCCTCAGTTACAAATTGTGTTTTAAAGGGAATGACACTGTTTTATGTTATCCTGTATTTTAACATAAAAAAAACACATAATTTTTACTAATAAGCACCCTATATGATTCTTTAAGCCAAAACATATTTTTTGAAGATGTGGCCGGGATCTTTTCAGATTGGATATCTGTTGCTTAGCTACCATTATTTTGGCAACAGAATGCTTGATTTAATACGACTAATAAAAGCCAACATTGGACATAACATGGTTACAGTGTATGCCCTCAGCCTTCAATAGCGCTGCGCACAAATGATGTCACAGACTTTTGACCCCTGTTGTGACTCGGACAAACAAACTCCTCCTGCACAATAATTTTGCATGGGAAAGTGGTGTTGGTGAACACTTTGATGCAGCTTTTATAGAGATTTTTGCAAGAAAATCGATCACCCGGGTAAATGTTGAATTCTTGGAACTTCTCAAACTTTGGTGAAAATGCAAAGAATCGATAGAGAGTGGCAATATTATTGTCTGAATGATTTCACTCTCAAGAGGTCCAGTTTGCAGTATATACAGCTGAGCCGTTAGAAACGTAGCATATTGAACCAAGCAGTTATAAAAAAGGGATCCATTGCAAATAAAAGGCAGGTTTCAATAATTGTGAAAAGAAATGATAATCTGTCCATTGCTCCACTGAAAGGATAGGTTTATGTTTATGTTGTTTATGCGACCACAGCGCCTGGGTAGTAACAGAAAAGTTTATACTCGTTCCAGACGAATACTCGAGAATAAGCAGCTCTCTAATTTTCCAAATTGCAGCGTATATACTCTCCAAGCGTTACAGCATATATTCAGTATCCCTTAGAATATATACGCAAAGACAGGATTTGTCATTCTCTGGACCTTTGGCCGTTCTGCTTTGCTCCCATCGTATTCGCCAAATTCACGGGTCGTTAACGGTATTTGTATCAAATACATATTCTGGATCATTTGGAACCTATTTACGTATCTTTATCCAAGCTAGTGATGCACACATCATAGTCATACAAGGAGAATACAACAATTTACTTTTGGCTTAATTTTGGACGAAAGATGTGAAATGTTTTCTGATCGCATGAGAGCTAAGAGATTGGAAGTCTGATGATCGGATTTCACTCACTGTGCAGCCTCGTCGCATAATTTATTGAATTTTAAGCCAAAATATACATTAATTGAATCAGTTTTTCACTCCCGTATGTAACGTTGCCTTTTATTTATTAGATTTGAAACCCCAAAGACGTTCAAATCACGTTTACCGCTAATTTTACCGATTTTTCGTATCCAAAACACATCCCGCTCATACAAAGCCTTTGAGCTGACAGCAAACTTTGTCCGAGTCACGTAGGGGGTCTATCTATTTTTAGTATTTGTGCGCAGCACTATTCAAGGCATCATTTACATGCATATAAAAAAACTGTGATACATGCACATTCTGATTGGTTAAAAACCTATAATTGACTATTGTGTCAGTAAACTCATGGAAAATGGCAAAGAGAAACTGTAATTAAAAAAGTTAACAAAAAGGCCCCTTTCCCAATAAAGCATCACCACATGCGAGGACAAAGAAATTCACAACTTAAGTTTAGTGTCTAATTGCAGGAGTCGATGTTAACCCCCACCCCAGGGCCAGGTGGGGATTAGTGGGGCAAAGTAGGGGATTTGAGATTAAAACATCCCGAGGGTGTCAAGGATTGGGCACTTTTAGTATTTATTGGTTCCCTGGGTACAGGTAATGGGTGGGGATTTGTAATGAGCCTGCCTTTGTGAAGTCAGCGGTTTTTCATCCCAAGAAATGTTTCTGTCGGCTTGTAATGGGTGCATACGTCAAGGATAGATGTTTCTTTAAATCTATCACCTTTGTAGAGGAATGTACATGCCTGAGAGATTTTTCCTTTCAGATCAAAATAAAGATATAACAGGCCTATTGTTCTAAATGTCGTCGTTTCTTTGATCTTAGGAAAAAATCTCTAGCTGTGATACTGACAGGAGAAATTTACACTTTCCAGAGCCATTTAGAGTATTTAGTTCTGCCGTTGTTTGTTTGGTAGCTCTTGGCATAACAATGGAGTTTCTTTGGCTTAATTTGAAAGAGCTGCAAGATCAGTAGTAGCCGCTTAAAAAAATCAATATTGAAAAATATTGAAAAATTTGACAAATATCCATGTTTTAGGTTCGCTTTTGGCTGCCTGTTTTCATAATTTTTATCATGCTGTCTTCAAAATGCATGAAATGCAGTCTCAGACAACCTAATTTTCAAAATATTCCGGGGGGGGGGGCATGTCCCCGGACCCCCTACAGACTCACGCCTCCAGCGCTCGTTTGGTCCGTCTCCATGTTGGATCGCACCCTCCCTTAAAAAAACCTGGCTACGAGCTTGTTTTGTAGTGTAATAAAGAGTGGCATGTCTACGCGACTCCCATGCGCGTATTTTAGTCTTTAAGAAGGTCAGCTCATACGAGAATATCTTTTAGAGAATGTTCCCTTTTGTATGATATTAGGGGCGGTTCTTCGTTTATTTCGTTTAGTAATGGCTGCTGTTTTATAAGATGCCAGTGTTTTATGAGGATCTGTTTTAAGTTAGGCAACGATGGATGATATTTCATTTTTTTTATATACATTTATTTTTCTCTAAAATGATGGAAAAACCAGCATACAAATTTCTGAACAATGTTTTGAAGTTAATTTGTAGGTCACATGCCAAAAATGAGGCAAAATAAGCGCGAAAAAACAAAAAAGGTCTCAAATTCGACATAGGTTGGTTATGCTCCGGACGCTTCATATGTCATCTGTCATGAATATATATCAGCAATTCTGATTTGTCAACTCACAGAAAAGGATTGTTTTTGCCATACCAATAGGCAATGGCTTTAGAATTAAATTTAGCACCAGGTCTTGATTGCGCAAACATGCAAATAACGCCTTGGTTGAAAGGTAAAATCACCTTAAAATAACGTGTATCTTCGGATTATTTTAGCTAAAGCAATAATTTATAGTCTGTTTTGTTCAAATTGTGTGATTTTTCATGAATTATGCAATTTTTTCGGAATTATGCAATCGGATGCGATTTGAGGCTGATTATGCGAAATCACACCATCAGGTAATATCAGTAGCCCTGTAAATAAGCTTAACCAAACACATGCAAGCAAAAAATGGCTAATTATCAATAAAAGAACACCAAGCTTATTTTTCTGATATCAATAACAGAAATACATTTTTGAGCATTTAACATTGGCTTGGAAAGCCTTACATGTTCATGCAGCGATGAAAGACAACCAAAGCAACGTTCATTGATATGTTATTTGTGAAGTTCACTGAGCTGAACGTTTAATAAAAAGCTCAAAGTGGATTTCAATTAGAGCAAACAATGGCTCTCAAACTGACGAAATTTTAGATAAGTCAGATTTGCACAGTGGAATTAAAAAAGTATTGCTTTGTTTTTTTTTTTAGGATAATTATTTATTTTATGCCAATTGAATCCTTTTATGCTTTACCATGTTTTGTTTTTGAGAGCACTTCGCTTTCTAGTTTAAGCCATGACATTTTTAAATACACAGAGCTACTGTAGCAATGCTGTGTGCAGTGTTTGTTTTGTTTCTTAACCTAACAATCTAGAAGGAATAATGTTTTTTTTTTTTTAAAATGCCACGTTATTTCCTATTGAGTGATCTGGGTAGCTGGGCAGTACTTACCCAATTCACAACATCATTTTCCTTTTTCATAACTTTGTTTCTTCTTAAGTTCACACTGCCTTTTGAGTTTGTGGATCCAAATTTTTTCACTGCAGCCAACAAAAGTGCAACTAAGGAGTACACCAGTGGTAATAGGATAAGATACACTGCAAAATAACGTAGTGTATATAACACCTAATTTATTTATTACTTATCAAATAGACAAAATGTTAATCACCAGTAACGATTTTGGCCCTAAGCAGTACACATGAAATGCATTCAAACCAGTTACTTGATTTATTTATGGTTTCAGACTCTGTGTTCCTGACTTGCTCCAATTAATCCCTGTCAAACAAGCTGTAATTCTGGCAGAATTAAAATTCCAATGAAAGCAATAGATGGTGAACACATTTTCAAACGGCCATATCCATCCACAAATGCCTTACGTGACATTTACGCTGTATTAAATTTTTTGTTCTTGTTCTCAAGTTGACACATGAAGATATTTTCACTGCAATCTTGAATTCAAGGGCCATATCAGGTGGTCATGTGTCAACCAATCATATATTTTTCGCCAGAGAACTATGGTACATGAATGCATAAATTTGCCTGCACTTATGTGACACACATAAAAAAGAAAACACAGAGGGCAATCCTTGATTCATTGGCATAACAACATCTATTTGGAACAAATGCACAAATTCCATCCTGGTGTTGTAGTTATGGCTTGATTTGTTCATTATTTATTTAACTCAACCAGAAGAATATGAAGCATTACATTTAATATCAAAACTTGATTTTTCTAATTATAATTATCACACCATAGTACAGCACATAACTTGTAATTATTGCTTTACCTGGATATCTAATGGATAAATAAATAGAAACCATCATTACCACCAAACTGAGCCTTTGTGACCGCCACCTTAAAAACAATTTAAAATATTGAGTGTTTTTAAAATAAACAAGAGGCTGCAAGCAGCCTATAATACTCATGCGCATGCGTTAGAAAGTTTTATGATATATATATATATGTTTATGGAGGAAAGAAACAAATAAACTACGCTTTCATCCCGACAAGCCTGTTTCGTGGTTGCCCACTCATCAGGGGATTCAATCCCCTGATGAGTGGGCAACCACGAAACAGGCTTGTCGGGATGAAAGCGTAGTTTATTTGTTTCTTTCCTCCATAAACATATACTTCGCTCTACATTAATGTATTGAGCACTGTTTTACGAATATCCAGTTCTACACTTTATATATATATATATATATATATATATATATATATATATATATATATATATATATATATATATATATATATATATATATATATATGATATTAAACATGATAAGAAGATGTCCGACATGGAGAAGAGTTTATCCTTTCATTCAGTCATCGTTCCTGCAAACCACGTTGTTTACTATTGAATGTTTTGTAAATGAAGGCTGTACCACAATGAAGCCAATGATTCTTCTACGTCTTATATATATATACCTATTTCAATAAAGGTTGCTTTGGTCATTGGTAATTGGGCATTGGGAAGCTATTGTTTGGCGGCCACTCAAGCGAAGCATTGCATTGTGTTCCGTATGCCAAATGCCAATTCCCAATTACCAATGACCAACTGCCAAAGCAACCTTTATTGAATTAGGTGTATACCTAACGTGAACATTAGTTGTGTAAGTAGGGTTGTAGGAGACGCTGTCGTGACGCTTCAGTGACGCTGTTTTACCGGAAGTGAAAGTAGCCGGAAGTCACTATACAGGAAGTGTAAATGGCAAAGCTATGAACCGGAAGAGCAAATTTAAAATATGTGTGCATAAATTTGCATGCAAAATCATGACACACAAAAAAAAAAGAAAAATAATAATAAGAAAAACAGAGGCCATTTTATAACTCATGCCGCTACGCGCATGAGTAATTAAAAGCCTTATTTAATATATGCCAAGAATTTCCCTGACAAATATATTGTATATACCTCTAAGTGCTTAGCATGCCTACTTGCATTGTATCGATTTGTTCATTTCTTGATATCCGTGTGTAGCGAAAGCAACCAACCCATATACACCTGTATCATCAATAATGAAAACAACATTTTCTTGTACTTGCTTTAAAAATGAGAGATTTTATAATACTAACACTAAATATACACCTTTTACCCTTCATTGCCAAAAACTGAATTTTAAGTACAGTCACTAAACTATTTAATATTAAAATATAAGTGGGCTTATCTTTATTGCATTTGTCACAAGGGAGAATGCTTGCTATTTTGAGGCAGGAAAAATCAAGCTGTTTTCATGAGGCAGGTGGGCAGGCTACCTTTTGGAGGCTCATGATTATGGGATAAGTCTAATTGCTGGGGTTCATGGTTAAATTTGTGTCTATGTTCAAAAATCCATTTGAAGTCCGCAGATCGGTTTGACTAATTGTTGTGACTAATGACTCCAAATGCAAAACATCAGTACATACATGTAGCTTTCACATTCTTTCTTGACAGTTTAATATTCTGTACTCTATATTTCTTTGCATTTGGAAGACCTGGAAGATTTTTCAGGGGCACGTCTCGGTCGAAAACTGGTACCTACACTGTACTCCTGGCCTCGTTTTTGCCTGCAATGTCATGTTCAAGTCAAGCGTTATGGCTGCTTGCTATCGGTCAGAGAAAGATGCTTTATATCTAATGTAGTGTATAAAAGCAAATTTATTCTTTTCAACAGCTGGAAAAAGTTGAGAATTGAGTGCTTTTCATCATACTGGCAAGTAAAAGCCTGGCAGATGTTTGACCACAAAATTGACCATGCACATTTCAGAGCAACGACATTGTTTATGAATGCTGTTGATGCGAACTGATATGTGGTGCATAAAAGAAACTAATATGCTTTCCAAAGGTACAGAAAGCTAGACAATTCACCGGTCTCTGTCATACAGAAAGTGAAATACCGGTAATGGTTGGCTGCAATTTCTTTTCTGTTTGGATCCAACAATCTTCCCCATGAATTATACTCTCCCATTTTTGCTTGCTGTTGTTGTAGTTCCAAGGGATTTAAATATATATGTTAATTGTGGTTCAAATTTTTCTTTGGTTTGAAAATTTTCAAACCAAATAAAATTTGAACCACAACATAGAGAGGTGGCTTGAAAGTCTTGGAACGCCTCAGAGAATTGGCTGAGAAAACAATAGAACAAACAACAGAACAATGGAATCTAGACCTGAAAACAATACATCTGCGTGATACCCAGGTCCATTGAAATTAGGGGCCGACCATTTGACTTTTGAGGGGGGGGGGGGGGGGGGGGTTGAGTGATTTCAGAAAAATAAATATCCTGCAGACTTATTTTGATGGAAGAAAAATCTTGCAAGGAAATACCTTGAGAAAAAACATACCTACACTGATCTTGAGCAAGAAAAAAATCCAACCAAGGTCTTTTCATGCCAATGCGTTGAAATTTGTTTTGCACCTTCTGTACACTTCGTAAATCAAAGTACAGTCAAATAACTAACATTTTACTGCATTTTACACGAGGCACTGCAATGGAAATGAAAATTCAGTGGCTTTTGCCAACATTTTCATGGCAGCGGTTGAGACTGAAATCTTACGGGCGACCGCACAGCTATGGGGCTGGGTGGGCTATAGCCCCAACAATAATATTGCCAGGATTTTTTTTTGCATTTAGAAAAGTACTTCTAATCTTTGTGTAAAAAGTAAACCCATTTTTTTTTGGTTCGCTCAACAACATTTATAATGACCACAATAATGCCAACTATGACAGAACTGTCTTAAGTAAACAGTTATAATCCAACTATTAATTCATAACACTGATAAAATGGGACAACAGGAAATATTCACATAATGATTAATGGGTACTACCCATTAAGCATTATGCAAATTTTCTGTTACAATTAAGTTTAGACGATCAGAAGTTAGCAACCAAAGTTTCGTTTCCATCCGTGGATGGGCAATTGGCGTTGCAAACGGAATGCGAGCAAAGATGACCCAACAGAGATTAAACAATGTTGCAATCTTAAATACGCACAAGACAAGTACTGACGCTGTGCAACTTGTTGATGTGGCTGCGAATTTGTCAGTCGAAATGATAACTGCAAATGTAACTTTGGAACATTTACTGATGTTGACCTCCTTCACATAGCCAACTAACTGGATTAGCATATCATGAACCCGAAATAGGTCCAATGTGAAAACTTAAAGACTTATTTCTTTTTTCTTGATAATTTGTTCTGTTCGGTGAAATCCACTTTAAATGGTAAAAGAACATAATTTAAGGACTGGCTTTAATATTAAGCTTTTGTCACTTTGAATGAACGTCATATCGTATTATAACAAAAAACAAAAGATATATATAAGATATAAAAAGAAAAGATATATCGATGACATGTTCCCTTTGTCGAACACCAGCATAGAGAAAATAAATGGGTTCATTGAACAGGCCAACATATATCACCAAACCATTAAATTTACGGCTGAAATCTTAGTGAAAGAAACTATTTTCTTGGATACATGCGTCTACAAAGGTGATAGATTTAAAGAGACGTCTATCCTCGACGTATGCACCCATTACAAACCCACAGAAACATTTCAGTACACACTTTTCTCTAGCCTGTGAACAGGCTTCTTTTTGGGGAATCGGGTTAGGTTAAAATCGGTGAGCGAAGAGGGCCGAGTATGGACTAGGGAAGAGGGAAGGGGCCAAAAAGAAGCCTTTTCACTGGCTAACTGTTCTCTTCCTGCCACTCACCAGGGGTCAGTAAAGGCTTCTTAAAAGGTGAGGCACTTAGGCTGCTTTGAACTTACTCTTCAAAAAAACGTTTGAAAAGAATATAAGAAAATACAAATCATGCCTACATTTGAGAGGGTATCCAAATCCAAATACTCTGGTACATAAAGTCCTCTCAGAAATGAAATTCAAAGAACAGAAGGAAAAAGGGTACAAGAAAAATCTACCTTTTGTCGCACAATATTACCCAGCAGTGTCCAATTTAAAGAAAATCCTTATGGATCAATGGCATTCAATACAGAACTAACCGTTGCTGAGGGAGATATATAAAGAGCCTCCCACTATCTCCTATAAAAGGGGTAAATCGCTTAAAGACATACATGTACTCGTTACAGCGATACTCTAAAGGCGAGAATTAAAATCACATTGCAAACAGCAGGAGTCGTGCAG
Source organism: Cladopsammia gracilis (assembly GCA_022457155.1). NCBI lineage: Eukaryota > Metazoa > Cnidaria > Anthozoa > Scleractinia > Dendrophylliidae > Cladopsammia > Cladopsammia gracilis. Next base: position 401,309 of record JAJGOT010000538.1, on the reverse strand, counting down.
GCCTGTCACTACTTTGTAACCTCTTTCAAGAAAAAATGATACGGCGTGGCTTTGATCTTTATACACCAGCCTCTCAAAAAGTTAACCTTAAGTGTGACTGATAGAAAATGGAGAAAGTTTAAGGGAATTTATTAAAGGTCAGTATTTGTACATTTAAAATCTTGGTATTAAAAGCCAAAGAACAAAAATTCTAATAATGTTAACTTCCATGGCACTTTATGCAGAGCAGTCCAACATTTAAGTGTTAAATGTGGTTTTTCTATAGGCAAGCAGTTATGTTAAGCTTTATGTTCACATATCCTTGATTTTGAAGAAAAAATTGTATGTAAAAAAAAATTCTTGCAAGGCGTATAATGCAGAAAAAAAAATCGATCCCCTTGCATGTCAGGGAAAAAAATTCCACTGCCAGAGGTTTGGGAAAAAAAATTCTTACCCAAACCTAATCACCCAACCCCCCCCCCCCCCCCCCCCCAAAAAAAAAAAGTCAACTGGTCGGCACCTTAGAGGTTCTGAAGATGTGCATAATACAGCTATTACTCATGGCATAGTGGCATGAGTTATAAAATGAGCTCCGTTTTTCTTGTTTTTCTTATTTTTATTTTTTGGTGTCACGACTTTGCATGCAAATTTATGCATGCATATTTTAAATTGTGCACTTCCGGTTTATGGACTTCCTGACTTCCCACTTCTGGTAAAACACTGTTACTGAAGTGTCACGTCAGCATCTCCTACAACCTACTTACATTACTAATGTTCACGTTAGGTATATATAAGACTTAGAAGAATCACTGGCTTCATTGTGGAACAGCCTTCATTTACAAAATATTCAATAGTAAACAACGTGGTTTGCAGGAACGATGACTGAATGAAAGGAGTAACTCTTCTCCATGTCGGACATCTTCTTATCATGTTTAAAATATATCATAAAACTTTCTTATGCAAGCGCATGAGTATAGGCTGCTTGGATCCTCTTGTTTCAATAAACGTTGTCGGATGAAAGCTTAAAGCCAAGACCGCAAGGTAGTATGGGTTAGGGTTAAAAGCCATTGAATAAAAATCCCATACTACCTTGCGGTCTTGGCTTTTCACCTTTTTCATCCAACGTTTATTGAAATAGCTGTATAAGCTAAGTATCTAAACATAGACGGCTGCATCGTGGTGTTACTTTATTTGCTTTATCATGGCTAGGATCTCACGATAGTGTAAGTCTATGTTATTTTACTAATAAAATTTGATTTGTTTATGATTGTTCAGATTTATCATGATTTATTGAAGATCGAGTTATCTTATAGTTACTATATAATACATCTGTGCTGCTGTTTGATGACAGTGACTTGAGTCCAATTTTCCAGATATGGCATGTACTGTAGCTGAGCAAATGCGAACCGCAACTAAACGTGTGAACAAAAACATTTAGCAGGGCGTAAATCGCCATCTATACTACTTTTTTCATCTGTTAACAAACATGTCGAACGCACTCTTTTAATCTGTGATTACTACTAGTTTACCTTACGGGTAAGCTTCTGCCTTTAATACGTCAAACCTTTGCATCATAAAGCTGAAGTCTTACCTACCTCGTTACGAAAATAAAACTTTCATAACATTTTGCAAATGGTTCAATCAGCTGACACAGCTTTCTGTGACACAGTACAAAGCTTCCAATGTCAAATTTCACAACAGCATTGTCTTGTTCGGTGATAAGATCGCTAACTCCATGTGATTTGGAATCCTGTTCATCATCCACAAACGATTCCTGCATCTTCTCGCCTGCGACTCGCGCTCTGTTATGATAATCGCTTGAATTGGTAACCGCGCCATCGAAAGCAACCGCGCTTGCGGAGTCGCTTGCGCACGCCTTTGCCCCTATTAAACTGGGTATTCTGACATTGTTGGTTGGTGTGGAAATTGTTCATTGTCTTTTTGAATCTTTTGTTTTACGTCATTTGGTGATCGCGCCTTCCGCAACACCAAAAAACTGCCACAAAACTCAAAACAGTTTGTTGTCCTCCGGGGGGGGGGGGGGGGGGGGGTACTTCCTAGTAATGGGCTAATGGGGATGTGAAGTTCAAGCACGTAACCGTGGACGACAATCCTCCTTTCTTCTCTACCGGTGAAACGCGTACTATTAAATTTAACCTGACCTGTGACACTAAAAATTTAATCTACATGATTCAATGTAACCGCTGTAATTTACAATATATTGGAGAGACTAAACGACGTTTAAAAGACAGATTTAATGAACACCGCCGTACTATAGATAATCCTAACACCAAGTCTAAACCTACTACAGCCGCTGAACATTTTCTCTCCTCTCCTAATCACACTGCTAATGACATGCAACTAATCCCCATTGAAAAAATTTTGTCTAACCGAGACTCAATACGTAAGGCCAAAGAAGCTTTTTTAATTTCAAAAGGTAGAACACTTTTTCCTCACGGCCTTAACATTCGCGAAGAAATATACTAATTATTCACTTTTGTATTAGTTTCCTTTCATTGTTTTCTGTATATTTTCATTATCAGTTATTTTTATTTCTATCTATCATTGTTATTTTTCTAGGCGTAGCCCTACGTATTTCCGTTGTTACGTATACATGTCAACTATATATAAAAAGCCAATGTAAATTTTACCCCATTGTACCTGAAGAAGGCTGGTTTGGCCAGCCGAAATATAGTACACCTTTTAAATTTGTATCTACGTTGTATCGGTCCTTGCTTTTTTAGTTTAATGGGGATGTGCCGCTGGATGGGGTCGCATTTTCACGACTGGATTGACTATAATGGGGTTGCATTTTCAATAGAGTTACTAGAATGGGGTCGCAAATTGTCGGGATTTTTTGGGGTAAGAAAATTCTGGCAAGTATTTTTTTGGGTAGTTTTAGCTTGTAAATATTTTCGGTTAACAGATGTACCAGAAGGTTTGTAGGTGAAGAGTAAAGTCTTCTACATTTAATAAATGTGTCAATCCATTTGAGGATGACCTAGTTAAAAGGGTTCCGAACTCAAGGTACATGGCTAAACAGAAAGTGACTAAGTTGGGATTGCAAAATTTACGTTTACTCAAAAGTGACTAAGATGGGGTCTATAATTGGCCACAGAACAGACTATAATGGGGTAGGGGCTCTGAGAGGCCAGCGGCACATACCCAGCAAAAGTTGACCCATGTACCCCCCGCGGGGTTGTCCTTAACGGCAGACATTTTCTCTTTCCTTCTTGAGTATATATATGTTTCAAAATTGGTAGTGGGGTCGCTCAACTAACTAAATTATGTACTATCACTTCAGTCGGTTAGTGTAAACAGCCGGGACCGTGCAAATGCAATTATGAACTTTTGAAAATCGGCTTGTTCAAATTCCCGCCCCCTTGGGCGAAAATTCCATTCAAATTCCATACCCTAGCACTGGATTTGACTGTCAAATGCCCTTCCTAAAGATAAAAAGGTTTTAGTGAGAATAAAAAATACACTTTGCATTCAGTTTTTCTGTTTTATTCTACCGAGTGTTTTCCTTGAGAATATACTCAACTGAACCGCATATACTTTGCAACTGATATTTCACGGCACTTCTGTGTCGAAATTAATTTGTTATTGTTTGGGGATTTACTTTTCGATAATTTTTTTCTGAATTGAGTAATTCCTCCTGTGATCAACAAATGTTGCAAAAAATATTTAGCAAAACGGTTGATTCATATTTTTAAGAGCTGTTGGGTTTTCAACAAATCGTTTGCCCCAAGCGTTATTCCACGAGGTGAAAATTTATTAATCTAAACGCGTTTTATAGCAACTGACAAATGTTTCCTGAGAGAGAAGTTGTTTTTCATTCTGATTTTACAGTGTTTTTTCCTTTCGATTAATGGCCGTTTAAGATCTGCGGATCTGCGGATCTGCGGACTGACAGTACAGTCAGCCGGCACCTTGACTTCGAAATCACGCGTTGAACGGCAGTTGAAGCTACTGTATATTTTAAAAATCTACAATTCATAAATATTTAATATATTTAACTATTGATACAAACCTTCAAAAACATTGCAAAGTTTTGTCAGCCCCCTTTTTCACTTGCCACTAACAAAAACGATATTTTTTTCCTTTAGGGCCTCTACTAAAAAAAAGATATTTTGAACACTTCTGGTTCAAATTCCCACCCCACCCGGGCAAAGTCAAATCCCTCATCCCCGGGATGGCCTTTCACATCAAATGCCCGACTCCCCCGGCACAGAAAATGTTCAAATGCCCGGGGCATGCCCGGGGAGGATGTTGATGCATGGTTCAATTCTAGCTGTCAAATATTTAATACTGGATGCAACAACGACATAGTCTAACAACGAAGGTACTGCTCAGCTCTGAGACTCTCTCTGAGGAGCCGAAAACAATTGCAAAATGTCATTATTCTAAAGAGAAACTATGACAGTCGCAAAAAGGGTAAAAAAGACTTGCATCTTTTAGTTGTCATGAAGAAACACTATCTCGCAAGCCATGCTAACGGCAGACTTGCGCTCGCACAAACTCATGGCTTGAGAAATTAACTCTGTCAGTGATCCTGGCATTCAGCGACTACTACTAGTCTTGCAACACTTTTAAAATGAGCCAAAAAAACTCAATTGTAATGCCAAGAGCAAGCAAACAAACGACGGCATAACTAAATATTCTAAAAGGCTCTGGAAAGCAGAAATTCCTCCTGTCAGTACCACAAGTCCTTGCGCGAGTAGTTATTTCGATTTGCCCCGCCCCCTACCCCCGGAACGAGAACGCTTGAAAAATTTCAAAGCCCGTGCCAGAATAGCCTCCTACGCAGCCGTTATTAGGAGCGTTGTGTGACGAGCCCTAATGACGGCTGCGTAGGAGACTAGTGCCAGAATGACCGGATTTGTCCCGGGATTTGTCCCGGGGTTGCCCGGAGGGGGGATGGTCACAGCTAGATTATAGCGGAGCTCTGCGGGCGGAAGGCCCGCGCGGAGCCCCATACTCACAAAACCTAGAACCTAGCCCGTCATTTTTCATGGCCATGGCTAGCGGAATGTTTCGCGGGCGCATGCGTGTGCGGGCCGCGTTAGGCACGGCTAGCTCGCGGGCGCGTATGACGCCACACAACATCCGAGATGTTTGTTTTCATTACGGATTTCAACCACAGAAGCGGAGATTTGTCACGAAGGTTTGTCACGCATCAGCCATTGCAGATCATATGACTTCAACGGGCCACAACAATAAATGGGATCATTGCAGCGGACCACTTGCAGCGGAAAGTGCAAGAGGTCCACAAATCACCTGCAAAAAATATTCAAAGATGCTCCTTTCATCGCTTACCGTCGTTCACCAAACCTTCGCGACCTTTTGGTTAGAGCTAAACTAAAAAACACTAACACGACACCAAAGCCCACCTCTGGCACTTTCCGCTGCAACTCCACTCACCTCCACTCACCCGGCCCATTGACATTGACAATGGTAGAACTTCGTATACTTTTAGCAACACCGGGGAAATAAGACAAATAAAACAACATTTAACCTGTAATTCTAGTAACCTCACATATATGATAGAATGTAAAAAATATAGGGGAAACCAAACGCACGGTTCGTGAACGCTTCACAAGACACAGACAAGGGACAAACAACCCACATCACGCCAACTCCACAGCAGCGGTCCCTACACATTTCAACTTACCAGGCCACTCTTCCGCGGACATGAGACTCATCCCGCTTGAACTGCAGCCTACCATCAATGCTTCCCGTCGAAAAGCACGCGAGGCCTTTTTAATTCATAGAGGGAACACTTTGTCACCAGAAGGCATTAACCGAAGTGACGCCTGGCACGAGGTCTTTCACAAGGAAGATCCGGCAACTACCAGCAAGTTTAATTTCTGCGTCGTGTGGACATCTGCATTCAAAGGTTTTTCTAGTCACTTCTGAAGATGTATGTTGAAGCATGCGAAACGTCAAGTCATTTATCAAAGTTTTTTTACAACATGCGTTGTTTTGTCATGTTTATAACCGCAGTGTGTATTTTATTTCTGTTAAAACGGAGATTTATTATAGAATTTCCAAGCAAGCGAGGGACTAAAAGGTAAAACAGATAACATTTTTCGATGGGAACTTATGTTGATATCAATCTGTGATTGACTTTTTCTCTGTGTTCTTGCGTAGTTTTGGAGAATTGTTTTCAAAACGTGCTTAAATTCAGTTGTATCGATTTCTTGAATTTCATCCAAGGAAGCTCGGCGAACTCGATGCGCTATAAATGGTACGCGTTTTGCTTTTAAACATAAACTAATGAAGATTTGAATAAAATTTTTCGAAAGAAGATTGTGTCGTCTATTTTTGGGTTTGTTAATTCATTACATAGATTGAAAAGCGATTTTATAGTTCTGTCTACACTCGCGTCGCCTTATGCAAATATGTTTGTGTATTTTTGCAATTTTGATTTCCAAATCAGTTTCTCGGGCAATTTTTGACAAGCAACAATTGTATTTTATTCTGAAAGTAGTCGTACTAGTTATTGTAGACGGAGAAAAAGTTGTTTTTGTGAACTTTTATACGGTCTAAATGTACTGTGCAGACGGTCGCGTAATACTGTTTTTGAGAAATGCTAAAATTGAAAAATAGCCCGGTCGTCAATCTTAATTCTTGTGCTTCCGACCTTTCACCTTAGTTAAGTTTCACTTAGTTAAGCTTGTTCAGGGAGCGACGCTGTTAGGCTCAGCCTATCTATACATATTAGAGCTAAGAGACATCAGAGGAATGTAATATGAGAGCTGAGATGAGAGCGCGAGAAAAGTCTCTGGGACCCAGGGTATGATGGACTGTATGAAAGCGGACGTAAAACACTGAAAATGAACAGTTGAGTTTGATATTTGAGATATCAAACGCATTCTTTCTTTTTGACGATCAAGGGTGCCATTCGTCGACACAGCGAACAAAAGGCGCGAGTCACTGGCACATGGACTAGGGAAACAAAAACTCTCTCTTTTCGGCTCCCAGATTTTCTTTTGACCGCTTGAGTACCTACGTAGTCTAGAAAAAAAAACACGACTCCAAAATGACGAGAACTTAAATTATAAGATCTCAAATCATTCACTCTGACGCACTAGCAACAAGTATACATCGCCCCTAGCTGCGTGAATTCAGTATGCGGTGTTATACCCGCTAATAACAAGTCACGTCACACTCGACCATTTTAAACAATGAACAATGGAACTCACGAGATCACACAGAAAGGCGATTCACAATCATTTTAAATTTCTATTCAATTTCACATTGCGAGCTAAGAACACCCTTTATTTTTCTACATATATGTACAAATGATTATTTCGGCATTTAATGTTATATTAAAACTTCTCAGTCTACGCCTTATCAAATATTTTGATACTGTTAATTGAACAAAATATATCGGTTATTATATCTGTTTCTGTAAAAAATGTTAATAAGTTGTTTACTGATTTCGAGTAGTCGGGGTATTTTCTATAGCAGTGACAAATAAACCACGGTTTGCCACGACACTGAAAACTATGATTATCATAAAAATTATACAAAATATTTATTTATTTTGAGCTTAATCTAGGCGGCGAATGAAAGATGAAAACTGGGCCTCAGTTCTTCTGGACTCTTCAAGTGTACAATTTCAAATTTGTTCGTCGCTCACAGAGTCTATGTCCTGCGGCATTTGATCTGCGTGTCCAGCGTACAAATGTTCCTTTCTCCATTTGATTCTCCTGTTCTGAAACCAAATCTTTACCTGGGTCTCGGACAAGCTTAACTCTCTGGCGAGACGTTCTCTCTCAGTGCCTACAAGGTATTGCTGCCGGTCAAAGGCTGACTCCAGCCGCTTCAGCTGATCAGACGTGAATATGGTTCGCTTGCGACGTTTCTTTGTTTCTGGTTTATCCCTTAATCCCATGGTAAGACTGCCTGAGGAAAAAGAAAATCTTTTAAGATACATAAAACGTGCTGATAAGAATCGATATCTTGACTATGAAGACCGACAATTTTCGAAAAATCGTGTCTGGCTGTTTATCTCGGTAAATGTCATAATTTGAGGAAAAGAAAGAACAATTATCAACTGCTAAATTTAAAACAACAGAAATATAAGGGCCTATGTATGTGCAAGTGTCAACATTCGTGTAGCTTTTCTCTAACAGTTAAAAGAGTTTGGAGGAAAAACGATTTCTGCTTTCTACTGACCATTATGACGTGATGTTAAAGTGATTAAATATATTCATCTTGTGTACAATTTTATATGGTTTCAAATCGTGTTTATAATCTCGATTTTACTCCTTGCTATTTTCTTTCTTTGAACACGTTTATAATATTGAATAACATGTTGTGTCATGTGCTGTTTTGCATTATTTTATTGACTAACACTAAAAATAACGAGTTGTTATTCGTCGTTTGATTTAAGATTGGTTGCCTGGTCCGGACACATTCATCATGACTGTGTCAGTGAAAATAATTTAGTTTTAAAATATATAATTCCAGTTATGATTTTTCATAAAAAAAAAAACCGGAGATGTGGATATTGGCCACTCGAAGTTTTGTTTTCAGTGCTTTGCCGTGAAATCTGAATAAAACTTCAACTCTGCAGATCCGGTTTTAATTGGATTGGAAACAGAAAACACTTTCTGCAACAGGTACACTATAGCAAGGCACGACAATGGTCTAAAAGTCTTTTTCAGTCTCCTCAACCGATAGAATTAAGTATATATCTCGTTTTGATGAGTATCTTATAAGACGTTTGCCGTTTTGTTGTGTATTCTAAAACAGTCTTTTATGATCTCTTTTGACTAAATGCGAATAAATTAACGAATAATTACTTTTGATTGTGTTTGAAAAGAATGTACAAAAAAAACAATAAACCATAAAATACAGTTCAAATACAGAACGAGAAATCTTAAAACTTATTTTTAATTTGACGCCGCGCGAAATAATTTTCCTTCAATTATTCCGGGCAACGGCTTAAAAAAAAAAAAAATCTACCGAAGAAAGCTTTGAACCTGCAGCCAAAAGTATGCATCTAAAACTGAATTGTGATTTAACGAAACGAAGACAGGTTGCAATAAAAAACATCAGTGAAAATGAAGTTTGCAAATAACTTATTTACGCTATCCTTACCATGCTGTCTGGATTGCGAGGCTTCGGCACTGAACGGGAAAAACAGCTGTTGGCCAGTAAAGCCGCAGTGGGGTGATGGCACATAAAAACTCGAAGGTCTTGAAATAACGCCGAACCCAGCAGATGGGAAAAACGGAGAGCGGTCTGTTTTTGAGTAGAACCTTGGATCTCCTTGCATCTGCAACAGCGAACTGGCTTGCAATCTCAAATGGGATTCGCTGGATTTCTGGTATGAAAGCGGTGCCCGGCAAACGTGCTCGGCGGTGTTTCTGTCATCCACACAGCTTGGGTGTGGACAGGAGCAATAGGAACGGAACGAAGACTGGTATAAACTGCCCGGCTGCATTTCACTTACCACGAGGAACAAGAATTCAAGAGAACGAGAGAACGAGAATTCAAGAAAATTATTTAGTCTTGATTCTTTCCCGCTAGTGCGCTTTGAGCATCTAAGTGGATAATAATTGAGTAACCGTATTTATCGATACTTGTTGCCTGACAACTTGAAAGTTCTTGCAAACACGTTAGCAACTTATTTAATCCAGTTATGAAGAAAAAGCGGCAAGCTCTGCCATTGTTAGGCATTTATTTTGATGAAAAAAAAATTTCAATGAAAAACATGAATGAAAGCAGCTCCCGGATGTATTAGATTCAGCTCTCGTTAACTTCAAAGCGGCCATCTTTAAAAACAGGCGACTCATAGCTGTTATACGCGCTAAAAGCCAAATTGTTTGTAATGTTTGACTTTTTACTGCCAATCTTTGTCATTATTTTGATGTTTGTCCACCTACTTGTCGCCAAAGTTTGGTTTAACGCAGATCCATTAGTACCGTAATGTCCCAATTTTTTCAACAGGACAAACTAATTTTAGCACTAGGAACCAAACAGGGTAGCATAAGAGGTGGTAGAGAGTTTTGAACTGAAAATTCACAGCAACGAATAAGATTGCGGCATTACTGATATGGTGTTTTTTTTATCATTTTACGATCCTATCTGTAATGAAACAGCGAACGAATAGGAGAAGAAAGTACAACCCTTCGAATTGCCTCAAACCTGGCTCAAACACAAAATTAGCGTTGACGCTTTCAATTTTCAGTCCCATGCTGTTCGGTGTCGTCCAGTTAACCTCTCGCCACTTATTCTTGAAGACTACGGTTAGCGCAGGGCTTGAAGGATACCGGCTAGTGACTCGGCTCAGCAATGGAACCCTGAAAGCTAGGGCCACAAAAATAGCCGTGTTGCCCTTGGTGGGGTTAGGCTCGGCTAAAGCGAAATCGGTTTGCAGAAAGACTGCCGTTGTCTTCTGCGGCGGACCTGAACTATAAGCTAAACAGAAGTGTAATAGTTAAACGGTAAATTAAGTTGTCTAGTTCCTATCCCTTCCTTTCACTTTACAGTGTACATGGTTACTTGGCAGAACCATTACTTCGATTGAACAAAATTAAATTTTGGTTGAACCGCAAAAAAAATTCTACATTGCGAACGTACTTGTTTCTGTGAATTAAATTGTGAATAACGAGTGAATGTGTAGCCCTTTTTGTCAATGATTTGTAATTAATTTCATGTCAGGAACTTTATCACATCCGATTTATGCCTTCACTTAGAACTTATGAGCTTAATGGTTCGAGAAATTCATATGCATGATTGGCATCTAATTCCAAAATTTATAAAATAAGTCCTATTTTTCATTTTTTTTGCATTTAACGTGTTAATCCCCGAGTTTACGCAGAAATGCAATTGAGTATTGTACATTGAAATAATGACTTCTCCACGTGGTTATAAATTCCGTTTTGAATGATCAATACAAAATGAATTTGAGATTTCTTTTATTATGACCTTGAGTAGACATAAAGAAAAGCTAATTGCCAAACAAATTAAAAATTATATTCTTTTTTTCTCAACGTTTTCCCTTGTTTGAAATGCTGCAATCACGTATTAATATACTCTTTGTAAATATACCTAACCTCTTCGTTTCCTTTATGAGTAACATTGTCATTAACAGAAACGATTAATTGAACGAGTTTTAAAAATAGGTAAACTAAATGAGTTGTATTGAGAGCAGAAATACAGACAGGAAGCCGTCGGTAGCCAGGGAGAGTTGATTTCTTCTGCAAGAATGTGTGTCATTGTGTGTGACATAATGCAGCTAAATGCTTCAATTATATTCAAAAACTGTCTCTTTTATCGCAGCTCTGAAGCCGAACCTTCTAAACGACAAACAAATTTGTTCTTCAGTTAATAGCGCGTGGATAATGACGGACCAACAAAATTGATGGTTATAATTATAACTGAATACCAGTGATCACGGCGCAACGATTCTGTCTCACAGAATGAAACCGTGGTAAAGACGTGATTCACTTCAGGGTCAAACGTAGTTTCGAAAATTAGAAATGCTTTCAATTGATGTTTCATTATTACTAATAAAACAAATAATTGGTTGAATGTAGCCGGAAAATATCACTTCTATCTGAAGCGAAATACAGTTTTTCCGGAACACCGAACATGCACGCGAGCCGTGACTGTTTTGTCATTCCTCAAAAAGCAACTCAAATAATACGCTTTAGTGTTAAGTCAAGGCGGACCAAGTGTTTCGCACATGATATATATACGGTCAGTTATTCTGGTTTGGCATCACGAAGGCTGCGGGCATTTGCAGAGAAATTTCAGACGCTTTACAGCAAAATGTCTTAGTTTTAAAGTTACGCAAAAGATAGCGCTTAAAAAAGCCATCTTACGGCTTAGGCATGGAATTGTTTCCGGCTAATTTAGTAATTATTTAATTCCAAGTATGGAGCAAACACTACCTTTAATAGAATGATTTTTTTGCGCGAACGGTGCCAAGTGAACAAAAATCTGATAGGCGACTAAAAACCACTACAGCACTAAAGGGTATAATGCCTTTTATCTGTTCAGTGACTTCATGGGTTCAATTGTACATATGCACTCCCTTGGCGCTCTTAAATTTTAGCTTTCATTTATTTCAGTATCACAAAGTTTGGGTTAAAAGGTTTCCTTTACACACAAAATGTTCTTTTTCTAAAGTCATACTTACACCACAGTTATCTAAGTTTGAAGTTATTTCTGTCAAATGTATTTGAGTTCAATTTCGAGTTCTAAAATTCACCTCCTGCATAGCCAAATAATCAGTTTGTCAGTAATTTCTCCTAACACAAAAGAAAATTTTACAGTGATTTTCTTTCCTTATTATTGGAGTTAAGAATTCATTTAGATTATTTCAATAAGTCCCCTGGCAAGCCGAGTAAGGCTTGAGAAAGTAGCTAATAGATCAGGTTTGGTTTCATTTAAAGTTTGAATTGACCTCCTGCATGGCAAGGCTGATTGTTTTCACGCATTTGACCTAGATACCACGCAACTCTTTACAACCTCTAATTTCATTGGACCTGTATATCATGCAGCTCTATTGTTTTTAAGTCTAGGGTCTATTGTTAGCCATTGTTGTGTTGTTTCTTCTATTGTTTTCTCAGCAAATCAGAGAAGACCTTGTAAGAGCTGCGTACTGCCCCATTTGACGATTGATGAGGTTAACAACCGCCTGCTCAGTTAGAGAGCAGAATTAAGGGAGGAGTTTTAAGGTTAGTCCCATGGAAGTAAACATACTGAATAGTCGACAAGAAACGCAACTTACTCTCAAGTTTAATGGACACGTAATCCTCCTTCTGTGTCTTTGTTTTCGGTTCATTGGCAAACTAGTTTTACAAAATATATCCCGATATAATTAACAATTAGATTATTCGCTCTTGATTTCTATCGCGTGACAGTTGATGAGGGCGAACCATTAGGCTACTCACTCTACTCACTTTCTACAACAGAATAGATAGTGAGTAGCGTAGCCAATAAGAAAACAGCATTCGTGACAGAACGCTAGTAGATTTATACTAAATATTCATAGAAGATGATTACTATACGATCAAAATATGTTTTGTTTTGTTTTATTTTTTACACGAAAATGAACTACAACACGTGTGACTGAAACCGCGGGGACTGAAACAAACGCAGCACCAAAGAAGCGCAATTTTCGTCGCGATTTAAAAGTTGAAACTTCAATGTAAAAGTTGACAAAGATCTGTCTAGATAGTATAAATGTAATCACAACTGTGTTTTGAACAAGTTAGGTGTTACTTCAGTTGGTAAGACAGAACGCCCTATTACCATAAACCCTATGGATTGTTATAGCTCAACAAAAAATAAGCAAATAAACCACGTATCGTGACGCAGAATACTCTCATTTTGCATTGGGTGTATACCACCGCCCAAATATTCCCCTTTAAAGAGTAACACTGTAAGGTTTCGTTTCTAACAGTCACTGTCTGCGTTGGTCCTGGATGGTGTTGTCAGCGCCTGTATTGTTTTATGTTACTTAATCGGTCACACGGCATTTCAGAGGACCATCCATGCCGTATCCAAGGGCTTGCGTGTCGTGTTTAAAATATATGTACAACTAGATTAGCCGACTTCTTTTCTTTTAACAATTACTAAAACAAATCCGGCTCTAAGCCTAATTTTGTGGTCCAAAAATCTACCCCTTACTTACGGGTGTAACGATTCATATTCCTTGCGATTCGATTCGATTTCGATTTCGAATATTTCGATTCGATTATGCAAATGTTTCTTGCAGATAGTTTTAGACTTATCTGTTGTACCGCCTTTAGCCGGAAAACCATAAACCATATTTCCACACAGCTGATCTAAAAGATGCAGGCAGAATCACGATTACTTGGTCGTTCGTCGCCATGTTTGAGAACGTGACAATGAGCACATGGTTTGCCTTATTTGGAAATTCTCAAGGGTGGTAGAAAGGCAGCAATTTTACCAGGCAACACAAAATGGCGCACGAACTGCCCATCAGTCAAAAACGCATATTTTAAAGAGTTCTGAATTCTGATTTCAAAATATAATAACTCATTGAGGGCACCCTGGAAAAGGCATGCGGACCAAAATCGAAACGTGAAAGCAAAGAATCGTGAATCGAACCGAATGGTCATAATCGCGATTAATCGAGAATTCGATTAATCGTTACACCACCACCCTTACTGCTAGAGAATAATACACCTATTCAATCCTCGCGTTATTTTCCCGACCATGCAGATTAACAATGGCCTGCAGCAAAACAACAACAACAACAACAAAAACAAAAAACAAACAATACTGGCAAGTTTATTCTGGCTTAATAAATTACATAAACATACAAAAGTACACGAATAGTTTTGAGAAGAATAGTTTGTACTTTTTCGTATTAAAATTTTGAGTCTCCTCGCTTTTAAATATAATTCACTCTAGCGAACAATCAACTGCGACGACATTCTTTGTGAAATTGCATTAGAAATAAGAACGGATGCATCAAGATAACAGCTGAGATTTCAGCCCGATTTCTTGAACAAATCTTCTTAAAACGACGTTTGCCATTACATGAAGAAAGTTCCAGCCCGGCATTTTCAGATCGCGGGCAAACGGGCTGAAAAACCTCATGTAACCAGAATGAAATTTCAGCGAGGTCACCTGGGTAGAAAAGTGCAACTTTGCATGCGCAATGATTTTATTTCAATAAAACAAGATGGCGGCTATCAGGTTTCAGTGGAATAACGGCGATAAAATCGAAAATCTTATTCGGTGCTTGGTGAATTCCAAATCGAAAATGGACAGAACAGTGACTTCAAAACAAATAAGGTGAAGCAATATGGAGCTGTTCGGGTAGCCATGGCCCCAATATATGAAGAGGAACCCACTTTCCTTTGGGCCACCTGCCATTACAGCATTGCCAGCGCCAGGCCAGGTCAACGAATATCACAAGTCCAATACTTGGCGCCATTTTGATTTCTGTTCACTCTTCCCGCCAAATTTCAATTTTGGCGCACGGGCTGAAATTCGTCAGGTAATCGCAACAAAATTCCAGCCCGCCTACCGGGTTGAAATTCTCCATGTAATCGGCCCTAATTGTCAAATATTTTATGAGTTCTAAATGTGATCCTTGGTCTGAGCACAACTGATCAAAACTAGAGAGAGCTCGATAGAGCTTGAAATCTTGTCATTCAGTACATGTTCGGTTCACGTCACAAATAATTTCCCACGAAAACCAAGTCTTGATTTTTTATTTCAAAGTTTATTTTTTATTGGAAGTAAGGGATGCCGTTAAGTGAGGGTTTTCGGGACTGAAGCGAGGGGCTGACAAGGGTTATGTGGTGAATAAATCACATAACCCGGTCGCTCCAGACCGAATATCTTCTAGACGT
The DNA here is from genome assembly GCA_022457155.1 of Cladopsammia gracilis. NCBI lineage: Eukaryota > Metazoa > Cnidaria > Anthozoa > Scleractinia > Dendrophylliidae > Cladopsammia > Cladopsammia gracilis. Next base: position 385,971 of record JAJGOT010000538.1, on the reverse strand, counting down.
GCCAAGTCTCACGCCTTAGGTGTGAGTCTCATGCCTGCGATTCCAAAACTCCGACCTCACGCCTATTCACGCCTGTGGAGCAATTTCTCACGCCTGACCAACAGATTTGAGCTATCAGCCTTAGCTGATCGCATGATCACAATTAAAAATATAGTTACGTTCATGGAAATATGGCACTTTTTTGTAGGTTATTATCGTTCTGAATATTACAATTACAGAGGTCTGAGGTCCATGAAAACTTTCGAATTCTTCGGAACATCTTCGGAGTAGATCGGGTTCTCTTCGGATTTGGTCGGGTCGCCTTCGGAAATCCTGGCACTCCCACCAAAAAATTCTCACGCCTATCACTCGGAAAAAGTTGGCAGGCATAATCCACATAATTTTAACTTGGCTCGGTTCTCATAAACTCGCAATCAACTATCTGAAAAGCCGGGTGGCGCGTCACCATTACCGGTCAACCTTGGTACGTTGGATGAAACGTCATAATCACCCGTCATGATCTAGTAATTTATGACTTAATCATTTATCTTTATGATCTGTTTATTTACGGTTTAGAGAAATAAAATGAAAATGAAATGAAAAAAAAAAACATTACCCGTCAAATACGTGCACTCTCACTTTTGACAAATGGAGATTGTTCTGTATATACCTAATTCAATAAAGGTTGCTTTGGCAATTGGTCATTGGTAATTGGGCTTTGGCATTTGGGCATACGGAACACAATGCAATGCTTTACTTGAGTGACCGCCAAACAATAGCTCCCCAATGCCCAATTACCAATGACCAAAGCAACCTTTATTGAATTAGGTATATTCATAATTGTAAGTAACTTATACGCGGGAACGTCTCTCCTCCGCAGAGGCTCCTATCAGTAAAGAACAGTAAAATATAAAATGAGAGCGCGGGGAACGATGGGAAGAGCGAGAATTCCCAGAGTTCCCCGCGCGCTTTACTTTTTATCTCTACCCAGCCTCCGCGCGTTTTTTTTTGCCAAGCGTGGAGCGTGATTGGGAGGCCTCTGCGGAGGAGAGAGCGCGGGAACTATTAGGATGCTTCCACGAGTTTTGCTCTGGGCCAAACCCTACGGGGGCAAAAACAACGACCTCAACCTATTTTTTCAATCTACGTATATTTTTAAATATACTGTTTAAAAACAGTCTCAATATTTTATAATTGAATTAATACCAAGTGTGTAAGAAACTGTAATGTGTCCAAAACTTCGCTTTTTGATTCTCGACTTTATTCTCTCGCTGCTTAGATCAAGTGACCCTATCTATCAATATCTTTACATTTTATAATCTAAGTCCATCTATGGAAAGTGTCAATCACTGACATCATTACAGAAACCATTTTGGACTACTTGTCCTGGAGACTATCTTAGTTAAGAGCATTTATAATCCTACGCAGGTGATAAATAAAGGAGAGACTATCAGGTGACAATATAATAAACTTTATTGTTTGCCGGAAAGAGCAGAGCCGCATCAAGGGAGTGGCGGGGGAGCCGCGACCGAAGTTGGCCCGCCTCCCCCCCGATGCGGCCCGCGGGTGGGATGGGTGGGAAAAAGCAACGTGTGTACAGTACAAAGGCGAAGTAAAACTAACTTGAGATAGGACGTGTTCCTACGGTAGTCAATGATTAACCAACTGACGCTCCGTATTATAATGCTATTGGACAAAGTCAAATACCTCACATTGGTAGATCAGATCAGAGATCATGAGTTCGCATCTCGCTGAGGTCGAAAATTGTTTCTTTTTATTACTGCAGATGACCAGTAGTCCAGAATTGCTTAGGTCTTATCCCTTCTTAGCACCGTCACATACACTTAAAATTTCATACTTTCAGGTCTCGGTTGTCCAAAGGGTCTCCTCTAGTGCTGTTTTTCTACATTCTAATGATTTTTTTTTTCGAGAATGGTGCTTTTTCCAAACTTAGTGCATATAGTACATAAGTAACGCAGCCAACAGATAATGGGCAAAATGTGGGTGGCAGGGAAGCACGGCTATAACTAGGGTTTCAGAGGACCAGGTAGGGCTGTCCACAAGTTGCTCTAATTTTCTCAAAAAGTTGCTCCAATTTTCTCAAAAAGTTTCTCAAAAGTTGCTCCAAAACTCTACAAGTTGCCCCAAAATCCAAAAGTTGCTCAAAAGTTGCTTTCAATTTTTTAGTGTAAGAGATTGATTAACAACTTAAATAAAGATTTAATGAATAGATTTAACTTTGCATAGATATTATATACATAATTATATCATACTGACTCATCAATATTGTAAGACTGAGTCTCTCTCAACCCAAATCATAAAAATCTGATTCTCTGTATTGGCTTTCTATTACGATAACCACGTGATTGTATTCAAACAAAACAAACTTTGCTAATAGGCTTATTAAATATATAAAGTTTCTCTGACATACACGAGTGTATGTGGTATAAAACCATAGTCTTTCAATATTTACATCTTTGCGGATGTAGTACAGAGCACTGTCCCTGTTGGTCAATGTTTTGCACCACCAGCTAGTCCACTGGGCTCCGCCATTTTGAATTTTTCAGCATATCCGCTAACCACCTTCGGCTACTACCACAGGCAGACCACCAGGGGAATAGTGTTTTTTGTTTACAAAAGATATTTTACGCAAAATCATGCATAAAAGCAACTGATGCTTTAAATTAGAACTTGAATGGGCGGTTTTTAGTTACAAATTACCTTAAAAAAGCAACAAAGTTATTCAAAAAATAAAAAAGTTGAACGAAATCCGAAAAGTTGCTCGAAGGACTAAAAGTTGCTCCAAATCTAAAAAGGTGCTCAAAAGTTGCCGAGCAACTTATGGACAGCCCTAGGACCAGGAGGGGAGTGCTATCCTGGGCGGAGAACAGGTCAGGTGGTACCGGGGGTAGCCACCCTGTACTGAATGGTCCGGACCTGTCTCCGCAGGTGAGGCCCATATCCCATAGTTACGGGGGAATAAGGGAACCAGGAGGGGGGTGTCCAACCTGTGGGGCGGGGGGTGGGGGGGGGTACAGAGGTACCCACCCTGGAATGGATATTTTTCCGGGCCTGTCTCCAAGTGCAGTCGAGAGTTGACTTCCCTGCCACCAATCTTTATTCCTGGTGAAATAATAATCATGATATACAACGGCTGACAGAGCTTGTGATATGATGGTTACCGTTACAATGCGAGAAGCTAACGAAGGTTCCAATCATGGGAGGGTGGGCGGTAAACTTAGATGAGTCGGTTCTGAAGCCCTAGAAAGAATGAACAGGCAAGTGCGGTATAGGATACTAAGAAGGTGGGGAAAGCATGTGATAAGCGTGTAAATAGCTGACTGGAATCTTTGTTAAGATACTTTTTGTGAGGCTCGATTACATTGGACTTAGCTTATGGAAGAAGGATATATTGTAGTACACAAGAAGCCCTTTTGGATTTATTTGCTTGGACTCTGAACCTTGTTTACAAGAACTGGCTGAAACCTTTGTTGAGATACATTCTAGAAGGTTCGATTACATTGGACTAGGATATTTTTTAGTAAATAAGAAGCCACGGTAGACTATAATTCTTGGACTCTCAACCTTGTTTACATTATTCTATAAACTACAGATATTTCTTATATTTGGCAAGGATTGTGTGACGGAACATACATAAATGCCACAGGCCTTAAGTGTATATCTTTCTGTGTGTGATTGTCTCAAGGTTCATTAACAGCAGTTTATTCTACAATAAACATTAACCTTTTTCTAGTTTCACAAGTACGATAAAACATTCGCGTCCGATCTGTATGGGCGTTTACAACGGCTCGCCTTCGGCTCGCCATTGTAAACGCCGATACAGATCTCCCGCTCATATTTTATCTAGCACTTAGACACTTGTCTTGGCACCAGCTATTAAGTACTGAGTGTGTGTTGGTAGTTGATATAAGCGAGAGAAATAGATTGAACGTTGTCGTCAAAAGTGTTCGAAGAAATGTGGACCTGAAGGCCTTCCCGGCTCGTTTTAAGCTTACACTGTACTTTCAGCGGTAAGGTTTCCGGTTTCGCCCATCCCCGCCATCCTTCGCGCAATTATATATTGGGCTAGTGAACCTGACAATTCCAGAAACTCTTTGTCTACCATTACTATATATACATATATATATATATATATATACATACATATATACATACTCTCGAGGTAGTTAGAGCAGCTGTTGTATTTTGCCTACGTTCTCGTTTCTCGTATTTCGTGCAATTTTCTACTTCAGCCATTTTCAGACTGAAAGGCCAAGCCGCATTGCCATTGTCAATCAGATTCTCTGAATTTTTAAGTGTTAGCTTTCCAAAGGTGCTAACAGTTATAACGTCTTCTAATTAAGCGTAGGGAACTTTGGTTTCGCTATGTACTTTAACCCTAAAATCGTTTTTGTGGTTGTGTTTAGTTGGAGAAAAGGCGTTGACCTTTGTTTAAAACTAGATTCTTAGCTGTCAAAAAACACTTACAAAAAGTGTATATAAATTAACCATGAAATATTTCTTGATTAGCAAAATTATGTGTAGAAGTTATTGAGGTTGTAAAAGCAGATTATAACAAAGAAGTTGTAACACTAAATAAACTCGAATTTTTTGAAGAAAGTTATAAAATGAACGTTGCTGAAGGTGGTTATACAAGAAAGCAGACGAAACAGGTGAACCCCTAAAGGAACGAACCAGAACTGTAAACGACTTGATCGCGAGTTTAATATGTTTCCACCAAAGGCAGGTGCAAAACAGTTCATTTAGTTTTGCCAGTGTGTGATATCCTCCTTTATATCCTCCTTGTTAGTTCATTTCATAGCACTCTAGTTTCAGGTTCCCATTGTGTGATGTCCTCCTTGTTAGTTCATCCATAGCACTCTAGTTTTCCCAGAGTGTGATATGTCCCTTGTTAGTTCATTCCATAGCACTCTAGTTTCCCCAGCGTGTTATATCCACCTTGTTAGTTCATTCCATAGCATTCTAGTTTTCCCAGCGTGTTATATGCACCATGTTAGTTCATTCCATAGCACTCTAGTTTCCCCAGCGTGTTATATGCACCATGTTAGTTCATTCCATAGCATTCTAGTTTTCCCAGCGTGTTATATCCACCTTGTTAGTTCATTCCACAGCATTCTAGTTTTCCTAGCGTGTTATATGCACCATGTTAGTTCATTCCATAGCATTCTAGTTTCCCCAGCGTGTTATATCCACCATGTTAGTTCATTCCACAGCACTCTAGTTTTCCCAGCGTGTTATATCCACCTTGTTAGTTCATTTCAAAGCACTCTAGTTTTCCCAGCGTGTGATATCCACCTTGTTAGTTCATTCCAAAGCACTCTAGTTTTCCCACCGTGTTATATGCACCATGTTAGTTCATTCCAAAGCACTCTAGTTTTCCCAGCGTGTTATATCCACCTTGTTAATTCATTCCATAGCATTCTAGTTTTCCCAGCGTGTTATATCCACCTTGTTAGTTCATTCCAAAGCACTCTAGTTTTCCCACCGTGTTATATCCACCTTGTTAATTCATTCCACAGCACTCTAGTTTTCCCACCGTGTTATATGCACCATGTTAGTTCATTCCACAGCACTCTAGTTTTCCCACCGTGTTATATGCACCTTGTTAGTTCATTCCAGAGCACTCTAGTTTTCCCACCGTGTTATATGCACCATGTTAATTCATTCCAAAGCACTCTAGTTTTCCCACCGTGTTATATGCACCATGTTAGTTCATTCCACAGCACTCTAGTTTTCCCAGCGTGTTATATCCACCTTGTTAGTTCATTCCATAGCACTCTAGTTTTCCCACCGTGTTATATGCACCATGTTAGTTCATTCCACAGCACTCTAGTTTTCCCACCGTGTTATATCCACCTTGTTAGTTCATTCCATAGCACTCTAGTTTTCCCACCGTGTTATAATATATGCACCATGTTAGTTCATTCCACAGCACTCTAGTTTTCCCACCGTGTTATATCCACCATGTTAGCTCATTCCACAGCACTCTAGGTTTCCCAGCGTGTTATATCCACCTTGTTAGTTCATTCCATAGCACTCTAGTTTTCTCACCGTGTTATATGCACCATGTTAGTTCATTCCAAAGCACTCTAGTTTTCCCAGCGTGTTATATCCACCTTGTTAATTCATTCCATAGCATTCTAGTTTCCCAGCGTGTTATATCCACCTTGTTAGTTCATTCCACAGCACTCTAGTTTTCCCACCGTGTTATATCCACCTTGTTAATTCATTCCATAGCACTCTAGTTTCCCAGCGTGTTATATCCACCTTGTTAATTCATTCCACAGCATTCTAGTTTTCCCAGCGTGTTATATCCACCTTGTTAGTTCATTCCATGGCATTCTAGTTTTCCCAGCGTGTTATATGCACCATGTTAGTTCATTCCACAGCACTCTAGTTTTCCCAGCGTGTGATATCCACCTTGTTAGTTCATTCCATAGCATTCTAGTTTCCCCAGCGTGTTATATGCACCATGTTAATTCATTCCATAGCACTCTAGTTTTCCCAGCGTGTTATATCCACCTTGTTAGTTCATTCCACAGCACTCTAGTTTTCCCACCGTGTTATATGCACCATGTTAGTTCATTCCACAGCACTCTAGTTTTCCCAGCGTGTTATATGCACCATGTTAGTTCATTCCACAGCACTCTAGTTTTCCCACCGTGTTATATGCACCATGTTAGTTCATTCCACAGCATTCTAGTTTTCCCAGCGTGTTATATCCACCTTGTTAGTTCATTCCACAGCACTCTAGTTTTCCCACCGTGTTATATGTACCATGTTAGTTCATTCCAAAGCACTCTAGTTTTCCCAGCGTGTTATATCCACCTTGTTAATTCATTCCATAGCATTCTAGTTTTCCCACCGTGTTATATCCACCTTGTTAGTTCATTCCATAGCATTCTAGTTTCCCCAGCGTGTTATATGCACCATGTTAGTTCATTCCATAGCACTCTAGTTTCCCCAGCGTGTTATATCCACCTTGTTAGTTCATTCCATAGCACTCTAGTTTTCCAAGCGTGTTATATCCACCTTGTTAATTCATTCCATAGCATTCCAGTTTTCCCAGCGTGTTATATCCACCTTGTTAGTTCATTCCATAGCATTCCAGTTTTCCCAGCGTGTTATATGCACCATGTTAGTTCATTCCACAGCACTCTAGTTTTCCCAGCGTGTGATATCCACCTTGTTAGTTCATTCCACAGCATTCTAGTTTTCCCACCGTGTTATATCCACCTTGTTAATTCATTCCATAGCACTCTAGTTTTCCCACCGTGTTATATGCACCTTGTTAGTTCATTCCACAGCACTCTAGTTTTCCCACCGTGTTATATCCACCTTGTTAATTCATTCCAAAGCACTCTAGTTTTCCCACCGTGTTATATGCACCTATTAGTTCATTCCACAGCATTCTAGTTTTCCCAGCGTGTTATATGCACCATGTTAGTTCATTCCAAAGCATTCTAGTTTTCCCAGCGTGTTATATCCACCATGTTAGTTCATTCCAAAGCATTCTAGTTTTCCCACCGTGTTATATGCACCATGTTAGTTCATTCCACAGCATTCTAGTTTTCCCACCGTGTTATATCCACCTTGTTAGTTCATTCCAAAGCATTCTAGTTTTCCCACCGTGTTATATGCACCATGTTAGTTCATTCCACAGCACTCTAGTTTTCCCACCGTGTTATATCCACCATGTTAGCTCATTCCACAGCACTCTAGTTTTCCCAGCGTGTTATATCCACCTTGTTAGTTCATTCCATGGCACTCTAGTTTTCTCACCGTGTTATATGCACCATGTTAGTTCATTCCAAAGCACTCTAGTTTTCCCAGCGTGTTATATCCACCTTGTTAATTCATTCCATAGCATTCTAGTTTCCCAGCGTGTTATATCCACCTTGTTAGTTCATTCCACAGCACTCTAGTTTTCCCACCGTGTTATATCCACCTTGTTAATTCATTCCATAGCACTCTAGTTTTCCCACCGTGTTATATCCACCTTGTTAATTCATTCCATAGCACTCTAGTTTCCCAGCGTGTTATATCCACCTTGTTAATTCATTCCACAGCATTCTAGTTTTCCCAGCGTGTTATATCCACCATGTTAGTTCATTCCAAAGCATTCTAGTTTTCCCACCGTGTTATATGCACCATGTTAGTTCATTCCACAGCATTCTAGTTTTCCCACCGTGTTATATCCACCTTGTTAGTTCATTCCAAAGCATTCTAGTTTTCCCACCGTGTTATATGCACCATGTTAGTTCATTCCACAGCACTCTAGTTTTCCCAGCGTGTGATATCCACCTTGTTAGTTCATTCCATAGCATTCTAGTTTCCCCAGCGTGTTATATGCACCATGCTAATTCATTCCATAGCACTCTAGTTTTCCCAGCGTGTTATATCCACCTTGTTAGTTCATTCCATAGCCCTCCAGTTTTCCCACCGTGTTATATGCATCATGTTAGTTCATTCCACAGCACTCTAGTTTTCCCAGCGTGTTATATCCACCTTGTTAGTTCATTCTATAGCATTCTAGTTTTCCCACCGTGTTATATCCACCTTGTTAGTTCATTCCAAAGCATTCTAGTTTTCCCAGCGTGTGATATCCACCTTGTTAGTTCATTCCACAGCACTCTAGTTTTCCCACCGTGTTATATGTACCATGTTAGTTCATTCCAAAGCACTCTAGTTTTCCCAGCGTGTTATATCCACCTTGTTAATTCATTCCATAGCATTCTAGTTTTCCCACCGTGTTATATCCACCTTGTTAGTTCATTCCATAGCATTCTAGTTTCCCCAGCGTGTTATATGCACCATGTTAGTTCATTCCATAGCACTCTAGTTTCCCCAGCGTGTTATATCCACCTTGTTAGTTCATTCCATAGCACTCTAGTTTTCCAAGCGTGTTATATCCACCTTGTTAATTCATTCCATAGCATTCCAGTTTTCCCAGCGTGTTATATCCACCTTGTTAGTTCATTCCATAGCATTCCAGTTTTCCCAGCGTGTTATATGCACCATGTTAGTTCATTCCACAGCACTCTAGTTTTCCCAGCGTGTGATATCCACCTTGTTAGTTCATTCCACAGCATTCTAGTTTTCCCACCGTGTTATATCCACCTTGTTAATTCATTCCATAGCACTCTAGTTTTCCCACCGTGTTATATGCACCTTGTTAGTTCATTCCACAGCACTCTAGTTTTCCCACCGTGTTATATCCACCTTGTTAATTCATTCCAAAGCACTCTAGTTTTCCCACCGTGTTATATGCACCTATTAGTTCATTCCACAGCATTCTAGTTTTCCCAGCGTGTTATATGCACCATGTTAGTTCATTCCAAAGCATTCTAGTTTTCCCAGCGTGTTATATCCACCATGTTAGTTCATTCCAAAGCATTCTAGTTTTCCCACCGTGTTATATGCACCATGTTAGTTCATTCCACAGCATTCTAGTTTTCCCACCGTGTTATATCCACCTTGTTAGTTCATTCCAAAGCATTCTAGTTTTCCCACCGTGTTATATGCACCATGTTAGTTCATTCCACAGCATTCTAGTTTTCCCACCGTGTTATATCCACCTTGTTAGTTCATTCCATAGCACTCTAGTTTTCCCAGCGTGTTATATCCACCTTGTTAGTTCATTCCAAAGCATTCTAGTTTTCCCACCGTGTTATATGCACCATGTTAGTTCATTCCACAGCATTCTAGTTTTCCCACCGTGTTATATCCACCTTGTTAGTTCATTCCATAGCACTCTAGTTTTCCCAGCGTGTTATATCCACCTTGTTAGTTCATTCCACAGCATTCTAGTTTTCCCAGAGTGTGATATGTCCCTTGTTAGTTCATTCCACAGCACTCTAGTTTTCCCAGCGTGTTATATCCACCTTGTTAGTTCATTCCATAGCACTCTAGTTTTCCCAGCGTGTGATATGCACCTTGTTAGTTCATTCCATAGCACTCTAGTTTTCCCAGCGTGTTATATGCACCATGTTAGTTCATTCCATAGCATTCTAGTTTTCCCACCGTGTTATATGCACCATGTTAGTTCATTCCATAGCACTCTAGTTTCCCCACCGTGTTATATGCACCTTGTTAGTTCATTCCATAGCATTCTAGTTTTCCCAGCGTGTGATATGCACCTTGTTAGTTCATTCCACAGCACTCTAGTTTCCCCACCGTGTTATATCCACCTTGTTAGTTCATTCCATAGCATTCTAGTTTTCCCAGCGTGTTATATCGACCTTGTTAGTTCATTCCATATCATTCTAGTTTTCCCAGCGTGTTATATCCACCTTGTTAATTCATTCCATAGCACTCTAGTTTTCCAGCGTGTTATATCCACCTTGTTAGTTCATTCCATAGCACTCTAGTTTTCCCAGCGTGTTATATCCACCTTGTTAGTTCATTCCATAGCACTCTAGTTTTCTCACCGTGTTATATGCACCATGTTAGTTCATTCCAAAGCACTCTAGTTTTCCCAGCGTGTTATATCCACCTTGTTAGTTCATTCCATAGCGTTCTAGTTTTCCCAGCGTGTGATATCCACCTTGTTAGTTCATTCCATAGCACTCTAGTTTTCCCAGCGTGTGATATCCTTGCTCTCTAGAACTACCAGTATCTCCGAATCTTAGCTGAGAGACAGGAAGGTGTAACTTGTTGGTCAGAAAACCGCTGTCCTCACGCCAAACTGGATCATTTTTATCACAATTACACCGCTTTCGCGGATCATCACAAGAGCTGGTCATTCCGCATGCACAACCACCCTGTGTAGCACCACCCCAGTAATTCATATCCACACCATCACGTGATACCCACCAAGCTTGTTTACCTGCCTCCGCTATTTTCATTTTTGAATCCCTGCATTCGTATTTGATGAATTGTTGACAATTCTTGGAAACTTCTTCCAGTCCTTTGATCTGAGACAGACTGGTGCCATTATAATGAATTTCACGTTGGTAACTTCCCGCACCTTCATATCCTGTGACATGGGTCCTATCCTCACTGTCATGACTGACAACTGTCACTCCAACTCCTTCTTTGTCAGTCATGTTACAGTAAACGGTAAATGGAGTCTCGCCTTGTTCGCCATCAGGATCTATGATGTAATCACCACTGACGTCACTGAGGTTTTGCTTCACGGTGCTGCATGTTTCAGGGTATTTTAAATCAAGACTTGTATTCCACTGAAGGGAATTTTCCGACCAACAAGAGTAGTTACCCACATGATCTTTACTAAAAGATGGGATAAGTAACGTGTCTGGTGCCTCGATCAACACGTCCTGAGGCAGTGACGTAGTTTCATTGTACATCCACAACTCTGACCCGCTTGAAGTGGGGCATGAAAGTTTTAGAGGTTGACCAACGTATACAGAAATAGTTGTAACGGGTTTGATGATGTGGACAAGAGTACCGAATACTTTAAGCTCGACAGATGAAGAGTTTGTCGCAACAGTATTTGTAGCATTGCACACATATGAACCACTATCATCCATCCTTACATTGAGTATTGTCAGCTTTCCTTTACTGTTAAAACTTCTTGAGGCAGGGAGACTTCCTTGAGACTTACTCCACGTGATCACAGGGTTTGGTGAACCAGACGCACTGCACGTGAAAGTCACTTGTTGATCTTTTTGTGCAGAAATTATTTTTGGAGATGTTGTGACTCTTACTGGAATAACTGCATGATAAAAAGAACGCAAATTGTTATTACAATGAACGTTTTGTTACTTTATTCTGTAGACTCTTCTAAGAGTCTTGTAACAAAGTTTCAAAATCCTTTGCAAACGTTGTAAAACGAACTGTGATGTCCCCTTTCAGCAATGTTCAAATGGATATAAAAAGATGTCGATCGAGAACACTCCGTTTGCTTAATAAAAGAGTTTATGTCTTGGTGTACCAGTACACAAGGATGAAAACAACACACCAATACAATGTTAAATTCCTTGTGTAGCGGTAAACTGGGACAGAACTATGAACTCTAAGCTTTCTTTTTCACTTACTGCTGTTTAATATTTGTGTTTTCCTGGCTGTTTATAGACCACTGAGTCGGAGCTATTCCCAATAAAGTTACAGAGGGGAAGCAAAGGTCATAGAAAATGTCAGTGAAACTTCAAACTACAACTCTGTCAAAGTTTCAATCGCTTCTCTAATACCGCGGTGATCTGAGCGCTTTCTCAGACTCTTATCGCTGCAGACGTCACCGCCAAATGTTTCTGCAACGAGGTCTGCTATTTTTCACTTGCTATGCATCCGTGAGAGCTCACGGCATCTACCACTTTTTTACGCTTGTCCTTCAGGTTTTGCGCTGTAAAAAAAACAACAAAGGCACTGCGATCTAGAATGAATCATTTGCCTAACTCTGCACCTCTCAATAGTTAATGACGCAGCACAAATTTTGGGTTGCCGGCCATCCCATTTTGTAGCGCGTATATTAAAACGATTCTTTTTAAACAAGGAATCCCTAAATATAGGAAGTTTAAGGTACCTTCGTTGCAGTTGTTTCCAGTGAATCCAACGGTACAGACACAGCGGTAACCTTTGTCAGTGAAACCTGTTTGACAACGACTGTTCACAGGACAGGGATTGCTTGAGCAGAAGTTCTACAACGAAGAAAGTCTGTCGGGTAAGCAGTGATGTAGCCGAGAAATCCAGTCAGGTACACCAGCAGTTAGCTATCTTAGTTAGATATCTTAGTTTAGTGCTTTTTTGGTTCACGATAAATGATGATTTCGTGAAAACATTTTAGTAGCACTTGAAGGTGCTTTTATCCATCCATCCATCCATCCATCCATCCACCCACCCACCCACCCATTCATCCATCTCATCCATTCATCCATTCATATAATCATCCGGGTCGTCTCGGTCGTCCCAGTCGTTTAAAAAACTATTGAGACGACTGGGATGGTCACATGGAAACAATACCCGGACGATCGACTGGGGCCACCGAGACGACCTCGGTCGCTTGCACATCCGGACGACCGGAACGACCGTGAAAAATCTGATACGATCATATGAAAACCATTCACACACGACAGAGACGACCGAGGCGATCCAAATCTATCCCAGAAAGAGTTCAGAAAGCATCAGTTTGTTTCAGAATTCACTATCACGACCGCGCGATCTCACTCTTTCAGACGACCGAGGCGATTTTATGGAAACCTTATGGTCCCAGTCGTCTCAATAGTTTTTGAAACGACTGGGACGACTGGGACGACTGGGACGACCCGGACGATATATGGAAGGGAGATGGGTCCCATGACTCATTCCCCCTATGACCTCATGATCCTTGCGAGCCACGTATGTCTTGTATTGTTTCATATAGTTGTTGTCATCGACCATTCATTACCATTGACGCTTGGTGTTTTACTGACTTTCCTAGATTCCTATAGATCTATTTTCCTGAGGACTGGGAAAACGCTAAAAAACATGGCAGTGGGTGTGAAACAAATACAATTGAGGTATGTCGGTACAGTAGACTATGCATGAGTTAAAACCCTGTTAGAGGCAAAATGGTACGCCGGTAGATAGTGTTTTAAAACAACACAGTTTTCTTACCAGAACTGGCCGGTAAATGCTGTCGACTCCATACACAAGATCCTCGGGATGTCCTATATGATCTGAGTTACTCAATTCACACCAATGTTTTCCGTCTTGCAGGGGTCCAACATTGAAAGAAACGCAGTCAGCTTCCACAAAACAATTTATCTCGCAAATGTCTGGAGATGTGATCTCAGTTCTCTGGAACACGTGACCCACAAGAGTTCGGCCTTCAATTGCATCAATGAACTCCAGTACTCGAGGACAGTTTTCTGAGGGAAAGGTAAGTGATTCACATGGTATAGTCACATTACAGTAAACAAGTTTTGAAATATCCTTTATTATTATTACTATTATTATTAAAGGTTTTACTTTCTCTGGAATTTTGAAACTCAATGTACCATAAAAGGTACAACTGAGGACATTTGGAAACTGAACGCCCAAAAAAATATTTGCAAAACCCATTTTTAACCTGTTAATACGCGAAGCGTAATGAACAGGTTATCGGAGACGGTCGCAAATATACAAATGAGCATTCGCTCGCTCGATCGCTCACTCCATCAGCTGTAAACTTTTTGTCGCGTTATGTTTTAAATTACGTTGGTAACAAGGATAACGTGAATCCAGCGATAACAATAACAAATTTATTGTAAACGAATATGAACAACAATAAGCTCAAAGATATTTCGCATTTGGAGTCCTTTGATAGATAAACCAAATTTTATGTCTAAGCATGCATTGTTTGATTGAAATAGGTGAGAACTGGACACGGTTAAGTTTGGCCCGGTTCAAACGTCGAACTTCATGTGCCGAACCTAATGCAAATGAGAAAAATCTATTGTTCTTGCTCATTTGCATTAGATTGGGCACATGTAAGTTCGACGTTTGAACCGGGCCTTATGCGCTAGAGGTCAACTTTCATATGTCGTCAGTCGATCTGTTTCTTAAGTGAAAAAATATCCTTGCGTTTTTCTACTGAACAGAATATCACGGTAGACCTCAAATATCACACATATCATACCGCGGAAATTTTTACGGTATTTTAAAAGATATCGAGCCGTATTTATAATTTAAACATACCGTACATTGTATTTACGAGTTAAAAAGATAAATTTGGCAATCTTTATATCGCAAGTGTTAATGTCATGATGCAATAAAGCTCCACGAACTCGAGTGTCTCCTCCATCAAATCGATTAAGCACATGTCTAAATTCAAAATTTCTATTTAACTACATTTCGACACCTTTTAGTAAGGAAGGGTCGCTCAAATATGAGCCAGCGATGTGTAGAGCTTTTCTTATTCACGGGTTGGCTCACAGGAGCCTTTGATTTAAAGTGCTCCTATGATGAAATTTTTGTTTTTCATTTTTTTTACATTTTCGTGTACAATTAGACTTTCTTACTCATCTTTCCAAATTTCAATCCATTACGAACATCAGAAGTCATTTTATTTTAACATTTATTTCCGAGAATTTACGGCCGCCACGAAGAACAAGTCCAAAGTTTTTGTTGCTTTTCGCGTGATTTTCAATACTGATTGTTATTATAATTTCAACCCGTGAGGTATGTTTGAGTCTTTGATGTCACTTTCTCCCATTCGCAACCAAGCCTTGGAACAAGGTTGATTAATGGCGGCCGTACATTCTCGGAAATAAATGTTAAAATAAAATGACTTCTGATGTTCGTAATGAATTGAAATTTGGCAAGATGAGTAATAAAGTCTAATTGTACACGAAAATGTAAAAAAGTGAAAATCAAAAATTTGATCACAGGGGCACTTTCACTTGTGAGTAGGCGAAGTGTTGAACGAGTTATGGTTCATTCATCAGGTCCTGGGGGGGGGGGGGGGCACCTCGGACCCCTCTGATCCACTCTGCTTGGAGCTCTGGAGGACTTCAAATAGATTTTTGAAGACTTAAGAAAACGCTACAGCACGGGAAATGTTGTTTTAGTACCCGTGAATACGAGCAAGCGTAATGAACGTGTTAACGGAGAAGACGGCAAATTCACTCACTCGCTCGTTCCATAACTCAGCTGTAAACTTAGTGACGTAATGTTTTGTTACAAATGCGTTGCGAAACAAGAACAACTTGAATCCAGTGATTGTAAACGAATAAAAATTAACAACAATAAGCTTAAAGATGTTTCGCATTTGGAGTCTTAATGCAAAATTAAAACTTAAAATGGATGTTAATACGCGTTTTACCGCATATCTACGTTGAAATAATAAACTTTACCCTTCTAATAGTGTAGGTTTTCGTGGTCTATAGTGGCGTGGTGAACCTTTTTTTGACGTTCTCCAAAACTCATAACGTTTAATTTTAAAAAAAATATCGAACCGTTTCGGAATAAAAACATAAGCTTACCGCAATATTGCATTGCGCATTGCCATTTAATGTGTGAAGTTTCACTTCCATTTGTAAAAGTTCAAATAAACCAAATTTTGCTTCGATGAATTAAAAACATGTCTTTGCGTCACACAAATACGCATTGTTTGAAATAAGAGAGAAAACTAGATGATGTAATGCATTAAATCTGTCCATATTTACTCATCAATAATCTTTGACTTCAAATTCAGTATGGAAAATTAAAAGCGATCTGCGGACTTCAAATGTTTTTTTTTTAAGGACTTAGGTAAACGACCCAGAACGGGAAATGTCGTTTTTAAATGTGCAGGCCCGTAGCATGGATACCCCAGAATTTTTGGAAGTTAAAAAACAATTAATGTGCCAAAATATATATACTTTAACTACGGAAATATTCCGACTCTTAACATTCGGACGTAAAACTTCGGATGAAAAGTTTTCGGACGTTTTCTTGGCATATTTCGGACACTTTTTGTCTGAAATTTCGGACAAAAACGACAATCTGAAAATACTTCTTAAAGTACATAAATTTATCATTATATCGCAGGATTAACGACAAATACTATTTAAAACAAGTAAGTCTACTTCCTTAATTATTAATTTGTTTTTTTACTGCACTGGCTATCCAACTCACGCTAGGTTGGCTCGAAATTGTACTTCAAAGAAAGTAACAAAAAGGTATAATGCGGTTCGGCTCTTAGCCGTCCAAGTCGTCGGAAAGGGTCCTCAGGCTCAATTTCATTATTTGAACAAAAGGTTGTCCCTGCCATTGAAATCAAACTGAAGTCGACCTTTGTCATCGAGGAAGTGAAGAAACGCTACCTTCTGCGCCTTCGAGACTTGATCGTAGGAAACTACGAGGAGGCAAACGAAGCAAGAGTAGTTCAACTGTCAGACTCCAACTGTAATAAGAATCTTTTATTATACTAGAAGACGATGAAGATGAATTGTAGTACTTTAATACAAATGGCTTCATGATCACACTGAGCTTCGAACACAATTTCAAATACAATATAATTAAATACTGCGCATATTTTCAAATGTTTGGACATTTATATGTTCAGATTTTTTTGGTTCGGACAATTTAATTTTCGGACCATTTTTTTTGTCCGAAAATTTAAACGTCCGAATATTTCCTTAGTTAAAGTAATTTAAACAAATTAATGTGCAACAAACAGTCTTGAATTCTGACGTTCAAAGTGCCTAGCTCTTCACAACCTTTTAGGAAGGTCAACTTTGTTTTTTTTTTCGCCGTGGGGTGAATGGTTTGATTGCTTCGATTGCTTTCATACTTCACCAAGTTAACCCTTTAAGCCCCAAGGATTTTTGTGTTTTTGAGCGATTTCCTGCATACACACGCGCCATAGGCTTTCGTGATTCCATATGTGAAGTTACCGTTGAAAGTGCTGCTGTTATAAAACACTGGAGGCTCGAGTTTACTGGAAACGTCATTGTGATGTCATGTTGCTTCGTTCGTTCTCAATAAAGGCTTCAATATCATGTTTTTGTGATTTTTGGTAAGTTCACAGCCATTTTTCATCTTTAGTAGCTGCCTGATGAGCATCATTAAGCTTGAAGATAGTTCAGAGTCCACTTTCTCAATGAAACGAGTTAGGAAAATGGGAAAATGGGAAAATGGCCGCCACGAAACGAAGTAGCCTTGGGACTCGACTCTGGATGAATTTCTCGACCTACCACGGCATATTTTGGAAGTTGCGACCACTGAAGAACACAACAAGCGCGAAATTTCGGTGGTAGGTCGGAGTGGCTGTGGGGAAGGAATGAACCCTGTCAAAAGTTCTCGCTATTTCCCAGCATGCAGTGCGGTGGTGATGTTTAAGGCCCGTTTACACATGCGATTTTTGATGCGATTTTTGTAGCGCTCTCCAATGCAATTTTTGTCGCATGTGTAAACGGGCGGCGATTTCAGTGCGACTCGGGTGCGATATTTGCATCAGGTTTCGAACATGTTCGAAACCTCTGCGACATCGCGCGACAAATCACGCCGAAATCGCACTGAAATCGCCGCCCGTTTACACATGCGATTTGAAGATGCAACTTGCGCGCGACAAAATTTGCATCGACAAGTGCGACAAAAATTGCATCAAAAATCGCCTGTGTAAACGGGCCTTTAGAACGAGAGGCTGTAGCTCGGCCCGGGCAACGAATAAGAGCAAACAAAATCACTTCTAAGGTAGGACTAGGACTGAATTTTGCTGTGAATGTTGACTTTTGGGTTTGCAACGATGATTTCAATAAAAAAAGCTGAAGGCAAAAACATGATTTTTGTTGCTTTTCTATGACGTTAAAAACGGTCATTTTTGTTCTTGTCGAAATTCAAACGCTAATATTTTGCAAAAATCGCTGACTTTTGTGTGTTTATTGGGTATCTCAATTGAAAGAACTTTCTAGTCAATGCTCACAACTGATAGTTAAGGCAATGTTCGCACGATTGAGGAAATTGAAATTTTTTAAAAAGCAGTGGGTCTCGGTGTAGTGCCATTTGGCACTCTTGGGGCTTAAAGGGTTAATGAAATGTGATCAATGTTTTATGTGTCACTGGTTTCCAAGCGACAGCGGTTACTATAACAACACCGGCGGACCTGATGTGTGAAGTTTGGCTACCATTTGTAAAAGTTCAAATAAATAATTTATGATTTATTTTCATATATATCATTTCACAAACCAAATTTTGTTTCGATTAAATAAAAACACAATGAAGCAACAGAGAGAACTAGATGTTATGTTTACTCATCAATTCTTTGATTTCAAACATAGTATAGAAATTAAAACGGATCTGCGGATTTCAAAACAGACATTTGCAAAGCCGTTCCAGTAAATTATTGAAACCGTTTAACAAATCAAGTAGTTACTTGCACTATCTTTCAGTTAATTCACAGGTTATAGGTGCCGCATATATTGGAGTTCATCATGTTATGATAAAAAATGAGTTTCTTTTAATCAGTAAATTGCCGCCTATAATTTCCATAACACTGGAATTAATATTTTCCGTATTTGTTTACAGTAATTGCACTTGGCTTGTGGCAAGTCCGTTTATCACGATAAAAATAGCCTCGATAGTTGTTGTGAAAAACCTTCCTGCGTCACTGTTATTACCATGGAACATTATGTAAAATTACAAACACAATTTTCTAGACGTTGTCCACTTTTAGCAAAGGCGGACAACGAAACATATCTCCGTTAAGACTCGGCTTCAGAAATAAAAATTGATAACTAATTTCCGTTGGTTTAATATAAGAATGTAACATCACGGCCCAAGATTAATTATTAACCGTACACCTTAATTCGCAGGGTTATAATGTTAGTGTATAACGTTTACAGGTTTATGTTAACGGTACTAAAATAAAACTGATTACCTCCCTTTTAAAGAGCTGACGCTGAACATTTTGACTGTATTTATTTAAAAAAAAAACACGATTACCATAGCGAGTGACAGTTATTACAAGGTAAGTCTAAGTCTGGCTGCAGCAAGCAAAACAACAAATTTAGCCAAATCATTTTCACAATTTAGGCGTTCAAAGACTTACCTAGAGTTCCTACGGAGAGGCCAATCAGAAATGATATCACCGTTGCCAAGATTCTCATCTTCTCTTTAAGTGATGAGAAGTTCTTTGGGTTCTGCGAACTGGGCATCGCAATGAGAGCAGAGAAAGCACACTATATTGTTTTATGGCATATGTCGCTTAGCAACGTGATGTCATACCTTTTATATTCGCGGGTAGCGAAATATTTTACCGGCCAATTTTGCGCGATTTCGTGAAATACAATAATGGAGGAAATTAAATACAAAACTTATACAAACAATAAGGTGAATTAATTTTCGTGGATTTAATTATCGCTAACCTTCGACAATGCGCGAAAACCCATGAATGATTAGAGTTCCCCTGTTGAGAACTTTGGATTGGAAATTATCAAATGATGATTTTCTGAAATATTTGTGAGAAATGGCATTTGCTTTCACTAAGGTCTCATTCGTTATTTTTAGGATATTGTCACCATCATTATCGACTTTTTTAATTATTGAAACCGTTTAACAAATCAAGTTACTTGCACCATCTTTCAGTTAACATCTATTTACAAGGTTATAGGTGCCGCATATATTCGAGTTCATCGTGTTATGATAAAAAGTCGGAGTTTCTTTAGTAAATTGCCGGCTATAATTTCCGTAACACTGGAATTAATATTTTCCGTATTTGTTTTCGTTTTGTTTACAGTAATTGTACTTGGCTTGTGGCAAGTCGTTTATCACAATCAAAATAGCCTTGATAGTCGTTGTGAAAAACCTTCCTTAGAGTTCCCTTGTTGAGAACTTTGGATTGGAAATTATCGATTGATGATTTTCAAATATTTGTGAGAAATGGCATTTGCACTCACCAAGGTCTCATTCGTTAAATTTTAGGATATTGTCACCACCATTATCTACTTATACTATTAAAGAAGGATTTTTTTAAAGGAATCAAGTATTTTCGATGGTAAATACTTCATAGATACGAGATTCTTGTTGAGACGAGTGTTTTTTCAGCTGTGTTAATAAGCCACTTTTCAATAAAACGTAGATCAAGCAAACTCGGTCGGACTGAGGAAACTAAGTTCCGATTATTATTTACCATTATTGCCTTTGGAAATTAAACCCGTTCTTTAATAATCAAATATTGTAAACATGGCCTAAATTCGGAAAATTAGTAATTATATTTATTTATAAATCGGACTGGCTTTATGCCAAGCCACCCGATTTTATAAAATGTGCTTTCATAACGGCGAGATTTCGACGATAAGCATAGTGGGTTCACACTAGAAAGTAAGCCCGCTCTTATGTTTCTAGAAAGTTCTCACTCTTTTAACAAGATAGGGAGTAGATAAACAGTATTTTGAGAATTGCAGAAATCATTTTCAATGTTGTTTGTTTTGATGGCGCGGCACACTTAAACGGCAAGCATCTCCGCGGTATGGCCAATACCTAACGCATGCGCGCAGGAATATCACCCCGGCAGCAGCCATGTACATTGACAAATAATTTTCGCACTTTCGTGACATTCCTAAAAGAAAAAGTTTCTTCTTTAGTTGGTTCTGCCTTTTTCTACATGCAGAATTTTGAGAAAGTATTCAGTCCCCGTGATTATGTAAGATCGTCTTGATCATTTGCAATTTGATAGAATATTTCGGAATATTTGTGGAACCAAGCTCATGACTTCTGAAGTGGTTGCTTCAGGACTCACGGTTTCTTTTAGAACACACCCCGAAGAATGAGAAGAGAGCATTTGAGGTGAACAGTTGGAATGGAATATTGCTGCTAGAGCTATTTCATCGATCGAAACAAACCGTTGTTTACATAAAGCCTATTTGTTTACATAAAGCCAAGTCTGCTTTTAAATTCTGTGCCCAAGTAGTTGAAGTTTAAAAAATCATGTTGTTAGATATGAATTAAAGAACGTTTTTAAGTTTTTGAAGATGTTTTTACTGTAGACTGATCTCCATTTAATGAAAAACATTCATCGCTTGATTCTCGCTAGGTTTAGAATTTTTTGAGAATTTTAGACAACGAAAAGAATTTTAGAAAATCTCGCTAATTTTAGACAATGAGTAAAATATGGTAGTATTTTAGAGAAATATTTCAATTTCCGAGTGGCAATTTGGCAATATTAATACACAAGTAAAAACGTCGGGAAAGCGTTTACTTTGTGTTACCGCTGATCAACTTCAAGGCTCACCCTGACAGCAGTGCCTGCAGTGCGGGGAAGTGCAACTAATTAGCAGTTCCCCATTAGCGGTGAACCCTCACAGTCAAAAACCAGAGAGAAATTTAAAGAATTTTTGAAAGAATTTTGGCTCATGGCTCGTGTACGACGACTGTATTGTGATGTATTGTGTTAGGTAGTGTTAGGTTGTATTGTATTGTATTAGGTTTTATGACGTCAGTCAGGTCGTCGTACATGAGCCATGACCCAGAATTTGAGCTTTTCTGAGAAAATCCGGAAAGAATTTTAGCCCATTTTACGGGGAGGAGGAGGAGTAAAAAGGAGGAGGAATAAAATCTCCAAAATTTATGCAAATTAAGACAGGATATCAAAACCTCCTTCACGGTAGTTGTCGGCCAAGTTATCGGACCCGAAAACCTCTCTTATGTGTGCAATGCTTGATTACATTGAAGATTAAAATTCGGTTGGTTTTGAAAACTAAGCAATAACTTTCTAAGTTGACGAAACAAGTCGGGCTGGTTTGAGGGTTAAAAAATACTTCACCATTCTATATATTCTGATTTTGAAAAGTTATCGGGACTTTCGAGAAACGGGCCCCTGCCCCGGTTTCCGAGATCTAGCATCACTCATTTCCTTAGTGAAATGTGTGATGTGTTCATATTAGAAGGTAAACGGGTTGGAAAATTTCCCATATGAACAGGCCAGCCTGGTTACCGGAATGAAAAAATTCAAATGCGCATGCATTTCTGACCTATTTTTAGACTTTTTAATCAAAAATAATTTCTCGACGCTGAATGAGTAAAGACATGAATTAAGTACCGCAAATCACAAGTTCATATTTTCGTGCACGCTATCACCTACACAATTTCATCCCGGTAACCGGGTCAGCTCACATGAAGACCCTGGTTAGTGGTCCGACCTTGTAGTCTGTCGAGTGTGATCTCGGTGTTAGTGCTGCTGTGAATATAACTACAATCCAGATGGCTTCAACTCAGGATTTCGAAACATCAGTCAACGACACAACAACAGTTTTTTTCAGACCTGCACTCTCCCGGACGATCAGACTCGACAGAATATATATCCAATCAGCAGCTTGATCGCAGCCCATGCTTCCTACTGATACTTTGTCTTATACACCTTATTCATAAATGACGGCCGATTTATTATTCTTTTATATGTATGTTAATTAGCCTCACTGGCCTCATTTTAGAGTAAAAATTCTTTTGAATTTTGCACACGCTATCGAGGCAAGTGAGGCTAATGAACATACATACAGCTGTTTGATTAAACGTTGTCACTGATCGGTCTTTCCCCTACGCGACCAGACCGAAAGGGAGTATGGGTGAATTAAAATGCATGATTAATTATTCTATATCGCGTTTACAACGGAGAACAAAACTCATGTTTGTCTTCGCGTGTTACGCAAAGACAACCAGAGTCGCTTCGATAAGGACGTTCCGTATTTTGATAATGTGCAGTTATTGAATGTGAATTGATTTCTCCCCATAATCCCTTTCGGTCTGGTCGCGTAGGGATGAGACCGATCAATGACAACGTTTAATCAAACAGCTGTATAAAAGAATAATAAATAGGCCGCCATTTATGAATAAGGCCCAGTTCAAACGTCGAACTTCACATGTGCCGAACCTAATGCAAATTAGCAAGAACAATAGATTTTGTTCATTTGCATTAGGTTCGGCACATGTGAAGTTCGACGTTTGAACTGGGCCTAAGGTGTATAGATGGTTTTCACTCACGTGACCTTCAGTCCTGTGGGACTCAAATGACAAAGGCCATGGCGGCCATGTTGGTGTACCTTACACAAGAAGTTCATTAAAATTCTTTTGTAGCTGTACACCAATATGGCTGCCGTGACGTAACGTGAAAACCATCTATTAGGCATTGCATTAAAGTCGTGCCAATGAATAACAATAATAATTATAACAATCAACATCTTTTAATATAAAACAATCACATAAATTATGAAGCAAGATACAATTATGAAAACAGTGAGAAGCAGCCATAAAGGTTCACTGCCCCGCCCATAACAACGAAATAGTGTTTACTTAATGTCCATGTTATAATATCAAATGCCACCAAATATACAACAAGGTTGGATAAAAACATTCTACAGAGAAAAACAGAAACAGTAAAAAAGTGAAGGATTACAAGGATGGAAGTTGATAACGGTTCATCAATTTTGATTTCACGACAGGCGGCCAAGAATTTAAGGCCCGGTTCAGACGCCGAACTTTTCATGAGCCGAACTTAATTCGAATTTGGACCGACCCATATTAACAAAAGTACGCCTGTTGATTCAGACGCCGATCTGAATTAGCCGAACTTAATTCAGTTTGAAGAGAAACAAATCGAAAGGTCAGCGATTTTCAGGCAAAGTGTAAACATAGCGAGAACAAGCACCAGTCGTCCCATATAAAATAAGTTATAATAATTCATGCATTAGGTTCGGCTCATGAAAAGTTCGGCGTTCAGGCTATGTCTACACTATACCGGATAGCTCTTACGCCGGCACGAAAACCATACCGGATAGGCCTTTCGTTCACACATGAAACGCTAGTTTCGGAACGATTTTTGTTCCGGAGCGCCGCTGCGACGCGGCGCTCGTGAAAGTGAATCGTCACATATCGGATAGATTCTTGTGCCACTCTCTGGTGTGAACAGGCAATCGAACCGAACCATAGCGGAAGTCAACAACTAGGAGCGAGGATTGAAACCCATTGAAAAAGAAGTAAATATCCAGTTCTGGGTCGTTTCTGTTCACACCAGCCGGAGTATTTTTCATGTCGACATGATAAGCTATCCGGTATTGTGTAGACATAATTAAAGCCGTTCGAAAGCCGAAGTTCCCGGCTGAGCCAGGCAGGAAGAACAGCAAATAGCCGTTCTTAACTGATTCAGACGCCGAACTTTTCATGTACTTAATTCAAGGTATTAGGTTCGGCTCATGAAACGTTCGGCGTCTGAACCGGGCCTAAGTTGTCATTCTGGCGAAATTGGGAGTTTTTTAGTCGTTATTTTGTCTATTTACTTATTTATTTATTTATTTATTTATTTATTTATTATTCCTTCCTATTTAAGAAAACAAAGCAAGCTCCTGGCCATAATCATGAAAACACGATCATTCAGCCGGGACCCTGTCCTTTAATAATTCTAACATGATTTAAACAGCACATGTAGCAACTCTTAGTACCTTTTAAAAACACAAAGGTACAGAATGAAAGATCTCGGGTGGAGTGGTTTTACAATAACCCGTGAAAATGATATCAGACAGACACTTATTCCATTGCTTTCTTTTGTTCTTGTTGACTACGTAGCAATGATGATTTTGTTTCGCAGGTCACGTTGAACCACTCTTATAACTAAATAATTAAACGAAATAACAATAACAATTGCATGCTTTATACAAACGGCGAGGGTTAACTTTTGTTGCTTTTGGTTGAAAATTCCCATGATTTTTCCACGTGATAACCCTAGTGCCTTTGCAACTATCCTGTCGTAAACTGACACTATTTGGTTTGCTCGCTTCTACCAAAGACGTCTTTTGCGTTTGGTAAAGTAAAATAAAGTGAAAAGGATGATTAATGTCCTTAAAATGTGTTAGAAAGATTCTTGGGTCTATGCCCCTCATCAGTGGTAATTAAAAAATACCACTGATTAATTATTTTTTTTAGCATTATTTTACACATCAAACTCACTCTGACTAACAGATGCATTTTTTAACAAGAAGTACTGAACCAGATGGCATTAGTCTAAGAGTCCCCTTGCTATTTGCTGACGCTCTCTAGTATTGTTCACGATTTAACAGCGTATCCCTGACGCACTAACTCCTCACTTATGTTGACAGGACCATCGGTAAGCGATACAACCAAGTGCTCGGGCAAGCGATAAACGACTCTGGCCTTCAGCTCTCGGTTTGATATCTGCTCCAGCCACCTCACTGCCTCTTGGTTCCAGACTTGACGAACAGGACGAATATTCGCTAAACTAAGCTTGAGAGCTTGTGCCGGCAGTTGAAAGAACTCATCCTTCATGGGCCTTATCTTGTCTGGCGTTAACAATTCACCGTTGCCAAAATCCACATATTGGACTCTAACCTGTCCCGATGGAGGGCATTCCAACACACGTGCCCTGTACCATGTGCTATCTTGGCTAAACTGTGCACAGCATTCCTGACCGGGCTGAAGAGTGGAGTTAGGCATAGATTCTGTCATACAGTACTGGTTGATCTGCTCCATGAGAAGGTTAAGCGAATGGAGGGCCTCTGCATCCAGGACTTGAGCCCAAATTTCCCCAGGATGAACTACTGCTGTTACAACAATGTCGAACTGATCTCCGTTTGGGACAGTCATCTGAAGTGTTGTTGTAAAATCCTGATTTCGAGCAAAGCCGCGTTGAATCATATCGTCGTTGATGGAGATCCCTGGCTGCTGACTGGGGTCAGCTTCAAATAACTGAACACCCAGTAAACACCCACCTTCCTCTACGCTATCAACCTTTACAAAAAACGGTTTAGGCATTGGTTGGGGTGTTAAACGCTCTTTTAAGAAGTTGACAGCATCACTGGACCAAGTGGTGCCTGACGTTGGTTGCATGCCTGTCAAGAAACACTCCCTGCCTTGAATGGGAAGCTGAGTAAACGAAGGAATGATTCGTCTGATGGAATCAACTGCAACAACGTCTTGGTTCCCATAATCAACAAACACTACCTTCATTTTAGACTCCGAGACTTCTTGTTCAACAACAGCACGATACCACTCTTGGTCCTTACTAAATCGAGCACAGCATAGCTCCCCCTGCACGGGTTTGTAAGGGCTGTTATCAACTGTGGAGCAATGGGTAGTTAACTTTTCCGACAATGCTAACAGACCATGTACGTTTTCTTGATTCAAAACTTGAAAAAAAACCTTGTCTGGTCGTTGAACCTCACTGATAAGGACTTGACACGAGTTGTCAAGTGGAACATCTACCATGGGGATTGCAGAGGAGTAAACACGGCTTTCACTCGTAGGAACTGGTGAAGATGATTGCGCTGGCTGGTCAGCATGGTTTCCTGAACAACGTCCCTCGTCTGGTGGATTGGCACTTGCCAGTCCGAGTCTAATGAGAAACTGGCTCAAGGACTTTTCTGACTTTGGAGTTGTTGCATCAATAAATAGCAATCCCTTTTCCTTTTTAATTATTTGGACGTGAACGCGGCTGTCCGGTGGTGCTTGTGATAATATGGCTTCTTGGGCATTGGTAGACCAGCCATTAGAATGAGCAGGCAATATTCCTGACAAAGAACATTTTAATGCCATGGGAGCAAGCTGCTGGAAGTGATCCTCTAGTGGGCGCACTTGGGATGAAGACAGCACTTCACTATTTCCATAATCCAGGTAGTGAACATGCACCGAGTCATCTGGATTTATACAGTCAATAAAACCTCTACACCAGTCCCCACTTCCCGAGAATAATCCTGCACACATTTGGTTGGCTTGGGCTTGGAAAGGAGGATAGCTTACAGCATTGTAATGAGCATTAAGATCCACTGAGAGCTGCGTCATCATCTGAACCTTGTCATGGCGCAAAACTTGCACAAAGAGAGAGCTTGGTGAAGAGACATGTGTTATCATGGCATCAAATGAATCAGCAACTGCAACTGACCGGATAGCGGGCTCAAGCACACGTGATTCAAGATCTCCTGCTGGTCTTGGAGATGATGCACTGCTTGTTGACGGCTGACTTGAAGGAAGCAGTGCCTCTTGTGGTAGAGAACGTCCGCCCTGGTGTTCCATGCTCGTGTCACCACTCGTTGACCTTTGTGCAAAGCCTTCACTTACCAACAGTTGGCTCAGGGACTGGGGCGGATTCTTTGAAATAATAAAATCAACAAACAGCATGCCACTACGTTTACCCAACACTTTGGCGCTTACACAGTCGCGTGAAACGTTTGTATTAATCAATTCCATTGCCTGATCTGACCAGCCAGGAGATCCTGGTTGTGCAATATTTGCTAAGGAACATGGCAAGGCGAAGAATGGAGCAGTGGCAAACGTTTCCTCGAGTGGCCTGATACTTGACACGGGCAGCTTTTCAGTGTTTCCAAAGTCAACATAATACACGTCCACCGAACGCTCGGGAGTGACTTCTTTGATAAACGCACGGCACCAGTCACCGCTTTCGGTGTAAAGTGCTGCACACAACTGCTTTGGTTGGGGGAGGTAAGACGTTGGTTGTGAAGAGCGATAGAATACGTTCATATCCTCTGAAAGTTTCTTCAACTTCAAAGCTTCATGAAGGTCTCCTACTTGTATGTAGAACATACCAGATTTTGTTACTTCTGTTACCATGACATGAAAGCATGATCCGTCCTGTGGCAGTGATGCTGACTGAATTGCAGGCTGATAGACAAAGGACTCCAACAGATTAGCATCATGGGTATCAAACTGTTCTCTTTGTGGTGATACATTGGGGATGTCTGGTGTTTTATCCCTGGATTCTCTTACTGCCTTATCACTTTGATTTCTTGGAGCCATATTTGGATGCTGTAGGCTTTGTTGATCACGGTGCTCTCCTTTAGCGATCATCTTTGCCAGCCCTTGTTTGACCAATGCTTTGCTAACACTTTCGCTTGTTTCTTTTAATGTTATGTCCACAAAAAGCTTTCCTCTTCGCCGCCCAACCACATAAACACTACCACGATAATTTTCTGGAAGAAGCGTTTTCACAAATGCCATACTTTCATCAGACCAGCCAGTCGAAACAAGAGGAACGACATTTGCTAAAGAACATCTGAGTGCAGCAAATGGCAAGGCATTGAAGTGAAACTGTTTCAGGAGAGGTCGCAGGCGGTCCATGGGTACAAATTCAGTGTTGCCGAAATCAACATAATGCACGTATGCTGACCCACCAGAAGAAGTCCCCTTGATAAAGGCTCGACACCAGTCTCCACTTCGAGTAAAGTGTGCAGCACAAAAATCATTCTCATGTGCAACAAAGGGAGGATAACTGACAGTATTGTAATGTTCATTCATGTCTTGTATCAACTTGGCATTCTTAGTTAACATTTCTACACTTGCAATCTGACAGTAAATGAGTCCAGGAGACACCACCTCTGTCACCATAACATCGGGTCTTGCACCTTGAGGCAATGCTGCTGCTTGAACGGCTGGTTCAAACACAGCAGACTCTATCCTGTCCCTTGGGAAAGAACCTCCATTGTGATTAGGGGAGTTTTGAAGACTGAAAGGAGACTTCTTTGTGTTATCAAATGGGCTCTTTAGTATTGGAGTTCCTTCAGCACCTTGTTGTTGTGGTCCCGTGAATACTGGCCCTTTTTTTCCATCCAACTGATGTTTACTTCCATCTTTATGAATGAATACATCTGCTAGTCCTGAGTAAAAACAGAAACAAAGGTCATTAAGAACATCTTTCACTTTTTACAGATAGAAGAAATCATACAGAGGATTCGTTACTCTGCAGTTGTAGATCACATCAACACGAAATTACACACTGAAAGAAATACACTTCATAGCCGTTGTAAAACTATTTGGTATTCCCGTCAATTCATCAACATTCAGTTCCTCGCGCTGTTAACCAAGGAATTATACGAGTTTGAACTGATTTTTTCATTTGAGTGAACTGTACACCTCGGTGAGATTACACTCTGGGTCAAAATTACAGCAGCTTTAAATAAAATGCGAACTATAAGCTTTATAGAACATATGAACCTACAATTGACCTGCTCCCAACGTCAGTGGCTTCATAGCTCAGTTGGTAGAGCATCGCACCGGTATCGCGAGGTCACGGGTTCGAACCCCGTTGAAGTCCTGAATTTTTTTTCAGGCTTCTTTTCGCAATTGCTTAAATTGCGTTTACAACTGCGATTCTTCATTTGAAGCTTTTTACTCAATTAACAATAATTGCGCTTTATGATGCCATCAAATATTTTTGCAGAGCGCAGAACACTCTGAACAAATTACAAAAATTAAGGCCCAGATAAATTCCATACCATACAGTATGAGGAATTCAAGTTAACTCAGCTGGTGTGGCTGTTTCAATACATGAACATACCTGAGGATATCAGCGTGTTCGCCACAGTCTGCTCTCTGTTCTGCAGTGGATCAAGAAGTTCAACAATGTTCACAACACCGTGTGTATAAACAATCCTTAACATAAATGGTTTATTAACTACCAGAGACTTGAACTGTTGTACTGCCTTCGGACTCCAATCCTGTCCTTTGGGTTTCCTCACGCCAGCAAGTGAACATTGCAGAGATAGAGGAGGAAAGCTTTGGAACTGCTGAGGTAAACGGCAAACAGAACTTTCTGGCACAACCTCACTGTTACCAAAGTCCACATAACGAACTATGAAGCCACTGGGGAGCTTTTCCAATATAACAGCACGATACCAACGACTGTCCTCTGAGAATTTGGCAGCGCATAACTGATCGGGAAGAGATGATGCTTTAGTTTGTTGGGTGCAAGGAGATGCAGCGATGTGTTGATTTAAATCCCTCATTAGTTCGTCTAACTCATGCAGGAGTTGAGGATCCGTTTTCTGTGCATAGAATTCCCAGGGATTTACAATGGCATTGACGACGGCTTCAAAAGGTGTTTTTCTTGTGCTTGGTCCGGTGGCGTTTTTTGGAGAGTCTTGGCGTTGATCCGACTGATAAGGTGGTGATTTGACTTGGTTCACTGCACTGAGTTGTCTGTTTGACCGCTGAAATGGTCGTCTTTCACTGTTATCAAAAACTGCCTTTTGGCCAGAATACTGACCCTCTGAGATATGTTGTAGACGTTCGTGTTGTGATGAATTTAATTGTTTTGTAGTGTTTGGTGAAGAGGGCATTCGTCCTCTTGTTTTGGCAAAACCAGCCTCCATTAAGCTATCATTAACTGTGGTTGTTTCAGAGTTTGTTTCTTTAGGGTCAAATAACTTCACAAACAATATCTCATTGTGCTGTCCACTGACTTGTACTTTGCACTTGATACCCAGAACTTTACTCTTGACAAACGCGGTGGCTTCTGATGACCACTTTCCAGATGCGTCGCTACTTGTTATGCCATGAAGGGAGAGCTTAAGAGCTTGCCTGGGAAAACTGGCAAGATCTTCAGTTATACGACGCACCTTATCTACTGTAATGTCTTCATGATTGCCACAATCTATGTATGTCACCCTCAAAGAACCTGTATTGTTTACAATGTCAACCTTGACTCGATACCAACAGCTGTCAAAGCTAAACTGGGCCACACACACTTCACCTGCACTTGGAACATAGTTTTCGTAGACTGAATTGCAGTATAGGGATTGAAGATTCTTCTTCAGTTGATCCTGTCTTTCTAAAGCTTCAGGTGTACGCATCTGCACCCATAAACAGCTTGGGTTCTCAACTTCCGTAACAATCACTTCAAAGAAACCTGGTGATACACTTTCCATGGAGAGTTGCTTGATGAAAAAGCGCTTGTGTCCCTTGGCACATGTCGGTGATGCTGAGGGACTGACTGGTTTAAATGCTACAGAGTTGCTGCTTGGCTGTGTTGCCAAATTTTCCGTGTTCAGTGTTTGTTGACTGGGCCCCTCACCTGGCAGCACAGCCACTTTCTGCAAAGCTTCCTGAGGCTTGCTGTTATCTAAAGAAGATGAAGATGATCTGTCAGAACTATCAGATTCATCACCGTCTTTACTCTTTGTGACAAATTGCACTTGGTTGAGGTCAAAGCCCATCATCTGGGCGAACTTCTCAACATTATTAACATCAAAGCCATCTACTTTCACAGGATCCTTTTCATTGATTTTATCAGAACCTGGTTCAGTCTCTTCATCAGAATCCCCCTGGGTAGCAGTGGACATACGGGCTTCAGACGGTTGCACAGAATCCCCAGGGGGTAAATGTGGGGAATCTGATTGCTCTTGGGTAAGTGCAGATGGTTGCACAGAATCCCCAGGGGGTACATGTGGGTAATCTGTCTGCTCTTGGGTGTGTGTAGTTGGTTGCACGCTCTCCCCAGGGATGGTTGCCTGGAGAGCATTGGTTTTCTGACATGTCTCTGGATTAGTTGCTTTTCTCTCAGCTGATGGTTGTCGTGGACAGACAAGCTTATGCTTTGGCCAATCATTCTTTTGACATTCTCGACTGCAGTATGGAATTTTGCACACAGAGCACCACTTTAGCCCTGACTGGCCACAGAAACTGCAAGGTTTTCCTTGTAGAAAAAAGGAAATCAAAAGCTTTGTCACACACACAATAAAAAAAAAACAGATAAGAGGAAAAGCAACTATCAGTGAAGTTTAAAATTCAAAATCAGGGTTGTGCTCTAGTGGTGACCAGTAGTCTCCAGCCCGGGTGAATAGAAAACCTTACTGTTACTATTTTGGACACAGCGGGGCACCCCAGATGTCAGCCTCTGTGAATTTTCTAGAAGACTACATCCCTAAAGGTGATTTTATGCCAATTTTTTCATTGCAAACGTCAACTTGAATTTGAATAAATAAATAAATATTAAAAGGGTTTTCAAGGATTTCAAAATGAGTACAAAACGTACTTCACATGGTTTTACAACACGATCAGAAGAGGCATGCCTTCCTCTGCAGCTTTTTGTGTTGTTGTCGCATACAGAACACGGGTCTTGAGGTTTAAGCATTCTGAAAAAACATTAAGTACTTAACTTTTTTTTAAGGAAAAATTAAATGGGTCCCAAACAAAGACTACAGTTTCATACATGTACACGTTTTCATTCACAAGTTCACAATGATTTTTTTACATTCAAAATGTTTGAAAGCCATTCACAGGTAAACAAAACAAGTAATGTTGGATTTGTTATGCGGTCTCACTGGCAAAAAAAGTGGAGGGGAACAGGAAAGTACTTGGTTTCAATTGGAGTGAGATGGATTTTCAGAGCTTTTTGCCATTGTATCTTTGCAGTTTTAAAATATTTTGTTTTCAAAGGAACACTTGTGAACAACGAGTGGAATTTATTGTTTTAACTTCTCTCTGATCCATATCCACTGTTGTTTTTGCAGTTTCTCCTTTTTGTTGGTGTACTGAAATTTCATTGGTCTTGGACTTACTTTAGGAAAGGATAACAATTATTGTATGTGAATGTATAAGTGCTTACGGATGTACTGGTCTATGACAAACTTTGGCATCAATGCAATAGCCATAAAACTTAGGGAAAACTCATAGCTATCATCCAGCAATGATATGAAATAATTTGATTTAATAGGGGATAAATATATTTAGTGATATTTGAGCATAAGCAGACCCCACTTTTTGAATAAAATCGCACCTAGTGAAAAATTTTGCTGTTATATTTGTGTTTAATTTCTGGAATCAGTTTATATAGTTTATAAATGTCTATGGTTTATGCAGGTAAGGATGGAGATATTATAAGCCCCTTGGAGGTCATTGTAGCTTGTTGTAGCTCATTGTAGGTCGTTGGGGGTCATTGAAGATGATGGTTGTAGGTCATTGTAGGTCATTGCAGGTCATTCCTTGTTTTGGTAACTATATTTGAACAAACTACATCTTACAAGCATTTTTCGTGTGACTTTACTTCTGCTGTTTTGTTACTTTCACAATTTTATACCATTGAAGGGAAAAGTAACTTAATTTTAAAAATAGCTCATGCATGCGATGCGTGTCTATGTTTTATCTTAGTTTTCACAATTCTAATAATTGAAGGGCTAAGAGCATAACCAACCTATGTCGAATTTTAGGCCTTTTATTTTTTCTCGCTCAGATTTGTCCATTTTTGGCATGTGAACTACAAATTAGTTGCAAAACATTGTTCAGAATTTTGTTGTTTTTCCTTCCGCCGTTTTTGAGAAATAATGTATGCCAAAACAAAAGATATCTCCATGTCTCCCGCTTGAAAAAATGAATCCTGAAGTTAACCCAAATTTCTCGATTTCATGCTGATTTATCACTTCAGATGGCCAAGTTTGGGTCTGTGCCGCTGAATCTCACTCAAGGAAAAAAAACAC
This sequence comes from Cladopsammia gracilis, assembly GCA_022457155.1. Lineage (NCBI taxonomy): Eukaryota > Metazoa > Cnidaria > Anthozoa > Scleractinia > Dendrophylliidae > Cladopsammia > Cladopsammia gracilis. Next base: position 352,363 of record JAJGOT010000538.1, on the reverse strand, counting down.
CACCCCCCCCCCCCCCCCCTCCAAAAAAAAAAAAACAGAGAAAAAAATCCCGAACCGAAGTTCATTTCCTCAAAATCGCTTCATTTTATCACCAATAGTCAGCCATTTCGTTTCGTGCCATTTCCCTTACGGACTTCCTAGGAAGCACTCCCGGTCCTCTGCTGCCGGCTCATAGCCTTTGCCTGCCTTGCCCAATTTCGGCCAGCCAGCAAGAACTCACTTTGAGCTGTCCAAAGCTGTATTTCAAGTGCCCAACCACGCATAGCTGACCCATCTGCCACTGTCACAAAGCATATCAGGAAATTCTACGGCAAAATTGAAATGGACCTTTGGTACATAGACTGCTAGCAGTCCCTCTCTGGATAGTCGAGCGGGTGAACAATTACGTGATCGGCAATTAGAGCGCCGAGCGAACCGAGGGGGCTCATTCGCTCGCTCCAGTCTCGCGGAGCTTCTTTTCGTGATAAGCTCGCCCGCTTGATTGACTGAAAAGGGACAGCTAGCAGTCTATTTAGTACAAGTCTGGAAGCACTTTGGATATCGGGCATTTCAACCATGGCACGGGATGGGAGATGGCCCACAACTCCCAACGCTGCCCCTTTTCTGATCCGAAATGATTCCAGACTTTCCCGCCCGCTCATCTTGTCCACAACGGCTTATTTTCACCTTGAGCGCTGAATTAGCACTATGGGCTGCTGAGGCAGCAAGGACATGCACTCAATTCTTCGAGAGGTGCCAGGGACTTAAGGATTTCCAGACTTGGTGATGTCCTTCCATCACCTCACAGGCCTTAAAGAACGTGGCTTAAACCAGTGCTCAAACCACTGAGGTGTATGTGGGTCAGGAGTATTGCGGTCGCATATTCTCACAGCCAATCTGCTTTGAAATGGCATCGAAACTGTGCTCTAAATGTACAGTCAAAGCACTAGAGGGCCAGAACTCTGCTTTTTTCGGGTGAAGTTAGTCACATTCCCTAGGGTTAGTGCACATTCGACAAGGGTTTGTGATATTATTTGTTGTACGACAAAATAAGGCAAATCTGAACAAGAAAAAATAAAAAGAGGACTAAAATTCGACATAGGTTGGTTATGCTCTCAGCCCTTCAATTATTAGCGGCAGTTAAGCTGATACCTGTAAATGTTACACTGGACTTGGGAGAAGCCAACACACCATCTTCAATGCTTGATTCATTTGGACTGTAGGAACAATCAAACAGACCATCAGATCAGAGCCTTATGTAGCCTGATTCTCAGATGGTCTGAGGTTGCTTGCACTCAACTCTCTCCTCTCCTCATGTGATGTCCTTTGTTTGAGGGCTTGTTCTCGAAATCATTTGACCATTTGTTGGAAATGTTCAACAGTCAGATGACCTCAAACAAAGGACATCAGATGGGGAGAGGAGGGAGTGACCATCTAAGAATCAGGCTAAGACTTATGATATTATGATATAGACAAAATAATGCCTTTTTGTGAGTGTTTGTCTATAGAATGGCTGGATGCAAATTAGTGCTTCTTTGTGCTGTTAAAATAGAGGATATTTATCCTAAAAATCATTTTCTTGGGCAAAGTAATAAAATTAAGTTCTGAATATATTATTGTAAATTCTAGAGTTTTGGTGTAATTTTTTAAACCCCAAGGTTAAATAATTAAATGCAATTGAAGGGTTTTATGCAAAACTATCATCCACGACAATTCAATTTTGCCTTGAAATCAAAATTGTTTATTTTGGCACTGATTGGTTTAACACCATGTAAGAAACTTAGGCCTGGATTTAGTTTTTGAGTAAAAGGCTTAAGGTGGCTGGCAATAGTTCCCAGCATTTTTCATCACTTATACTTTATCAGTTGATGCTACAATAATTGTATCAAACAAAAGCCCAGTATGGAAAAAAACTGAGAAGACTTCCGTTCCAAGCATTTCCTAAACATTCCTTGTTTGATGCTGCTATACAGCTTTTATTCTTGGTGTTGCATACCTTGGAGATGTAACCTTATTGTCACTATCTGGCACACCATTTGTTGCAATGCCATTGACTATAGGTTCAGTTTCATCCAGGTCTGCAAAGGTCGGCTTTTGCTTTGCCAGGGCAAGTGCAACCTTGAGCCTGGCACCTTGCCCCAGATCAAACCCATCAAACTTTTGAATAGCTGCTTCTGCCTCACGTACAGTCTCAAAGCCCACAAATCTGAAACACAGTTACAAATCCTGTCATAATCAAACTTACAATCACATGACAACACTACAGGCTACAATAATCAGTAAAACTAGTTGAGACAAACACAAAATGGATGAGGTTAGAATTTTTACTGTCAAATTTCAAAATCACTTGGAACTGCTTCCACCATATTGTCAAGGTTGTCTGTAGAGGGTTTTCAGGCTTTCTTAAGAATGACAGGCATTGTTTCCGAATGAACAGGATCTTTGTTTCTGTCAAGCTTCTTTGAGTAGACCTTGTGAACAAGCTGATTATACAGGTGGATCTTTATTCACATGGGGCACCTCTAATCCCAATAGACTTATTATGGCTTCTTCTTATCAAATAAACGTCTTTGGAGAGTTCATAAACAGCCTACCCAATTAAATGAAAAGATACCACAAGAACTTGATGAGATATCAACATTTCACAGTTCCCCCAGGAACTTGATTGAAATATCACACATGTAGAAGGTAGTATGGGGATCAATGGGGTACCTCGGTAACTTGAATGAGGGGAGTGAATTCAAATTGGCTGAGTGCATAGCACAAGGGCAATTTGAAATAAATAATAATAATGATTGAAGGGCTGGGTGGAAAAACTACAAGTAAACGACTTTGCTTTTTTTATTTTGCTCCAAAATTGTCATTTTTTCGTGTAGACTTGTTTTTGTGTAGTAAAAATTGCCCTGTGTTTTTTTTCTTTTTTTTTCTTATAAACATTTTTTATTGTTCCATATAAATACACATGCATGAAATATATATTGTTTACACATCCGTTTCTTAGTTAATTACAACAGTACCTTCTGTTAACCATTTCGCTAAAGAATATATGGAACAACAATTACAAAAAACAAAACACACAAACAACTTTATACAACAGATTAATACAATAGATTAACACAATTTTTCTAACTGGTATTTCATGGAGATTTGTGGATAAAATTGGAGAGAAAGTTGGTATTATTGTTAGAGTTGAACCAATTGAGAACATTAATTTTTCTCCTGAAGGACTGTGTAAAGCGGCAGTGGATAAAAGTGTGTTCAGTAGAATCTTCTTCTCCACAGTATAAACAGTTACTATCTTGTTTAATTCCAAAGCGTTTTTTTTGTTATACTGATGTAACTTAAGGGGCACAATATTAGTTTATCTAGACGTGCCCCTCTCCTCTCCTTCCTATATACAAAGTGGCATAGTTATTTTCTGATTATGAGGATTCTGTGCAGAAATTTGAATTGAAATTCCCTTAATTTGTTCACTTTACAAAAACCTAAATTTACACTCCATTTTTTGGGTCCTGTTGGCAGTGATTGGTGACTTTGTTGATTTAAAATCCAATTAAATTTAACTCGTATTCTTTAGTCAGTTGAAAGATTGAGTGTTCCTCAAGGTAACTTTCTTTTGCAAGATCATCCATTTCCCTTGCTTTAGATAAAAGGTAATTGGAGATAGTGCTCACTACTTGATAGAAGTTCAAGAAGTAAGTTGTACAATTAGATTACATTCTTTTATGAAAAAATGGTCTACCTCTAATGTCAAATATAATTGTTTTCTGTTCTTCTATATGTTTATATTGAGTTTTAATATTGCCAAAGAAAGATAAAAATATCTCTATATAAACGGGGTAATTTAGGATCTCAATATTTTACGTCATAATTACATCTCAAAAAGAAGTAAAGTCCACCGAGTTTTCTAAAGAAAAAGTCTGGTATTGATTTCCAGTTATGTTTTGCCGGATTGAAAAGTCTTGGTATCCATGCGAGTCGTAAAGCTTTATCGTAAGGTCCAAATCAGGCACACTAATTCCTCCCATTTTGTAATCCTAGCATAGTCCCATTTGATTTTGTCCCGTTTGTTATTCCATAAAAAACTAAATACCGTTTTTCTGGTGGAAGTTATATGCTCTGTTGGTACATTAACATTGGCTGAGTATACAAGTTGTGACAGCCCAAGAGATTTAATAATAAGAACTTTTCCAAATATCAAGACTAGTTTAGTCTGTAGTTTTTGGATTTTTAAGTTGAAATTAAAATGATCACTCTTTCTGGCATCATAAGAGAAGTAAATCCCTAGGATTTTAACAGGGTCTCTTATCTAAGTTAGTTGTAATGGCGTAGAATCATTGTTTGACCAGCTACCCAACTACACTGATTTTGTCTTTTTAACATTTAACTTTAGACCTGAGATGCATCCAAATTCATTTATTTTATTAAAAGCATTTATCACGGAGATAATACCAGTTTAGAATATATCAGTATCATCAGCAAATCGGCCTATTTTAATTTCATTTCCAAATAAACAAATTCCTTTAACATTCGTATTCTGTCTAAGTTCATTAGCTAAGATTTCTGCTCCCAATATAAAGAGGTATGGTGAAGAAGGCAGCCTTGTCTAACACCTCTTGAAGGTTTAAACCAATTAGTTGTGAATCCATTATTTAATACTGTCATTTCAATATTGTTCAAAAACTCATTAATAACATAAGCATATCAGCCAATCACACAACGCAAATCGATCACATGTATGAGCCTTTATACCTGCTAATCTACGGTCATTACGAAAAGCCTGGTGGCGGCTTTGATTTCAGTCACAGGGGAGTTCGGGGCTGAATGGGCAAACAATTCAATTATCACTGAATTTTTAATGAGAATGATTTTAAAATGACTGTGATATCTATATTAAGATCACACGTAATCTTTATATAAAGATTACTGATATGGGTAGTAATTGTTCAGGATTCTTAATGCAACAAATGGTGACTTTAATATTTTTGTGCAGTACTGTTTTACGAAATCTGGTCTTTCGCCATTCTATTTCGAATCTTCTCAACAAAATAAACAACCAACAGTTTAACAAGTGTGCCGTTATTTGAATGACACCAGCGCCCTTGTGTAAATTGCCAGGTAAGCGACTGGTTCGCAGATGCAAGCTGCTTATTTCTACTCGTTCTCGGCTCTACCTCTGAAAAAAAATTGTCAGCCGTTTTATCTACCGTACCTGACAATTTTAGTATAGCATTTTTCAGTAGATGTTTTCTCTCAGAACTATAAAATCCCAAACCTTTTGACAGGAGCCGGGAAGCAATGGTCACTTCGCTGAACACGTGACACATGTGTTGTATGCTAATCAGTCTAGTCTACTTGTTTTTCTCGTATGCTAATTAGTCTTTGCACAAAAGCGCAATTGTTTTAATTCCGAAGGGACACGCTTTTGAAATAATGTTTTTGAAGCCATTCAAAAAACTTGCAGCATGTGTATTATCAGGTGTAAAAACTCTTGGCTTCGCCTCAAGTTTTTAAACCTGATAATACGCTACTGCTCGTTTTTTAAACTATACTTGTAAAAAATTCTAATCCATCTCTTAACGTCCTCCCCAAATTTGTAAAGCTCTAACACCTTCTTGACAAAAAAATGACCATTATAGGGTATCAAACACTTTTTTGAAGTCTAGTGACACCAAAATGCCAGGTAATTTCTCTATTTTTGTGTAGTCCATTATTTCATTTATTAACCTTATGTTTTCACCTATATATAGGCCTTTGATGAAACCTGTTTGATCAGCATTCACCAGTTTTGGGAGTACTACTTCAATTCTCTTAGCTAAGGCTTTTGATGCAATCTTATAGTAATGTTAAGTAATGTACTGTAGGTACAATAAATCAAAATCTTGCTTGGGAATAAGGGTAATTACTGTAATTACCCTGTTTGTTTTTCACTGGTTTGTGCTTCGTTTTCTACAAAAACACCCAAAAAATGCAGTTGGCTAATAATATTAAACTCAAACAAACACTGAAGCGCTTTGTCTTTGTGTCTAGTAGATTCCCCTTGGGATTACTGTTTTCACTGCTTTTAAACTGCTTAAGTTGTTCATTTTACTTGAAGAAAGCACAAGGTGTTGGTTTCACTTCTTTTACAGTGCAGCTACTGTTACCAGGATCACCCAGACAAAGTTAACCAATCACAAAGCAGAATGGGGACAATAGATTCCAACATTTTTAACTTCAGCCAATAAAATGCTGAGTACAGAACAATGAAATTTCAACTTGTTTAAGCGTATGTTGAATAAATCTTTAGCTGGCGTTGACTTTTCGATTTAAAAATTTGAGTAGTTTCACGTGCTACATGAATGAATGTCATGTGTCATGCAAGTGAGCGAGAACTGATTTCAAACTGTATGAAAACATGAAAACATTGAACACAACGGCCGTATGTTTGGGCAAATTGTGTGGCGGATTTGAATTCTCGGAAAACATAAAAATTCAACTGCCGGCTGTTTGCAATTTAATGTTACACGGCACACTGCCAGCGTAGCATATATAAGCATTTATTTCTAACCGTTTAAAAAAGTGCGGCTCCTTTATTTCAATTCTCTTTTTACTGAATTGTCGTCAGATTTTTTTCCGCTGCAGATTTTCTTTGCGGTTTGAGCACTACAGTGGTTTCTTCAAGGCGGTCGTGAAGGTTTTGAAGAAATCATTTTGGTGAAAGTATTAAAAGTCTGCAGTTGTATATGCCGAAAAATAGAAGTAATTATTAATCAGACCTCGAAGTCTGCAAAAAAAAAAAATCTAGTCCGTCACCGGTTGAGTTTTTGTCAGTAATTCATCTTGAGGGAGTTGGATTTACTGTTTTGTATCGTCTGGAAAATTATAGTAACTCACGACTGCCGAACCACTGCAATATCGATGGATTTTCCGGCAGTGAAATATATGTAAAAGAATGCGCCGTTACTATACGAATGATACTCTTTTCGTGGAGTTTTAAATTTCTCTTTTACTTAATTTTATTTCAGCTTAATCCGACGGTGGAAATCAAAGATCCGACAGCGCATAACACTTAATTAACTACGGCGGCGAACAAGCCATGTTTTTGCTGTTTTCGAATCTGTAGGGCACTTTTTAATTGGCCTAAACTATGAGCGTTGCTTTCACTGGTACTTATGTAGTTAAGAATGTCTTCCTTCGCTGGTGTCAAGTGTATTTATTTCCCAACTCTGCCGTTGACACCATAGAGAAAACTTGAATCTGTTACGAGCAAACAAATTATTTTAAATCCACCACCAGCACTTTTATTTTTGTAGACATACGGTACAGCCGTCTTATTCCATATTTTCACACAGTTTGGAGTTTCTCTTTCATTTGAATCGCTGATATTTACCTTCCAAATCGCACTGTTAAACCAAGTCAGGTTCAAAAGGGATGGAATCGAAGTTAATTGAAAATCCAACACTGTACAGCCAAACCTTGCATTGATCTGTTTTCATGGCGAAGGAACAAGTTGAAATTTCATTGTTCTGTACTCGACATCTCATTGGCTGAAGTAAATAATGTTGGAATCTATTGTTCTTGTTCTGTTTTGTGATAGGTTGACTTTGTGTGGGTGACCCCAGTAACAGTAGCAGCACTGTAAACCGCTCAAGTTGTTCATTTCATTTGAAAAAAGCACAAGTTGTTTGTTTCACTCCTTTTAAACCGCTCAAACTATTTGTTTCACTTGAAAAAAGCACAAGTTGTTCGTTTCACTGTGGCTAAACCGCTTGAGTTGTTCGTTTTACTTAACAGAACTAAAGAACACAAAACACTAAAGTTGTTTGTTTCATTAAAAAAAAAAAACAGTGCAAGTTGATGGTTAAGCTAATAAACCACTCAAGTTGTTCCTTTCATCAATTAAACTCAAACAAACACTGCAGCATGTTGTCTTTGTGTACTGGATGCCCCTTGGGATTACTGTTACAAATATTGATTAGCAGCTTAGACATTTGAAGGGCTAGGTGCATAACCACCTATGTCGAATTTTAGGCTTTTTCTTATTTTTTTCTGGCCCAGATTTGCCTCATTTTCAGCATGTGACCCTCAAATTAATAATTGCAAAACATTGTTCAGAATTTTTTTCTTCTGTTTTTTCAAGAGATAAGGTGTGCAAGAAAAATAATAACTTTGTGTCTCCTGCTGAATCCTGCTCGAGAAAATGAATCCCAAAGTTTAACAATTTTATGCCAATTTTTTCACTTCATATGGCCAAGTTTGGGTCTGTGCAGCAAAATCAATCAATCACTCAAGAAAAAACAACAACAATTCAAACAAGTTTATTCCCTAAAAACGCTTCATTTTAATGCCAGAAGTCAGCCACTTAGTTTCGTACCATCTCCCTTACGGACCTCCTAGAAAGCACTGCTGGTCTTCCGCTGCTGGCTCATTTCCTTTGCCTACCTTGCCTAATTTGCCAGGAGGCAGGAACCCATTTTGAGCTGCCTAAAGTTGTATGCAGATTTAACACGTTTAGAAGTTGGTTTGTGTTGAAGGCATGAAAAACTTGTTGATTCAAAAGCCCACGAATATGTAGAATAATTACGCTTCTTAGTTCAGTGTCTTAGTTCAGGGTCTAGATGTTAAGAAAATAACTAATATGCAAAAGCCATGATGTCATCATATCATTGTTATGGTAACACAGATGTCAATCAAATCTACTTTTTGGAAAGTTCATTTCATCTCTAGTACATGTATAATGTGTGAAGCAGTTTGCCTGACCGAGTTTAGATAGTGAAGCAGGGGCAGATCTAGGGGAGGGGTGCAGGGGGTGCGCACCCCCCCCCCACCCCTCCTGAGATGACCTGCATCTTTCTAATATAACTAGTATTCTTGTTTACGTCACCCTTCAGTTACGTCATTCCTAAGAAAAATCCTGGGATCGCCCCTGTGAAGTATCAGCCATTGGAAGTTGGGATGTTGTGTGGCCAAAAAACCCAGTTGAGCCACCTTAAGTGCACCTGATTGATGAGTGCACAAGATATTGTAGGTGTCCTATTATAGCTATCTAATCACAAAAAGTTGTAATTAAAACTGTCATGACTGTGCACCAATTATGAAAGGTCAAGGCACATGGATGACCAATCACAATGGAAAATTTGTTACCGTATTGGTACAATTAGAATATATATTTTGTTATATTACCCAATATTGGTATCTTTGCTGTGTTGTTGAACCAGTTTACATGAAATCACTTTTCCAGCCTGGCTGAACAGGTTATGTAATCCTTCCTGGAAATCAAACCAAAAATGATCTTTAGTATACATATAAATAGAAAAATGTCTAATATGCAACACAGTGCTGCCAAGAATGCTACTGTGCAGTAACAGAACCCCATTACCCTGAGTGTACAATTACCATATGACATCTTTATCGTGGTGTTTTCCCAGACAATATCATTTTAGTTTCATTTTCCCGCAAGTTTGGATTCCTTCTGGCCAATCACAAATGTTTGTAATGAGGTTTTGTGCCACAGTCATCCTAATTAGCATTGACAAGTCAATTGAAGGAAACAAGACTCTCGTCCTGATTTGTGAAAAATCTACTACAGTACCGGGCAAAGGTAAGTTGACACTATCCTTGATCCTCGCGAGCATCGGGGATGGAGGATCGAGTCTCGATCCTCGACTCGATTGACTCGAAACTCGACTCCTCGATCCTCAAAGAATTTATCTGAATGGAACTTTGTCGATTATGCATCCTCGCAAGGATCGATCCTCGATCCTCGACTCGAAAGAGACTGTCAACTTACATTTGCCCTGTACTGTATTATACAGTCAAACCTGTATTAAGTGGACACTCCCAGGACACTTGCTAGTGTCTGCTTAATACAGGGTGTCCAGATTCTGATACATTACACAAAAATAGTTACAATGTAATTATTGACTCTCTTATTATACCCACACATACTGATTTCATTACATTTTAATTCATAAACCTAATTTGCAACTGTCTGTATCGCATTGAATTACACACTTTTAGAAGTAGATGGTAATCCCACAATCTAATAAAAATGCATTCTATTATTGGGTTATTCCAGAAAAAATCCACACCCCCCGACGGATGGCAAGATTTTTTTACCCCTCCCCCCGCCCGGATTTCCTGGCCCACTAGACCCCCCCTCCCGCCTGGATTTCGTAGCCCAGAGACCCCCCCTCCTGCCCAAATTTCCAATAAATTTTTGGAAGCCCCAAATTTACAGATAATGAAAAAAAAATACATGTAGTTGCATCCAGGAGATCGTGTTTTTATATTTTTCTAAACTGTGGGATTAGTGCTATAAATTTAAAATGGGGCTAATTGTAATTTAGGCGAGGTTAAACTCGAGACAATGCTGGCCAGCGGTTTCACCCATGGGCGTGGGGCGGCCCGGGGGTTTTTTACAGGGAGCGCTGTTGAGTTGCAGCTCTTTCACGTGTGCTTTGACGTGCTCGATTGCCTTTCGCTCCCGACCCTTCCCTCCCTTTAGGTAAGTATCAGTAAGTTAAGTTACAGGCTTTCCACTGATTTCTATCAGTGTGACGGTGCCTACGGTGGTAGCCGCTCACTGGGTTGTCATGGTAACCCCCTGCGCGTGCGGGCGGCCCCCCACCGAGCCTTCAGGCACCATCCCCCACACTCATCTATTGTCGATGAGTTTAATAAATATTGCGTGACACATCACAAAAAACCCCCCGTGATTTCAAGACAAAATCGAATGAAATTGTGAAACTTTATGAGATGAAATGAATGAAATGTTTCTATAAATCTAGTTCCTTAAATAACTGCTTTGATTTTGGTATGTTTTAATTTTTTCCAGGCTTCACAGTTTCTTCAAAGTGTTGTGTTTCAAAGCATTTGACACCCTAGAGTGGCCTTTCATCCAACGAACGCTTAGCTATTTTGGTTTTGGTCCTTCATTTCAAAAATGGGTCCAGACTTTTTATTGCAACATCGAAAGCTGTATAATTATTAAATAACGGGTGGGCAAGCAATCTTTTTGCGCCCACCCGAGGAGTCAGGCAAGGCTGCCCTCTCTCGCCATATTTATTTATTCTTTCAGCAGAAATTTTAGCAGATTCCATACGTAACAACAAAGAAATAAAGGGACTAAAAGTAAACAATAATGAAATCAAACTGAGCCAATATGCTGATGATACAACTCTGATTTTAAACGGTTCCATAGAATCTCTTCTAGCAGCTTTAACGAATTTAGAGTCCTTTAGCATAATGTCTGGCCTCAGACTCAACAGTAAAAAAGCGGAAGCGCTGTGGATAGGTTCAAACGCTGACAACAACTTTCAACTTTGTCCCGAAAAAGATTTTAAATGGCCAAAAAAAAAGGTAAAAGCCCTTGGTGTGTGGTTCTCAACAATACCAGATGCGGGCACTGAGATGAATTATAAGGACAAGCTGGAAAAAGTTAAAGGGATACTGGGATCTTGGAAACTTCGCAGGCTTGGCTTCTTAGGAAAAATAACAGTATTAAAAAGCTTAGTAGCCTCACAGTTAGTCTATATATGTTCGTCTCTTCAAACCAACCATGCAGTAATTAAAGAGATAAATTCTATGTTTTTCAACTTCCTATGGAACGACAAACGAGATAAAATAAAAAGAAATATAATGATAAACGACTATTCAGAAGGGGGACTGAGAATGATCGATATCGTCTCTTTCAATAAGGCGCTAAAATCTACTTGGATAAAAAAATATCTTAACAAAGAAAACCACGGAGCATGGAAGGTTTTTTTTGATTTAGAACTCCAAAAATGTGGAGGGGAAGCATTACTTACTGGTAACTAAGATAGGAGAGATATCAAAACTTTGACTTCGGTTTTAGACCCCTTTGTTAGTGAAACCCTTGAAGCTTGGTCGGAAATTATTTTTGAGTCAGAGATAGCATATAAAGAAGATTTTCTTTCACATCCACTTTGGTATAATTCTCTCATACGAATGGGAAACAGACCAGTGTTCTTTAGAGAGTGGTTTCAGAAAGGTATAACAAAGGTTAAACACCTTATGGACGACTCCTTTAAATTCCTTTCGCTTAAAGCCTTTCAAGAGAAGTATAACCTGAATGCCTGCCCTCTATCTTACTTTGGAATAATATCTGCATTAAAAAGTCTGCAAAAGCTCTTTCCCGATTGCACAAGAAACTCAACCGAGGGTGCGGATACTTTTTTGACAAAATTTTTATCCACCGAAAAATCTTGTAGCTTAGCATACAAAAACCTTGTCGAAAAAAAGAGCGAAACACCAAACATAAGCCAACAAAAATGGCTAGAGGATGTTATAACTATAACGGATAATGATATTGATTGGGGAGCAGCTTTCCAATTACCTTTTTACTGTACTAAAAGCTCAAAACTTATAGTTTTTCATTTTAAATTTCTACACCGCCGACTATCCACTAATGACTTTCTAAAGAAGATTGGACTAGTGGACAACGATAAATGTACCTTTTGCCAGGCTGAAAAAGAAAAACTAATTCATCTTTTTTGGCAATGTTCGATATCTGGCGACTTCTGGCATAACTTTAAGTGTTGGTTACAATCTTCTCAAATCTTTCCAAAAGATCAAACCTTATCTTTGATTACTGCTCTGGGTCTGAGGCCGGACATTTCTAAATTTAAGCTTCAAATCAATTTTTGTTGTCTATGTGCCAAACATTATATATGGCTTTGCAAACAAAAGCAACATATTCCTAAACTTAGTGGATTTCTGAAACATTTAAAGCATATTAAAGACATCGAGACCTATAGAAACACAATTCCAAACAAAAAGTGGGAACCTCTATTACCCTATCTATAGTGTCCTAGCCCCCCTTCAAGTTATTTTAAAGTAATCGTTTAATACTTTATCTAATGTGTCAACTTATAATTTTACCAGCCCATTCAACGTAAATGTGCCAAAAGTTGCGTGATTTATTTTATTCAATATTTCTGTATTTATTATTTTTTGTTATCAGTTGTTCCATTTGTTGTTCCTTTACTTGCTGTATAATTAATAAAAAAAAATAAAATAAAAAAAAAAAATAAAAAAAAAAAATAAAAAAAAAAAAGTGTTGTGTTTCACGCAAATTTTGTGTAAAATGTAATTTGATCGCACGTTGCTTTTCCTAAACATTTTTTCTTAAGGTCAAAATGTTTGAATGAAACTCATATTTCCTTGAATGAAAATGCCTTTCCCTTGAATAAAAGAGTTAAACATTTGTCAGAATTCAGTGATTTTCTGCTTCCGGAAGGCTTGGCGATTTATTTATGACATTTATCCTAATTGCAGCGCCGAGCCCTTGCGTCTGCGAAATATTGTAAACATCACAAAATATTATTTAATCCAGCAACCTATTTTTATTACATCTAGTGTTTTCTAAAATTTCCGACTTTTCCTGTGAATATAGAATGCCATTCTTATCCGTAAGGATGATTCACATAATGTTTTCGCAAATCAAAAAAATCTTGAAAGCAAACAAATTCAGATAGTGTTTAATTTAATTATATTTACTAGCGCGCTTTTACCGTGATTATTGGCTTCACGAAGAAAACATTCGAACAAGTTTGATCGCAATTTGCCTTTAAGTATTAAATTGGAAAGCTTCTTCCAATTATTTTATATTTCCTTCAAGGTTTAACACATCAACTAAACAGTACACTAGGAAGAGCGGCATAAAAGTTTGGACATTTGCGTAAGCCGTATATTACGAAGCTTATATCAGATTACAGGGAACGTGCACGAAAGCAAAACGATTTCTACAAATAGAAAACAATGCGTACTTGCAAAACGGTACATCTACTTTTTTGTCAAAATCTTTTGTCTTTTTTTAAATCGGCTGATACTTTTCCTGATACCTTTCCCTGACAATTTGTTGCTGGCAAGAACTCGGACATGAGCTTTGTTGCAAGGTACCGAAGCACGCTTCCGGTTACGTTAACCACTGACTTTCACCATATTTGAGTTGTATTTTCTCCCTTTCATCTGGTTTATTCTCTATGAATAATGTGGAACCGACGAAGTTAAACCTTAACTTATTGTTTTGAACACAAAGTGTTCTCTTCAAAATCATTTTCAAAAAATGGACCCCCGAGGAAGGATTTTTAGGTCCAGACCCGCCTCCCGCCTGGATTTCCAGAGCCCTCAACGCCCCCCCCCTCCCGCGAGAATTTCCAGCATGCCATCCGTCGGGGGGGGGGGGGGGGGGGGGGGGGTGTGGATTTTTTCTGGAATAACCCATTACATACACTAGTTATTTTTAATGAATTTTATAAATAGTGTTCAAAAACTCATTAATAATTCATAAGCATATCAGCCAATCACACTACGCAAATCAATCATATGTATGAGCCTTTATACCTGGTAATCTACGGTCATTATGAAAAGCCTGGTGGCGGCTTTGATTTCAGTAACAGGGGAGTTCGGGGCTGAATGGGCAAACAATGCAATTATTGCTGAATTTTTAATGAGAATGATTTTAAAATGACCATGATATTTATATTAAGATCACACATAATCTTTATATAAAGATTACTGATATGGGTAGTAATTGTTCACGATTCTTAGGCCCAGTTCAAACGTCGAACTTCACATGTGCCGAACCTAATGCAAATGAGCAAAATCTATTGTTCTTGCTCATTTGCATTAGGTTCGGCACATGTGAAGTTCGACGTTTGAACTGGGCCTTAGTGCAACAAATGGTGACTTTAATATTTTTGTGCAGTACTGTTTTACGAAATCTGGTCTTTCGCCATTCTATTTGGAATCTTCTCAACAAAATTATCAACCAACAGTTTAACAAGTGAGCCGTTATTTGAATGACACCAGCGCCCTCGTGAAAATTGCCAGGTAAGCAACTGGTTCGCAGATGCAAGCTGCTTATTTCTACTCATTCTCGGCTCTACCTCTGAAAAAAAATTGTTAGCCGTTTTCTCTACCGTACCTGACAACTTTAGTATAGCATTTTTCAGTAGATGTTTTCTCTCAGAACTATAAAATCCCAAAACTTTCGACAGGAGCCGGGAAGCAATGGTCACTTCGCTGAACACGTGGCACATGTGTTGTATGCTAATCAGTCTAGTCTACTTGTTTTTCTCGTATGCTAATTCCGTCTTTGCACAAAAGCGCAATTGTTTTAATTCCGAAGGGACACACTTTTGAAAGAATGTTTTTGAAGCCGTTCAAAAAACTCGCAGCATGTGTATTATCAGGTGTAAAAACTCTCGGCTTTGCCTCGAGTTTTTAAACCTGATAATACACTGCTCGTTTTTTAAACTATACTTAAAAGGCCAAATTCCTAAAAGGGAGTCTTATTGTTGGTGATTTTTTATTTTGTTTTAAAAGTTTTTCAAGAGAGGGATATATACAGTGCAGGTCAGAGATAAGCAAACCAAAATGTTCGCACATAACGTGTCAGATAAATGCGTGCACATGTGTCTGCGCATTACGACGCACACGAAAAAATTATGAGTGCATTCAGCAAGCTCGTTAGTATGTATGAGCTAGATCATTAGTTCCCTATTGTTGGTATTTCACTGTACCCGAGTCATTTCAGGTGGAATCCTGCCAACAAATATTCGGACATCTCCTTGTTCACTTTGTAAGCCAAAGGTAAAATTTGTAGACACCTGTGATGGTTGGCTTGAATTCCTGTCAAACAGAATAACGAGAGTATTAAAAAAACAACTTAAACCCATTGACTCCTAGAGTTTTAGCAAAAAACCCCGGTAATTTGAAGCCACTAATGCTGTTTTCTGACCACTGTGGAGGCAAACTGTAAGCAAACTGTCCAAAACACTATTTGCAACATGAAAACTAAACTTCCTTTCCTTTCTAGGATTGATGTTTGGTTTTGGGCATGCACACAAAACATAGTTTTTGAATCAGAAAAAGCTTAATATGCGTGACTTTTCTTTTTCTTTGTTTTTCTACCTGTTCTTTTTCATTTATTTTCCTTTTGCTTTCTTTCACTAAACTTTATTTACAGTTGTATGTAGTTAAGTCTGCCAGAAAATGCTGAAGTGAAATTTTTTAACAAAAAGTGGCAAGTGGTAGGAAGACCCAATTTTTGTTTGATTTAGCCAGTCAAATCTCTCAGTTGGGCACTTTTAAAAGATTTCTTCCTTCTGCAAGAGTTAGCTATGAAAGACATAAAAAGGGATGACGTCACAAACAGCAGAAGTTCTGTGGTCCCATCATGGGCGGTTTCAGGTGTTTGAGATGTCAATGGGTTTAATCTTGCCTCTGGTATAAAGCACCACTGCACAAAACACAGTGAACAGAGAACTTTCTATAAAACAGTTACAGGTACAGCAATTCTGCACTGCTGCCACAGTTTGCGATAATAATGAACTTTTGCAACAGGATGGCAAGTGGAAGAGAAGGGCAGTTTGACCAGTGTGACAACCACAGCACAGCAATGTTAACTGGAGATTGCATCAAAACACATCAGCAATTACCTGCCACGCTGGTCACACAAGAATGTTAAACTGTCCTCTTCCTCTGCTATCCTGTTGTGTACATGTATGTTCACTACTATATACACTTTGAAAAATTTGACTCCAAAGAAAACTTGTATATACCGGTATATATAAACTTACTACCGTATTTACCCGTGTATTAGTCGATCCCATGTATAAGTCGACCCCCTATTTTTGAGGCCAAAAACTAAGTTTTCTTCATTTCTGGGTAAGAATTTTCTTGAAAAAACTAATCTTTTATTTCTTAGAATTTTCTCTCAGGTACTATGGATAAAAAAAAAAATCACAGCAAGTTTTAACGTGAAGTTTATTATCGCGTGCATGTGAGCGTTTTAGCGGGTTTTAGCAACACATGTATATGCAGGCATTTTGTCCACAATTTTTTAAATAGGCTTACAAAATCAAACATACTAATTTAAAACGAACCTTTCTAATTGTGGAGTGGTGGAAAACGGCTTTAGAAGGCAGGCAAAACACCAAAGAAGCTCAAGAATCTTTGAAAACGACTTGATAAACAAATTGCCAAGCTTGCTCGGAGGAACTTGGTAACCAAGCTACAAAATTGGTTGAGTACTGGTAACTGATAACTACACATGCTTACTAAGCCAGGTTACTAAGCAGCAAAGTTTGAAGCGAGAAAGATGTTTTTCTATGAGCAGATTTACGGGTTTATTAGCAGGAAATGTCAGCTCTTTTTTCCAAAATTGTGCCAGTGAGTATTTACAACGTTCAGGTTTATATTAAGCAGATAAATCTTTATGCATTTTAACTTGAACTGCTAATTTAAAGACACAGATCGCTAAGCGAAAGGACATCGTAACCTGTACTGTTTATTAGATGTTTGTTAACAAATAAAGACAATTATTATGCTAATTGTGAATAATTTATTTAACTGGTGCTGGGATCTCAATTTTTGACCCATGTATAAGTCGAGGGCAATTTTTTGGACTGATTTTTAGGTTGCAAAAGGTCGACTTATACACGGGTAAATACGGTATACAGTAAAGCGCAATAATTCGTCATCCATCATGGTTTTGTTGACAACATGCATTTTGTTTTTTCTTTTGTTGGACTTGGTAATCAAAGTAATTTAGGTATTATCATTGCGTTAGCTTTATAGGAGAGTTGTAATGTACAAAAGAAACAGAGTTTTTAAAATACAAATCTCAAACTACACAGAATTATACTGAACGTATTTAGTGGAGATGCTTCGTGATCTTCATTGAAAAACATTTATTCCACTAGGAATTTACCATGTGCAATTTGATAGAAGCAGAATGTCAAAACAGTATGAACATCATTCAAAACTCACCCAGGAAAAGAATTCTTAAGATCTATAACACTTGGCTCTTTGTAGCTGTTGAATACTTTTGATTCATAATCTTCCAACATTGGATTCCAATCATCAAGAGCTTCCTGTTCATGGTTTCTGTTTTCCCCAAATGTAGTAATAATATTAAAATCACAATACATTAGAAATGAAGGGGTGAGGGGAACAAAGCCCTAAGTGACTTGTGATCAACTGCTAGATTCTCCTTCCAGTTTATCTTGTATATGCTCATGTAACAAAGGGAGAATTTGGTTTCAGATCAGGAGTCACTGAAGGCCTTATTCCAGTTTGGGATAAGGCCCTAAGTGACTCGTGATCTACAGCCAAATTCTCCTTTTGTTATATGAGCATATACAAGACAAACTGGAAGGAGAAGCTAGCAGTTGATCAGAATTCACTTACGGCTTTATTCCACTCACCCCTTCAAATGCTGAACCAACAAATAATACATGCCTAGATGTACAACGTACTTACTAAAATTAGAATGTTATGCATGTAACCCACACTTGTTAAAGGGCAATGTCACAGGTATTTGGCTTGTTAGGCCAAAACTATACTGAACATTTCATCAAGTACCCTTGCACATAAGCAAAATGCTCTGAGAAGCTAAGAACCAAGAGAAAAATATTCAGTTATTCCTTAAAGAGAGAACAAATTTCAGGAGTTTTTCCCAGGCCGGAGGAAGTTCTAACTTCTAGTTTCAGTACACCACTATTATTAACAAAATGTTGCACATAATCATGTTTGCGCCAGCACTCAGGGCTCGAAAAAAAAAAAAATTTAAACTTGCCATTTGGGCAAGCAAGTCTTAAGTTTTACTTGTCCAGACAAGATTTTATAATTTGTTATTTCAGCTTAGTTCACGAGCAGCTTGTCCATGTCCTTGCCCATCGGGCAAGAGAGTGGGAAAAGTTACTTGCCCAGACAAGATTTTATAATTTGTTATTTCAGCTTAGTTCACAAGCAGCTTGTCCATATCCTTGCCCATCGGGCAAGTGAGTGGGAAAAGTTACTTGCCCAGACAAGATTTTATAAATTGTTATTTCAGCTTAGTTCACGAGCAGCTTGTCCATATCCTTGCCCATTGGGCAAGTGAGTGAGGAAAGTTACTTGCCCAGACAAGATTTTATAATTTGTTATTTCAGCTTAGTTCATGAGCAGCTTGCCCATGTCCTTGCCCATCGGGTAACAGGCGACATGACCTCAAAATGTGGCAACAATCTTTTTCCAAAACACCAACAGACGACAGAAACTGACAGAAAAAGAGTGACATTTTATGAATTTTTTAGCTCGAGAAGGAGACAAAATACGACAGCGACATTTTCCCTAACGAAACAGGCGACAGGCTGGCTCGAAAACAAGCGACAAAGTGACACCAGAACCCCTCTTGGAAGGCCTCACTATAGACCACACATAACCCACAACTCCTTGATTCACTCTGATGAAGGGCAAGCGTTCAAAATGTCAGCTTTTGAATCTCTTCATGGTGGCCAATTTATGTGTTCCCTGTTTCGCAAATCTCGACATGTTTTATTCCCCCAACCAATGCAGTGCTTGTAGCTTGATATAGACCTCAGTTGATATAGACCTAGTATAGTTGATTATTTATATTGACTTTATTGATTGATTTCATTAAGTCCCAAGATCAGTTCAAAATCGACAAACGCGGCAAAAGGACAAGAAACACCGAATTTGAGCGATTTTACGAATGTTTAGAGGCAAAGAATGATTTATGATTTATATGTCGAATAAACTAAAGCGGTCACGGGCGCTCTCTAATGGAAGGTTTGTCGTACCTGTAGTCACTGCGTTCGCCTTGCGCATCGTGCACCAGTGTGCTTTCCGCCCGATCCATCTGTTCCATCGCCTTTAACAATTTGGACGGGATTTTATCCCTTGGGTTAGCTTGACTGAATCTGGAGTTTGCAGCTACAAACGTTACTTGTTCTTGGTTTTGGGGTTTCAAATGGGCTTCTGCACTCGTCCAAACAGGTTTAAATTCGCCGCTCTTTCGCACCCGATCCTCTGCCTCTGGAATATCAAAGTAGTCTTCTGTATCGAGCGAGGACATCAATTCGCCTAATCTATGAACTGTAAAACATAACGTTAATGAAGTAAGTATCAAACTTCATTTACTTTAGTATTCTAGACAAAACTATCAGTTAAAACCATGAGAACTCGCCACACCTAACCTTGAACTCCAACTTAAATTACTAGCCGTCCGCCATTGCAATCCTCGTGGACGAACTCTGATCCAGGTTGTTCTCGGAAATACAATTCTCGTCCCCAGTCTTTTTCTGACCGAACGATTTGAAAATTTTGAAGAATTTATGCAAATATCTTCTGCTATATCGTGACGGTAGACTTGAGAATGCAAGGTTTGTAGTGTAGCTAAACAATACTATTTCGTTTGAACTTAAAATTGTTCTTGTTTGAAACGACTGTAGAAGTTCTCATACATACCTTTATAGTAAAACACACCGTAAGCCACACGTCACGCCACGCGTGTCACATACAGCTGTAGATGCGGGCTGGCGTGCGTTTCTGTAAGGTCCCAAAAACTTTTCGGGCCCGAAAAGCTGTGTTACGTGCAGTAAGTTTACCAACAAGGATTCCTATTATTCTTTGATTTGAAAGCTAAGCAAAAAAAATCCAAAGTTGACGAAAAACGCTGCGCTGGTGTGCGGGATAATTAATTATTGAAGTCGAGCCGGTTCGCTAAAGGAAAGGAATGTGCGCGAACGAAATTTTAGCTTTGTTTTATAGCTTTTTATGGATCATCGTGTATTTTAATCCCGGGGGGGGGGGGGGGGTACTCCCATATATGAGCTATATAGGTATGTGCCGCTGTGAAGGGTATGGTTTTCAGGCGGTTTAGTCTAGGATATGGTATGGTAATCAGAGATTTTTGGTCTAGAATAGGGTTTCATTATAAGAATTTTAATAGTCTACACAAGGTTTACTGGCAAATGGCATTTAAAAATCGGTACGGCGGGCAGTACAGCATTTTTAATGACCCCTGTAAACTAATAACTGTGATAGTGAACGAGTTTCTGGAAAATAGCGAGTATGGAATAGGTCTAGGATAGGGTAGGGTTTTTCGGTGTTTAGTCTAGAATAGGGTAGCCTGTGAACAGGCTCTCTGGTGGGATATAGCGCAAAAAAAAAAAAGGCCACGGGGAGGGGGTGGGTAAAAGGAAAAGGGAGGGGGAGAGCCTCCCCGCCTCTTCCGCTCTCCCCAGTTTTCCTGCGGCTCGCTTCGCTCGCCGACTTTTCTTTTCGCCGCTATCTACTTTCGTCATACCCCCACAAGGAGGCCTGTTCACAGGCTAAGAATAGGGTGGCAAAATGCAGCTAAAATGGTCTAGTATAGGTTAAGGGTCTCAGAGTGACATCGGCACAACCCTCACCCAGAAATTTGCAGAGTACCTCCCGGGATTTTATTGCAATAAGGAAGAAGAGCCGAGAAGGGCCACGAGGAACGTCATACTGAACAAGTCTCAGGGTGTTAGCTTCGTCCATTTTAATGTCTTTCCAAAGCCATCAGCTAACAAACAACAACGAAAGGCACATCAGTGATGAGACATCTAAACGGACATATCTTAAAATCAGAGATTTATGTTTAGGTTAAAAATAGTAATTCTTATATAATTAATTTGGCCTTGTCCTGTAAATATTCTTGGTTATTATGGTATACAAGTCCTGCGCTGCGCTCATGCGACTTAACAAACGCACCCAACGATTAATGTTTAGTCAAACCCTTTCGAACCCTTGGAATCAGTGGCGTTGTACTGTTTTTCAATATCTGATCACTTCAGTGACTTTAAAGGAAACTATATGAAAGCTGATACAGTTTGACCTTTTTCGGTTCTTTGAGCTGAATATTTCAGCAGCAAAACATTTTAGGGCAAGGAATCTTCCCCCAGAGAACTGCTTTCACCTTCCGAAAATTTTAGCCGACTTTATTTGGTATCTAAAACGACATTTTTAATCCCTCCAAAATCAGAAGGCCAGTTAAGAATGTTAAGAAACTAAGAATTTCTTATTACTAATTTTAAAGACGACTAAGTCCTTCAGCTTTGCATGCCACCGAAAGGATTTGTAGGGTACTCCTGACTTACGTTCAGAGTGTGGGGTGCCTGTGTAATGTTGATCAGTCTGGGTACACTAGAGGAAAGTGCTGATCTTCATCACTATTGAGGTTCGAGGAGGGGGGGGGGGGGAGAGGGGAGGAGGAAACGTTTTTTTCTTCGTCAGAAAGGTTAAAAAGGACTGATTAGTGAAACGCTTAACATTCATTTACTGTGTGTGAAACAATTAGGAAACTCATACTGCTTGTGAAATGTATTTTGTAATGTTTCGGCATGTTAACTAAAGTATGTAGCATGTGGTGTACATGCAAGGGAATGTACAGTATGCATAAGATGAAGTGTTAATGATTCAAGTTGTTTAGGAATCCTGTGGGATTAGCTTGGCTATTTAAGAGATTGTAAGTTCTGCAGAAACCATTCGAAGGCATCTCTTTATACTTGCTTTTTATTTTTACTTTTGTATGAAAATTTTGATGTAACCTGTAGAACTATGTACATCTTTAACCCTATTCAGACTGGGCTTTTTTAGGCAATCTGTGACTTGGGGGGGGGGGGGGGGGGGCTCCTCGAACCCCCTTTATATCTCTGGAACCAGTAAGGCTAGGACCATGAAACTTTCACACAATGTTCACCTCCATACAAGGAAACCTCACACCCAATAAAATCATCTTTGTAATATTAAAACATAATAAATACAAACAAGGACACACTTGTAAAGCGAGAAAAAGCAAAAAAAGGCGATAAAACTATAATTTTGAAATTATTGTCCGCCATCTTGGATCTGCCATCTTGGATCCGCCATCTTGGATTTCCTTTTTTTTGTTTAAATTAAAATTTAAAAAATATCTAAAAGAGAAAAGGTTCAGAATGTATAAAACACGTATCAAACTAATGTTTATTATCCAAACAATGAACTTAGAAGCGTTATTTAATAAATAGTACAAAATGTTTGTCTATAAGTAAAAGAGAGCAAAAATTTACCTACCCCTCCCCCCAAATATTTGATGTTAAAAATTTTTGATGTCTTTCAAGAACTAGTCCCAAGAAAAAACTATTCTAACAAGAAAATGCACTTCAAGTCAAAGAACAAGATCTTAAAATAGAAAATTCACCATATTTTAATATTTTGAAAACCTGTCAAAAACCGGTTTCCATGGCAACATGGTTATTCACACTGACATGTTATGGATACCAAAATGTCCCTAGATAAATTCTAGGAAAAGTCAGAAAATTTCAGCCTCAGCAATTTCGGTGTAAGAGTTATCACAATTTTACTCGAGGGGGGTTCGAAAAGCCCCCCCCCCCCCCCCAGTCTGAATAGGGTTAAATGAAGTGTAATGATTTAAGCGGTTAAGCAATCCTGTTGCATTCGTTTGGCTATTTAAGGGATTGTAAGTTACGCTGAAACCGTTCGGAAGCTTTTCTTGTAGTTTCTTTTTTTATTTGCATGTAAACTTTGATGTAACCTATAGGATTGCGTACATCTTGTAATATTGTAACCTGTGTGCTCAAGGACATCAATAAACGAGATGCTCGCCCCTGGAACTGTGTGTTGTTTTTATTGAAGATTTATTACAAAATATTTTATACTTGTTTCATGGTGATTAGAGTATAACTATAAAATATTTACTAATTAAAATTACTTTTATTTTGCATGTGGATTAATTAATTAGCTTTACGACGCCCTCCAAGCCGTATAGGAAACACGGAGCGGGGTCGTAGCTGTCCAAACCATGTCTGTTATTGGCGAACGATACAATTGATGCATCACTTGAACAATGCCCCTAGGCCCTATCCCTAATCCCTATCCCAGCGGGTCAAATCTATTGTTTTCTTAGCGAATCACAGACATGGTTTGGACAAGTGCTGGACTACCCCGGGGAGTTAAGAATTTAACGCGAAAGGCCTTCCCGGGAGTGGGGAATTCGAACTTTGCCTGGGCAAGGTCGGGGATTTGAATCGGAAGTGTCAAAATATTTTTCGCATTGCTTAATATGGATGAATTTAGGGAAAAGATTCTGCTTTCGTGAATGATTGTGTAACATTAGTTTCCATCTCTCAAACTGACTTTTCTCTTCAAATTACATGAAGTAAAACTTGTTCCACACTTCAATACTTTACAGTAAAAGAGGAAAAAGATCAAAATGGTGTATGCCTCGAAGCCGAGCTGTTCGCTCTACAACTGATATTCATATCCACTACATCAACGAAGGCTAGCTGGTGGGAGCTGTAATTTTTAACATATTTATAGAGTTACCCATAACAATAAATGCTTAACTCTGACCACTGTAGATCAGTGCTAAACCACAAAACGCTATTCTTTGCTTAACCAGAGCTCTATTCTCTCAGTTCTCTGCCCAATAAATGGGGTTCTGTTCTCGTGTACAACAGTAATATAACGATAAAGAATACTACATTATGTAAACCTCATAAGGTGTCCAACGTCAGTTTGAGAGATGGAAACGATTGTTCACCGAGATAATGGCTCAACAAGGGGTCCAACAAAGCTCGTTAGTATTTTTGAAGTAGACTACGCGCAGTCTCTTTTTCCCAGCTTAGTCCGTCGAGCAAGAAACTAAAAAACATTAGCGAACGGATAATGGCCGCGCGAAACTGGGGCGAGGCTTAGGTTTGTGGTGTACACGTATTCATTGTAATTTTTTTTATTTAATTTTGTTGTGGCAATACCTGAAAACCAGCCGACTCATAGTTCACGTTAAATAAAGTTATCATAATTTATCAATACGTTTTTATTTTCACCAAATGTATAAAAACTAGAGATAAATAGTTTGTAGATTTTATAGCTTGAAAATAGTGAAAATCAATTGCCGGTCGACTTGTTGAAAGTAAAGATCGCTGATCTCGCCTGTTTCATAAAATAGTTGCTGTCCGCAGAGCATGAACAGTCATCGAATGGTGAATGAACAAAGACTGTCACCCCGTATCCGTCCTAGCCGCCGGTTATAAGTGTTAACTGCGGATTACAAGGGGTTTTGTACGGTTTACTCCCGGGGGGTTTACTGCCTTGCTGGCTGAAATAATGGATAAAAGCTTGAAACTTAATTACAAAACATCAAGAACAACTAAAATGACTAAAACTAACATAACGTTGTTTCGTATTCACGAGATCACTCTTGAGCCCTTTGATTTTATTCTCATGATAGTCAATAAACAATTATCTCTGGGGAAGGTGCACCCCCAATCAGTAAAAGTTCAATTGCCCGGGGGGTTGCCCGGGGGTTTGCCCGGAGGGTTGCCCGGGGAGGATGTTGAAGTTTCATACGTTATGTTTATCTCTTGAAGGTACAGTCGAACCACGCATTACGGCCACTCGCTTAATACGGGCACCTCATTATTGCGGACAGGCTCCTCGGTCCCGGCAGTTAATACGCCGGCCAATTTGGCCAATTTTAAGAGTTGAAAATTTGACAAATTCGCTAAGTCAGACCGCTACAAATGTTTACACTGTGGATCCTACGGTGTTCGTGTGAACGTGGTTAGACTGTTCTTAAACAAAAATACTAATTGACATTTTAAAATTTTATCAACGATGAATTCAGTTGCAATAAACACGATCTTCTTTAGCCTCTTACACAGACATTGTTTGGACTCGTGTGACGAGAGAATTCTCACGGGTTTTACCTTATTTGCAACCTAAAAGGTCTCGCTGTAATTGTGGCTATTAAAAACTTAACATTCTATTCATGTGGGACAAGCCTCCTACACAGACCGGATTATTTTGGCTCCTCAGGTACTCGGAAGGAAGATTGTGCCACAAGTCCATATCTCCATAGGAGGATTAGCCCGCGAACAGGCTCCTGACCCCGCCGTCCGACTGGAAGCCTGTCCGCAGGCTATAGGAGGATTCCCGTCACGTGTCAGTCTAGCCAGTCTGGATCCTGTACAACAGGACCTGACAGTAAAAGATCAGCTCTACAAAACTCTCCTGTGTCCAGATTCTTCGCCATAAGTTGGTCTGGGTCAACATTTGGTGTGCGGTGTTCAACGTATATTCTTTTCAAAGAGCAGTCCTACAAAGAATAATGATTTTATTTGTTATTGACAAGACAAAAATAGATACATAGAAGATAAGATAAGCCATAAGGGTGAAATGTAAAGGAGTCCTGGACCCATACAGTGACAAATCACCTTTTAAAAATATGTTATTCCAAAATATATATTAATATGAAATATTAATAAACAATTCGCAAAACAGAACCAAAATAATTTTACTGAGACAATATAAAATAGAAGCAAACCAACAGTTGTAAAACTGGATTCGCACTCGTGTCGCTTCCTTACAAGAGGATTTTGAACTGAACGGCCTGGCTGCTAAGCCAGGCCAACGGCAGCCCGTAGCCTCTTCTAGCTACAACACAATAAAGGAAGCGAGAAGTATGGATTTCCTACGGAAATGCGTATCATTGCTGTGCTTGGCATTCGTAGCTTTTGTCTATTTATAGTACTCATTGATTTGCGCAATTCACTTGATGCCAATAGTCCTGCTTGCAGAGTCTCCTTATCTTCCTAGAAAAATAGGGAAGAGGAAGGAGACGCTATAGAACTTTGCTCGGGGTAATTTCTTGCTTATTGTCTAACAGCACTAAATAGTTGTTAGTTTCAACCTTTAAACTCCAGGCCCCGGTTGTCCAAAAGATGGATAGCGCTATCCACCGGATAAATCACTATCCAGTGGATAGGCATTAACAAAACTAATTGTGTTATCCGCTGGATAGTGATTTATTCGATGTGTAGCGCTATCCACCTTTTGAACAACCGGGCCCTGAGGTTAAGGTGATAAAGGTGGTTCCGCTTCGGTTTGGAGAATATGTTTCCAGTTTGTTCTACGACTTAGGAGTTTTTTTACTGATTTTGCGCATCCGGTTAAATCACCGCTACAACGTTATGTAAACGTAAATGTTAGTGCGCTTTTTAACAGACTTCCCTTATGTGGGTTTGCGACCTGCTTTCGCAGACAAACATTGTAAGAGATATATTTTGACTGTGAATGGGAAATGTTTTTTATTCGGCTGAGCGAGCAGGATTTTCTTGAGGTTACTTATGCTAAAAAACATATCCTTTCGGACAGTTTTACTGCCAAAACAATAGGGGGGTTCAAACCAGATGTTATCTTTGTAACCACGCTCTACGACACATCACGCAAATTACATGTCTGAACCTTGCACATCATGTGCACTACGCGGGAAAATACGTTCTAGGACACATCAGGAATGTCACATGAAAGCAATGCATCACGGTAAATGCGTGGGAAAAATACGGTCTTTCTCAAGGTCAAAAAAGCTGTTCCGGATGTGTTTCCACGCTTCACTGTTGGTTACCCTACAGAAGTAGATACTACTGATCACACCCTGCAGAAATACACTGTAGGTACTAACAGATCCGTAAGTTGCTTTTCGTTTTGATTTTTGTAGTCAACTATTAAGGTACAAATGTAATGTAGTATCAAGACCTTGATTTGTGAAAGTATCTTTTTTTAAAATAACGGTAGCTCTATTACGTTTTCCCTACTATAAAAAAGGATGACCCCCCCCCCCTCCCCCAATGTGTTGTTGAAAATTACACAACCTACCCCTTTGCAAGGGCTCAAAAACTGATGCCCAAAACACTACTGCCTACCTCTGGAGGATGTGATCAGTTAGTATCACCTTCTAGAGGGTGTGATCAGTTCGTAGCTACTGGGAATATTATCTACTTCGTTTTGTACTTGACTTATCCAAGATCATGAAGAGTTAACCTTCCAAATTTTATCTTGCCAGTTTTAGGAAATGTTTGATCATTCTAAGCTCCCACAAAATAAAGGCATTACGTAAGGTATAGTTTATGTTTATTTGTAAGTCAATTTAAGCATACAGATCATTAAACCATACCTTAAGGTAATTGATAGCTGCTGGGGTAATCATTGAGCACCCTGATGCATACAATTCTTTCAGCGTTGAAGTACAACAATTAGCAAGTGCAAAAATAGAGCGATCTGTCAGACCTGATACACCAGAGAGCACAACTTCCTCCAAGGGACACATACGTGCTAATTCACAAACTCCCACATCTGACACCTGATAAAACCGCAAACATGAAAAATACTTGAGCACAGTACAACTTACAACTGTATTGTTGAAGGATAGTAAGCATTTGCTGCAGGCTATGCTTAGTTGATTGCAGGTGGGTCTGCTGACGTTTATTTGATATCTTGAGAGATCGACATATATTAATTACAATCAAATTCTAGGATTTTGTATTCAATAAGTAAAATTAAAACTGAAGAACTTAGAAATACAGTGTAATAATGCCACAGAACTTTACTGGGGAATACGATAAGACTGCATAAATTTTACGAATGATTGCCCTAAATTCTATGAAGCAATCAGCTGAGATCCATATCATGATCAGTGAGAATACATAATAAAATGTACTTTGTAGTGAGTAAAGTTTATTTACAGTTTTCTACTTGACAACATCACTTGGAATCAACAAGACCACTTGGAATCAACAATCCACTGCCCCGAACCAACTTTGTCAACGTTGCACTTATAGAGCTTCGGTGCAGTGGAATAGTCTACCTGTTGAGCTGCGGCAAGCGCAAACTGTCTCCTCTTTTAAATCCAGCTGCAGTGATTTCTTTCAAAATGAACGATAATCCTTGTATTGCACGGCATTCATGGAAAGCAGGCATATTTTAAGAATGAACTGAATAAGAGTTTTATCAGTATTGTTTTAACTAGATTTTGTATTGTTTGATATTAGCATTAGTTAGTAGTTTATTAATTATTTTTCTTATGCCTGATGATTCTTTTTACCGTGCTTAAATAAAGTTATTGTATTGTATTGTATTGTATTGTATTGTATTGTATTGTATTGTATTGTATTGTATTGTTGTATTGTGCACAACATGGTATAGTGTATACTGATCAACTTACATGTACATGTCAACGTGTATACATTACAACAAGGAGCATCTTTTTCTAAACTAACAGCTACTATACAAGTACATACCAGGCCGCAACCTTTAATGCTAATATTTGCAAGTTGTTGACAGTTTTCAGCAAGTGCTGTTAATAGCTCATCATCAACTCCTTTCATCCCAGCTAGCCGAAGAACAAGCAGAGATGGACAACAGGCTGCTACTTCAGCAATAACATCAACTGAAAACTGAACAAATGGTGTCGTGATATGATTATTATTGATGATTACTTGGACAGCTGATGAGCTCACGTTTATGTGCCGTACATTTACAGCAGTTTTGTAACATGTCAGTTGTGCTGTTGCGCTCAAGATACTCCCACCCCCACTCCTCCCCCTCTAAATCTCCTTAGTTTGTGTCTTTGAAATGTTGCTATTCAGCTGAGGACTGCCAACCCAGGGGTCAATTCAACAAAGCTTTTACAAGTGTAGTTTACAAGTGTAGCTATTGTTTTCAACCTCTGAAACAATGGCTACACTTGTAAATTACATGTGTAAAAGTTTTATTGAATTGACCCCAGGCCCAGTCATCTCTTGCACTGTCCTTGTTGGTACGGCAATGGTGCAATAACTCATTGGTACCTGGGGTTAGCGACACCCAGACATATAAAGGTTACAGGACACCCCTCAGAAATTATCAAAAAAAAGAGGTACCAGAATCTTTGTTGTGGGTGTGGGAACAACTTATTTATCCCAAATTAACAAGCATTTTCATAACGTTTATTGTGAATAAAGGTGATTGCATAAAAAACAATTCTACTTGCACTGAAAATTTGAAAGTTATAACTACAGTACAGTACTTCTCACTAATTGTTTCCCCTAACAGGCACCCTGATAGTAACAACTGAAGACATTCTGAAACTGAACACCCCAAAAGGCACCAAAGTCATATCTTTTAACCCCGTGAAAGGTATAATAAACATCTCTATTACTTCTCTAGATGGTTTTCACTCACGTGACCTTCAGTCCTGTGGGTCTCAAATAACAAAGGCCATGGCGGCCATGTTGGTGTACATAACAAAAGAAGTTCATTAAAATTCTTTTGTAGTTGTACACCAATATGGCCGCCGTGACGTAACGTGAAAACCATCTATATACATACCCACCAATGGGTAGTACATGGTACTGCATCTCAACTCATGGACTTCAGTTTGGTGTCACATTACTTGACTATTATACAGTTGAACCTCTCCTTACAGACAGCTCTCTAATACGGAAAGTTTCAGATGTCCCGACAAAATTCTCACATATTTTCTTTAAAAAAAACACAACTCTATAATACGGACCCTCTCTAATACAGACAACGGACACTAAATCTCGGCACCAAAGACCAAATTCATATAAATCAGAAACCCATAAGTGGGTTGAAACGTGCAACTGTCTCTTGTACGCTTCAAAACAAGCTTCCGATTATTCAATTTGCAAAGATGTTGTCACAGCCATATTTGGGAAATCAAGATAAAAATATTAACCAATCAATTCGTTAGAAGAACTTGTTTCCAATCTCGAGGGACCGAGGGTTTTCCAAATATGGTACTAATCAAAAAAAGAATATTCGGAGGCTGTGAATGCACGTTACACATTTCAACCCACTGATGGGTTTCTGTATAAACTTAACCTCTTTATTATGGACACTCCCGTTATCAGGTGATGAAAGTTTGTGTATGTAATACAATTTCCTATTTGTGGTTAAGCAAATATCGAAAGACTTTTTCAGAATTCTAATAAGCAGTTTCTTTAAAAAGCTTTTAAAGTGCCTATGAAATGAAATTTTCGACCCGTTTTTTATACTAAAAAATTGAAGTCCATGTTCAACTGATTCATAATTTGTCATGGTCAAGCAACGAAAAGTATTTTTTCAGACGTCCAAAGTTGGTTAAAAATGAACTTTTCGTGTCCTGGGGCCTGGAACTAGTATAAAAGAAACATAGAATGCACGATCACTGCAACCAACCGTTAGGCCGGATGTGGGTTTCCAGACCTAGATCAGTATTAATACTTGAAGTGAAACAAAAGAAACGGCAAACTGATCCTTAGAGCAGAAAAATAGATCTGAAGCAGAAGCAAATAACATGGTGACGTCATGAGATGTACAAAAATGCGGTGTCGCTTTCAGACGCTTCAGTATTTCTCATAAACAAACAACTTTTTTAGCTATATTTTTGACAGTTTTGCTCAGTTGGAAATGTCCTCCGACAATGAATTTTGACTACCATGTTGATGATTACGAAGGCCTACACAACTGTTGACGTCACAAGTCCTTATTTGCATATTTTGGCCACACGCTGGTTGTCCCACATTTTTGGCTCAAATAGGCCAACTTTGAGGTAAGGAAAAAAAGATTGTGCACTTGACCATAACTTATTGAAAAATTATGAATCAATGGAACATGGACGGGTCAAAAATTTCATTTCATAGGCACTTTAAGATAAAAACTAACGATAAAAAAATGATGTTTCGATCACCCGAGGTCATTTTCAAGTTTAAAATGAAAGCGCAGAGTATAGTGCAGAGTATTTTATGTTTATAATTATTTTATTCTTTAGTTTTTAACATATTTTTTTTTGTCTTAATTAAGTCCTTTGTAGTTTTTATCACTTGTATTTTGTAATGCTTAGTGCTTACATATTTTATCTCATTCAACATTCTCATGTCTTTTTTTTAAAGTTTTACTCATATATGCTAATTTCAATCGCTTTCATTTTAAACTTGAAATGACCTCAGAGGGGTCGAAAAGGAGTTTTTAGCGTTAGTTTCTATCTTAAAAAGTTTTCAGAATTGTACTTTAAATTACTTTTTAACATGCAGCATTGTGTTGTAGTTCGTTATATTTCAGAACAGTGATTCGTGTACGGTATGTAGCTGAGATGTACAATGTAGTACGCTACTGATATATAGTGTCACAATGCTGTATATATTTACAAATCAATTTACATGCATATAAAAGACGAATGTGGGCCTGTTTTTAGTTACTGAACACTTAAAACTGTCAGTGAAGTCATCGTGGTGGCCTCTACAATACGGACAGTATGCTTTGTCCCTTCAGTGTCCATATTAGAGAGGTTCAACTGTATATGACAATCAGATGACTTCAATTATTATACTTTATTATATAAACACCAATGAAATACCAGGTGAGCTTTCGCGCGTAAACGTCATATCTTCACACGTGAGAATAACATGTTATCTTCACACGTGTAAAGATCACCCTTGACACGTTGTTCTACTTTAGGACTACAAAAAAATATTAAAGTGAAATGGTTTGATTTCATTGGTGTTTATATAATAAACAGAACATTACATGGCCGCTTGAAGATAAGAAATTTCTCTTCTCGTGTTGAAAAATATTTCACTCGTTCGCTGCGCTCTCTCGTGAAATATTTTTCAACACTCGAAGAGAAATTTCGTATCTTCGCTCGGCCATCTAATATCCTCTATATACTTTCCATGACTCAAACCTAATTTCTTTTAGGTACAGCATTTGAATTATTCCAATGTCATTCCAAAGTCAAACCAGCAATTGTTATCTATTTATTATTTATATATTAATTATCCCTGTTTCGAATTGCTGAAATTCACTGACCATTTTGCATCCATTAGCCACAAACGTTTTAAAGTCCGGGCCTCTCTTTGGGCATCTGAACAGTGGTTTCAGTTTCTGGCCAGTAATGTTTGGGCAGAAAGACACTTTTAGAGATTCAATGACTTGACAGTGTTTGCTGATGGCTGAAAGACCTGCATCTGTCAGAATGGTGCAACCACTCAGGTCCAAACACGTCAAGGTGCGACCTACGGCCAAACAAATCTGCACAGCAAAGTAGTGTTAGAATAGGTAAACTGTACTGACAATTTAAAAAATGCTGCCTTGCTACTTTCAAAGGATCTGGAGTCACTTAATAACATATAACAGAAATCTAAACATGGCATGTCTGTGAGAAAGATGAAATGTTCATCATGTCACAAATGACAACAAATAGTCCATGGGCCAAGTGGCTAAAAATGGCGGATCGTTACCACTCGGGGGGACGAAAGCCACCATATATCAAATTAAAGCTTATCGTGTGTAGATTTAAAAAATATATGATGGAAATGTTGTAAGAGTAGCTTAAGGGAGTCACGTGACCTTGAATTTTGCATAATTAACATAAATCGATAATATACTAAAATGCGGCTTTTAGCAAGTAATTCTGTAGATTCTGCATAAAATAAAGCACGCATGGATAAGATATAATGTCTGTTAAGTATTTTGTCACTTTTAAGGATAAATAGTCACGTGACAGTGACGTCACTTCCAGCCGCGGTAAAAAAACCCCTCAATTTTTGTCTATTTTCCATACTTGTTTTTTTTTGTTTTGCTTTTTTCTGTTATGTAATTCAAAACTACATTTTATAACATGAAAAGCAGTAAAAGATAAGATAATTAGTAGTGTTATTTTAGATGCATGCTTTATCATCAAGCGATTTATCACCGGTATGGTTTCCCTGTGGTCACCCTGTGGTCTAAAAGACTGGGCACAAATGCACAAGGAAGCCATCTTGTTTTTGTGGTAAATACAGTCCTCAAAGATGTGAAACAGGAGTCAAATTGTTCCTGGAGTGTCAAAATGTTTTTGGAGTTCAGGATAATATTCGTACCATACGGTGTTTTACGGTTATTATCCGTACTTTAGGCGTCAAAGTAGTATATTAACCGTAAAATGTTGTTTTTTAAGAATATTAACCTTCAAAGACGCCACTTACGATTATTATGCGTGTAAAATACGCATAATAAGCTGAAAAAGTACGCATAATAACGGTATGTGGCGCGCTTTCAGGTTATTACTCGTATGTGTACCAAAGTTGGATCGAGAGAGATTGTCCCGAATGCGGCCGCCATTACAGGAAAGATTCTAGAGGGATGATATTAAGAAACGGATGAGCATTTCTTTAAAAATAGTATTTATGTGAAGTCTATTCCTCTTAACCTTTCCATTGAGCAAGTTAACGACTGAATTTTTTTTCGAAACAACTAGCATTTTGAAAAAGTTCTGCGGAGTCGCAGCGATGCGAAGCATCACAGAGCGATCGAGTGTCGACTTGAGGAACTGTTGTCGCTGTTGAAATCCACTGTTGCACTATTAAAACTAATGTCCGCTTCCAATGATAAAATAAAACAAGTACCTGTATGTTTACTGATTTAAATGCCTACAAAATTAAGGAAGATCAACTTTACACAACGAAATATAACTCCACGGCAATGACCAATTTACGGCCGGCGAAGGATTCAATTGAAAGTGGCCGGACGAATAAAACTCCAAGATTCGCGGTTCGTATTTCACCATGGAAAAAGGGAGATGTGTGCCGTCCCAGAAAGGCCGTTTTCTTTTGAAAGTTAATGATTATTTGAAAGAAATAGCAGAGAAAAACAAACAAAAAGTTGGCAAAACTGCCAGTCAACATAGAGACGAATTAAATATTAAAATTTAAGGCATTAAGCAGTGTGCCGACCAGTGGTACAGTGGTAGTGCGCTCGGCTACAAGACCGGTACTTGATAGAGATCGCGAGTTCGAATCCAGGTGACGCGATTTTCTGTTTTCTTTTCCATTGTTTTTTTTTTCTTTCTTTTCTTCTTCTTCTTTTTTTTTTAGAACCGTTGTGGCTAAAAGTCGCGTAATTTAAGCCAATTTCTTCTTCACTTTTATTTTTGTTTTGTTTAAATAGTCTAAAAACACAGTTGATGAGCTGTGTCGAGGCAAGATATCACAGTTACGTTTTTTATGCATTCGACCGAAATGCAGCCAAGCTTTTTTTATCAATAATTTATCGTTTTAAACACTGGAAACTGTATTAAGCAATAGGCCGCATTTTCTATGCGTTTACCGGCGCTATTATAGTGTTTTTATTATTGTGAGTTTACTTTTAATTGTAATTTTAGCTTTTAATTATTGTAAGTCTATTTCTTTTTATTGTTATTTTAGCTTTTTAAATCATTGTAAGTTTACTCCTAATTGGAATTTTAGCTTTTTAGCCTTTTCTGTTTTTAATCTTGTTATGCGCATTTGAACATTTTATGGAATTTGCGAACTATAAATGATATTATTATATTATTATTATTATTATTAAAAACCGCTTGGAATTTTGAGAGAACATTCGAAAAGCTTGTAAATCACGAGCCGTGCTTTTTCCGTGTTATCACAACATCCCGCCTGGGTTTATAACGTCATTGAACTCATAGAAGAATGTGGTCTATTGCTTTTTACGAAATAACTATGGAAAACGTCTGTTGAAGAGAGCGCTTTGTTATAATTTTTGGCCGATCAAGATGCTTATTCTCCTCACCCCATTAATACATTCATCGAATGCTGCGGGAAAACCAATCAAAGCGGCTGAACTTGACAAGCTTGGAAAGCTTGTAAATCACGGGCCTCCGTTTTCTCGTGTTCTCCCAACATCCCGCGTGAGTTTATAACGCCGGTAAACACATAGAAATGTGGTCTATTGTGTTTACGAAATAACTAAAGAAAACGACTGCATGTTGAAGAGAGCACATTATTGTAATTTTGTGTCGATCAAGATGCGTATTCTCCTTACATTTGCATCGGATGACACGGAAAACCAATCAAAGCGGCTGAACTTGAATGAACTTGACTCGCTGCCACAGAGAAGTGAGAAAACACTCACAGGTTCAATGAAAGCGACGAAAAGTTTTAGCGCTTTGAAATTCACCAGCTGAAATTTATCAGCTGAAAGAAGAAATGTATTCAATGATCCAAAAGTTCTTTGAAGGGGAAATCCAAAAAATTGTGTCCGGAATCTGCCGCCGCAAAAGAGAATATGCGAGGAAACTTTAGAAGCCTACAAACTTTGTTTTGGATTCAAAGATTGCCTTCTTGTCAGCATTTTTTCAATTGGAATAAAGGTTAGTTACAGAAACGCAGCTTCTAAATCTCTTTTCGACTTTATGAACTTACTTTGAAGCCTACTGTGATGCCCGTACTTTTTCACATTTTCAGTGATGAATGAAAACAAAGATCATTGTTTTTTATAACCTGACAAATTGTTGGATCGTTTCATGCAAATTTTCATTGTCTGCTTGCTGACCATGCCAGTGCTTGGACATAATCAGAATTTAAACTGTATCTGCTGCAACTACAGAAATTTTGCTCTCCAAAACAAAACACGACAGCGTCAAAGGAATCGGCGTAATTCTCCTAAAAAACAAAGCGATAGTTTTCAATTCCACTGTGAAAATCAGACCTATTGATAAGCTTATGTTATCTTAGAATTTGTAGGCACATTATAACATTCAGTTGAAAGGACACACCTTAATCCTTCAGTGGAACTCAGTTTAATTATGAAATACGAGATCGTCGATATGATTCGATAAATTTGTATTGTATAAAACAACTACTATGCAGTCGTTCGCGGCATTTCCTTTTCCAGAGGAAGGGTAAAGCATACACAACAAGTAATGACAAATTATTTCTTTTTTGTGTTTAGCATTTAAATTATTTGCAAATTAGTTGGAGATTTTAAAGGCAAGGTTCGTTTGATCACATTCGTATTCGTACAACAGGTCCGGATGAAAGGTACGCTTAATAATCGTTTTACGCGCGTGCCGTTTAATTTTGTTCACTTTGAGTTCTGTTTATTCGTAGAACAGGTGTGATGCATGGTACGGTTAATAACCGTATAACGCATTTTCCCATTATTTTGATCACGTTCAGTTCTGTGCATTCGCATGACAGGTCTGATGGAAAAATACGGTTAATAATCGTCTTGCATGTGTTTCTCGTTATTTTATTTGTGAAGCTTTGCGCTTTTTTCGCCCTCCAAAAACTGATAAATCTGTAAGATATTTTAATTTAGCTAATAGACTCTATAGAGTGAATTTTTTTTCCAATGACAGTTTAGTTCGCTATAACATATATGTGGAATTTTGTTCGAATTCGCCTGATTTCCTCAAAGTCCTTTGACTCCTA
Source organism: Cladopsammia gracilis (assembly GCA_022457155.1). Lineage (NCBI taxonomy): Eukaryota > Metazoa > Cnidaria > Anthozoa > Scleractinia > Dendrophylliidae > Cladopsammia > Cladopsammia gracilis. The sequence continues at coordinate 315,554 of JAJGOT010000538.1, read as the reverse complement.
GCTTTTATCAAGGAAATTCAAAAAAAAAATTGCAAAAAATTGCAAAAAATTGCAAATTCCACCCTGCTGAATCAACTATAAACTGAAAAGTTCAAGACACCATAACAAAATGCTTCTCCGTAGCTTCTGTTTAAATTTAAAAGCTACCATTTCACCCGCACTTCAAAGATTTAAAACCATCTTATATAGCATAATAACTGATCAGCACCTCAGAAAAGTGCTCACATTTTAGCCTAAGTTAGGATTTTATTCAATGCCTCAAAAGTTACAACTATCTCACATAATAAAAAAAAAACTACCACTGGAATGTTCTATCTTTATTTTAGAAGCAATAAAAAGTTAAATAAAATTGATTATTGGGGAATCATTTTCCACTTTTGTCACTGCCCTGCTTTGATAGAAGTTTTTGCCTAAATGATACATTTTTTGAAAGAGAAAATTAACTTGACTTTTATTTTTGTCTTTTTGTCAATGCTGTTCCACATTTTTGGACCCTGAAATGATAGGGAGTACTGCCCTAACCTGAAAGATTTATGGGGAATATATCAATTATGTCTATGAAGTGTTCTGTAACTGCGGTAACTATTTAACATGTGAATTGATTTGAACAGTTGTTTTAATTTATGTGGTATCTGTCCTGAAAAATACTTAAACATTTAAATTGAAATTTCCAATTTATTTATCTGTTCCACTTAAGAAGCTTCATTTCTTTAAAATTTAAAAGTCGCCCTTTCCCTATATCCAATTTTAGCTATAATTCTTACTGCCCTTTTCTGAAGAAGTACAATCATAGATACTTTGAAAGATAGTTTGTTAGCCCAAACAATATTGCCGTAGTGAATGTAAGCTTTTAATAGCATCAGTGAACAAATAATAGCTTAATTTATCCATGTTTAGTTTTTGTCAATCAGAATAACTATTCCCAAATACTTAAGACCATTGCATAACACTGCTCCGTAGCTTCTGATCAGCACCTCAGAAAAGTGCAGCTCAATTTTTAAGCTATCATTTGAATGGTCACACTTTTGCCGAGTTTAGGATTTCATCCAATGACACAAAAGTTACAACTACATCGTACAGAATAATAAACACCACAGGAAGGTACTAGTTTTGTAGTACTGCTCATGCAGTTAGCTTTCTTTTGAATCGTCTTCAATAATCCTTAAAAGACTCAATTCACAAGCTCAATTGTTAGAACCAGTTTATGCCAGTAATCAGTTAAAGTAGTCTTGATCAGCACACTACTGGGGTGGACCACATGAAAAAATGTGTGAAATTTTTGATCCTTTGAAAAATGGTGTGAAATGAATGTGTAAAATTAACGCTATGTGAAAGAAATGTGAAACTCATTGCAAAATCTAATTTGAGTTTCAATAGTTACAGGTGAAATTGTATTGCCATGTGAAAAAATATGTGAATTTTTAAGTTTGCATTATGTGGAATGCCAGTGATGTGTAATATAAAGTGACAACATTTTTTCAAACTGCAAGATATCTGAGGGCTTTATAAGACTTATAAGACTTTAGTCGTTAATTAGCTAATTAACATGTACGTTGTACGTTTTTTTTTTTTTTAATCCAAACAAGTCAAATGAAACTGGCTTTCAATGTCTATTTGAGTTAGTCCCGGTTTTTCAATCATGTTGAATTTTGTGTTTTTGCAGAACCGGTTATGGGCTGAAAATGTAAGTTTAATAACCGTAAAAGTACGTTAAAAAACCGTAAAAGTACGCTTAATAACCGTAAAAGTACATTTAATAACCGTAAAAGTACATTTAATAACCGTAAAAGTACGTTTAATTACCGCGAAAGTACGTTTAATAATCGTAAAAGTACGTTTAATAACCGTAAAAGTGCGTTTAATAACCGTAAAATTGCGTTTAAGAACCGTAAAAGTGCGTTTAATAACCGTAAAAGTACGTTTAATAACCGTAAAAGTGCGTTTTATAACCGTAAAAGTGCGTTTAATAACCGTAAAAGTGCGTTTAATAACCGTAATATAAAAGTACATTTAACCCTTTAAGCCCCAAGGGTTTTTGTGTTTTTGAGCGATTTCCTGCATACACACGCACCATAGGCTTTCGTTTCTCCATATGTGAAGTTGCCGTTGAAAGTGTGGTGTTCTAAAACACTGAAGGCTCGTGTTTACTGGAAACGTCATTGTGACGTTGTGGTTTTACTTCGTGGAATTGCAATAAAGTCTTAAATGTGGTGCATCTGCGATTTTTGGTAAGTTCACAGCCATTTTTCATCTTTAGTAGCTGCCTGATGGGCATCATTAAGCTTGAAGGTAGTTTAGAAGTTAGGTGTTGTACTTCGTTTACGAATTTGGCTCGTTGCTCGTTGAACTGGAAAAATGGCCGCCAAAAAACGAAGTTGTCTTGGGACTCGACTCTGGATGAATTTCTCGACCTACCACGGCATCTTTTGGAAGTTGCGACCACTGAAGAACACAACAAGCGCGAAATTTCGGTGGTAGGTCGGTGTGGCTGTGGACTTAGTATAAATATGAAATGTGTGGGGGACGGAATGAACCCTGTCAAAAATTCTCGCTATTTCCCAGCATGCAGTGCGGTGGTGATGTTGAAAATCGAGGCAAGGCCAGGATGCACTAGAACGAGAGGCTGTAGCTCGGCCCGGGCAACGAATAAGAGCAAACAAAATCACTTCTAAGGTAGGACTAGGACTGAATTTTGCTGTGAATGTTGACTTTTGGGTTTGCAAAGATGATTTCAATAAAAAAAACTGAAGGCAAAAACATGATTTTTGTTGCTTTTCTATTACCTTAAAAACGGTCATTTTTGTTCTTGTCGAAATTCAAACGCTAATATTTTGCAAAAATCGCTGACATTTTTGTGTTTATTGGGTATCTCAATTGAAAGAACTTTCTGGTCAATGCTCACAACTGATTGAGGAAATTGCAATTTTTTTAAAAGCTGTGGGTCTTGTAGTGCCATTTGGCACTCTTGGGTCTTAAAGGGTTAATAACCGTAAGTAAAAGTACGTTTATCAACCGTAAAAGTACGTTTATAACCGTAAACGTACGTTTAATAACCGTGAAAGTGTGTTTATTAACTAAATACTAGCAGTAATCGGAGATTATTGAGACGCGTTCGAAGGAACTTCCGGCGGAAATGAGCCCCTGAAAAAAAAAAAAACAATAGGGGCGGCCATTTGGAAGACCGGCTACCAAAAAATCTAAAATTTCACTGCACATAAACCACAGGACAACCAACAAGAAATTAGGATTGCGTTCTCAGAACGCGATTATCAAATTAATAACCATGAAAGTACGTTTAATAACCGTAAAAGTGCGTTTATTAACCGTAATAGTACGTTTAATAACCGTAAAAGTACGTTTAATAATCGTAAAAGTACGTTTAATAACCGTAAAAGTACGTTTAATAATCGTAAAAGTACGTTTAATAATCGTAAAAGTGCGTTTAATAACCGTAAAAATGCGTTTAATAACCGTAAAAGTACGTTTAATAACCGAGTACCTTTATCAACCGTAAAAGTACGTTTATCAACCGTAAAAGGACGTTTATTAACCGTAAAAGTGCGTTTAATAACCGTAAAAGTGCGTTTCATAACCGTAAAAGTGCGTTTAATAACCCTAAAAGTGCGTTTAATAACCCTAAAAGTGCGTTTAATAACCGTAAAAGTGCGTTTAATAACCGTAAAAGTGCGTTTAATAACCGTAAAAGTACGTTTAATAACCGAGTACGTTTCTCAACCGTAAAAGTACGTTTATCAACCGTAAAAGTACGTTTATTAACCGTAAAAGTGCGTTTAATAAGAGTAAAAGTGCGTTTAATAATCCTAAAATTGGGTTTAACCACCGTAAAAGTACGTTTAATAACCGTAAAAGTAACAACCGTAAAAGTATGTTTAATAATCGTAGAAGTGCGTTCAATACATGACAATTAGTTAATATTCACGTGTCGAAGAACGCAATCCTAATTTCGTGTTGGTTGTCCTGTATTTATGTGCAGTAAAATTTGAGATTTTTTTGGTGTCCATTCTTCCAAATGACCGCCCCCATTGTTTTTTTTTTACAGGGGCTCATTTCTGCCGGAAGTTCTTTCGAAAGCGTCTCCATAATCTCCGATTACTGCTAGCATTTATTTAGTAAACGCACTTTCACGGTTGTTAAACGTACGTTTACGGTTAACAAACGTACTTTTGCGGTTGATAAACGCACTTTTCCGGTTGATAAACGCACTTTTACGGTTATTAAACGCACTTTTACGGTTATTAAACGCACTTTTACGGCTATTAAACGCAATTTTACGGTTATTAAATGCACTTTTACGTTAATGTTTCGACACGCAATAAAAGACACACTCATTTGTGGGCGTAAACTGGGCAGGGAATATACTGGCAAGGCTCGGATAGAACCCACCGACCGGATAAACCCACCAGATGAGGGGCCTCGGCACATGGCGCCATGCCGAGGGGGTGCCTCATGCCTGTACTGCAAGGCGAGCACCGACGCTGGGGTAATGTCCTGGGGCCAAGTTAACCCAGTCCAGCAAGGGTCGTGTGCCCCCTCCCTGACGGGGCTTCAGCACAGGGCTGAAGGGGTGCCGCAGGCAGCAATTCCCCGCCCTTAATTTATTGATAAGACTTAATGAGTAAAGTTTTCCATCAATTAAACTTAGTAAGCGATTAAGGTCTAAGTAACAGAGCAATTATAGCATAGGCAATTATAGCATAGGCAATGAATAAGTATGGGAGGGCGGGAGGGATCAATTTTGCTGCGGGGAAACTTGCAGCCTTCTGAGATGAGGGTGATTGAGAAAGGTCACACAATTTAACCTGTTTGATTGCCTTGAGCCAAATAAGGAAGACAAGTGCCAAATAAGGAGCAACATGTGAGATGAGGCCGCAGAAGTGATTGTGGGCTCAGATTTGATGTTGCTTTCTTACATTAACTATTATTTTATGCTAAAATATCATTTAATGTTTCGACACGCAATAAAAGACACACTCATTTGTGGGCGTAAACTGGGCAGGGAATATACTGGCAAGGCTCGGATAGAACCCACCGACCGGATAAACCCACCAGATGAGGGGCCTCGGCACATGGCGCCATGCCGAGGGGGTGCCTCATGCCTGTACTGCAAGGCGAGCACCGACGCTGGGGTAATGTCCTGGGGCCAAGTTAACCCAGTCCAGCAAGGGTCGTGTGCCCCCTCCCTGACGGGGCTTCAGCACAGGGCTGAAGGGGTGCCGCAGGCAGCAATTCCCCGCCCAAAGCGCCGAGTGGAACGAGAAGTACCCTGTGCGAAGCCCTAGGCCATACTGTAACCGAACCTAGAAACCTATGAATTTGAGGATGCTCTCCGTGTTAGGGTGTCAAATAAACCTCGATCAATGATTGAGGGGTACTAATGCCAACTTATAATAGTTCAAATTATTAGGGGTACAGTGTACGAAGGCTGCTGTCGCACTGAGCTAACCCTTAAGGCCCTATCTCCACCATGCAGCAAAGGCTGGGAGCAGACGTTGCATGCCCCAAATGTGGAATGGAATGAACACAACTGCATGGGGAGAGAGGGGAGTAAGGGGAAGAATAGGTAATGTGACCAGATATTCTTGGCTTGCACATACGTCATAACATGTTAATCAAAATTCAGGAGAATCCAAAGTGTTTATGGAATTGTAGAGAGTTTAAAAACCTACACATAGGGCCAAATCTCGATATTAGCCATTGTTGGTAAAATTGTATGGAGCGAGAATTCTCATCACAAAAGATTGGACTCCCTAATGTTACATTAAATTAACCTACAACTGTCATTTTATTTTTGTTTTGTTTATATGATGTCACTTGCAAGCCAAGAATTGTCAACCAAAATAAACTAAATATAGCATCATTGGCAGGACACTGAGACATCCTAGTGTTCGCAAAGTATGTGAGACATTTAAACAGTGTTCTCTAGCTAGGATATCTGGAGAGGCAGGAAGCTATTGTGGGTTCTGAGGAACGTTAAGAATAGTTAGAGCTTGGCAGGCTCCTGGAAAGGGTCAGTTCTGCACTTTTTTATGACAACCTTGACAAAAGTAGGGTTGTACAGATGTGGTTGGGATGAGATGTCAGATCTGGGGTCCTGTAATACCATTATGCGCTAAGTATACACTATGGGACCACAAACTGTCAAAACGATTCTGGCTGATCCACTAAGTAGAAAAAATCCCATGTACAGAGTTCACACGGAAGTGTGGGAAAAGATGCGGTTACTAGCAGGGAAACCGCTCACGTTCAAAAGAGGAAGATATCACTACATTCTCGGAGCTAGTGGAAGAACTAGGTTATGGGTACCCGATAATCAAAATCGGTTGCTGAAATAGTGAATGTTTGCTTAAGAAAAATTGAAATTCAAAAAATTAAAAATAAATAAACAGAAGAAGATAAAATAATATAAGGCTGGATGGTAAGTTCCCAAGTTGTGTGAACCTTGTAATGGGCTGGTACTGATTCAAATGCTCGCCCGCCTGTCACGAAAACCCTTAAAAAACCCAGTGGGAAAAAATAAGGGAACGTGTACTCCCAGAAAATGCAGGCTCACCACCCCTAGAGCTCGGGGCAATCAGGTACCAGAAGATACAAAAATAAGCCTAGCTACTGTAAGAATACTGTAGAAAGCAAGATCTCTGCAGGGTCCAAGGCAAGGTCACTACTTCTGACTGTTGATGGACAGCTACATCTTGGTGGCATGGTCAGTGTTGTACACTAATTTCCAGCGTTTATGAGCCAGCCACTCAGTGCTTTCGGGAGATGTCCACTGGATCACGAGAACCAGACTTTTGGAATTGTAGGCCCAGGGAGCAGATTTATGGATGGCACACGTTTGCAAACGAAAAATAATATTCAATGCTGTGAGATAACAGGGATATGGAACAAAAAATAAATAAATAAATAAAATGAGGTTAATGAAGGTCACAGGTGAAATAATGGTTGGCTGCGATTTCTGTATGGATCCAGCAACCTTCCCTGTCACTTATGGCTGCCCTTTTGTGCTCGCTGTTGATGCTGTTTTCAGTGGTAAAATATTAGACGGCCGCATCGCGGTGTTCCTTTGTTTTCTTGTATGCTTAATCCTTGCTACGGTCTTGCAACATAGTAAGGTTATGTAGTATTTGTTTAGGATTGTTCAGATTTATTGAAGATTGAGTATGCTTATGTTTGAATCACATCTTCTAATATTCAATGTTATTTGCTGATGACTTCAGTCAAATGTTCCACAATTTCCGCAGTTTTGCGAACCGGAAATATACGTCAAAAAATATGTAACGCAGCTGTCACGCTGTTTCTTTCGTATCACAACAAAATACAAGCAAGTCACTGTATAAAAATTACGTAACGCAGCTGTCACGCTGTTTCTTTCGTATCGCAACAAAACACAAGCAATAGATAGGAGTGACCTTTGGTCAGTTAATTAAAAACTACGTGATATCAAGTGTCAATGTTTCGCCGCAAAAGCACACAAAGCACTAAATAATGCACTGGATTTTTTTAAAATAACGACGCCACGAGTTCGAACTGTGTACGGATTCTTGTTAATAAACAAACATATCGAACAAATTTGCGTCGCACATAGCTGCACATAGTCCAAATCGCCAGTAACCAACTAAAAACTAGCGTGAGCTCACTCGAACTGAAAACAAATAATATTCAGGTATAGATAATATGAAAACAAAAGTGAAGAATCGCGAAGAAAACCGGCGGGACACAAATGGAATGTGATATGAATGTACGTAAACTAACGGCGAATGTTGTGCTGTGCAGTGAAGAAACACATGGCATTAAGGTATGGGAAAGGGGTACGCGAAGGAGTACGCGAATACAGAAATAAAGGTAAAATAGCACTGACAAAAGAACGATGGGAAAAATTGGCACAAAGACATAACAATATAAGCTTAAGCTTAATCACAAACAAAATTAAAACATATAAAAACACAGGACCTGGCTTTAGAGGAAATGGACAATGCTGGCCATGTCATCGTCAAGAGCTGGAACGGGAAGGCGGTGATCCAGAATGTTTTGGTAAATCTGTTTCGCCTCTTGGTTCTCTTTAAGGTAAATGATGATCCCTCGGAGACATCGTGCTCTTCCACGATCATGCCGATTATAAAATGAGCCAGCTCCGCTGGGTTTGAAGGAACGCCCCCTTCGATTCTTGGTCGCCATTATCATGGAAGAGTCTCGCGGGGAAGATTTGGGCCGGCAATAGCGATCGTTCGGCAGGAGCTAGCGGTGGATCCTCGTGGATAGTTTTCATGTGTTTTCTGTGCGGGATATGCGAATCCGGCAGAGTCGGCTGAAGAAGCAGCGCCGTGTGTTCCAGGCTGCGAGTTAGATGGTGGGCGCTCAACGTCCATGCGAATTAAGCTAGGGCGAGATAAACTGCTTCTACGACCCACGAATTGGTGGGCTATTTTGGGCCAGCACTAGACGGAAGGCTTAGTTACTTAGGCCCGTGACTTCTATTTTGAATTCTGATCAATTTTGCTGCGGGGAAACTTGCAGCCTTCTGAGATGAGGGTGATTGAGAAAGGTCACACAATTTAACCTGTTTGATTGCCTTGAGCCAAATAAGGAAGACAAGTGCCAAATAAGGAGCAACATGTGAGATGAGGCCGCAGAAGTGATTGTGGGCTCAGATTTGATGTTGCTTTCTTACATTAACTATTATTTTATGCTAAAATATCATGTTATTAAACGTACTTTTACGATTATTAAACGTACTTTTACGGTTATTAAACGTACTTTTCTGAGGTGCTGATCAGAAGCTACGGAGCAGTGTTATGCAATGGTCTTAAGTATTTGGGAATAGTTATTCTGATTGACAAAAACTAAACATGGATAAATTAAGCTATTATTTGTTCACTGATGCTATTAAAAGCTTACATTCACTACGGCAATATTGTTTGGGCTAACAAACTATCTTTCAAAGTATCTATGATTGTACTTCTTCAGAAAAGGGCAGTAAGAATTATAGCTAAAATTGGATATAGGGAAAGGGCGGCTTTTAAATTTTAAAGAAATGAAGCTTCTTAAGTGGAACAGATAAATAAATTGGAAATTTCAATTTAAATGTTTAAGTATTTTTCAGGACAGATACCACATAAATTAAAACAACTGTTCAAATCAATTCACATGTTAAATAGTTACCGCAGTTACAGAACACTTCATAGACATAATTGATATATTCCCCATAAATCTTTCAGGTTAGGGCAGTACTCCCTATCATTTCAGGGTCCAAAAATGTGGAACAGCATTGACAAAAAGACAAAAAAAAAAGTCAAGTTAATTTTCTCTTTCAAAAAATGTATCATTTAGGCAAAAACTTCTATCAAAGCAGGGCAGTGACAAAAGTGGAAAATGATTCCCCAATAATCAATTTTATTTAACTTTTTATTGCTTCTAAAATAAAGATAGAACATTCCAGTGGTAGTTTTTTTTTTATTATGTGAGATAGTTGTAACTTTTGAGGCATTGAATAAAATCCTAACTTAGGCTAAAATGTGAGCACTTTTCTGAGGTGCTGATCAGTTATTATGCTATATAAGATGGTTTTAAATCTTTGAAGTGCGGGTGAAATGGTAGCTTTTAAATTTAAACAGAAGCTACGGAGAAGCATTTTGTTATGGTGTCTTGAACTTTTCAGTTTATAGTTGATTCAGCAGGGTGGAATTTGCAATTTTTTGCAATTTTTTTTTTGAATTTCCTTGATAAAAGCTAGGAGTCAAAGGACTTTGAGGAAATCAGGCGAATTCGAACAAAATTCCACATATATGTTATAGCGAACTAAACTGTCATTGGAAAAAAAATTCACTCTATAGAGTCTATTAGCTAAATTAAAATATCTTACAGATTTATCAGTTTTTGGAGGGCGAAAAAAGCGCAAAGCTTCACAAATAAAATAACGAGAAACACATGCAAGACGATTATTAACCGTATTTTTCCATCAGACCTGTCATGCGAATGCACAGAACTGAACGTGATCAAAATAACGGGAAAATGCGTTATACGGTTATTAACCGTACCATGCATCACACCTGTTCTACGAATGAACAGAACTCAAAGTGAACAAAATTAAACGGCACGCGCGTAAAACGATTATTAAGCGTACCTTTCATCCGGACCTGTTGTACGAATACGAATGTGATCAAACGAACCTTGCCTTTAAAATCTCCAACTAATTTGCAAATAATTTAAATGCTAAACACAAAAAAGAAATAATTTGTCATTACTTGTTGTGTATGCTTTACCCTTCCTCTGGAAAAGGAAATGCCGCGAACGACTGCATAGTAGTTGTTTTATACAATACAAATTTATCGAATCATATCGACGATCTCGTATTTCATAATTAAACTGAGTTCCACTGAAGGATTAAGGTGTGTCCTTTCAACTGAATGTTATAATGTGCCTACAAATTCTAAGATAACATAAGCTTATCAATAAGTCTGATTTTCACAGTGGAATTGAAAACTATCGCTTTGTTTTTTAGGAGAATTACGCCGATTCCTTTGACGCTGTCGTGTTTTGTTTTGGAGAGCAAAATTTCTGTAGTTGCAGCAGATACAGTTTAAATTCTGATTATGTCCAAGCACTGGCATGGTCAGCAAGCAGACAATGAAAATTTGCATGAAACGATCCAACAATTTGTCAGGTTATAAAAAACAATGATCTTTGTTTTCATTCATCACTGAAAATGTGAAAAAGTACGGGCATCACAGTAGGCTTCAAAGTAAGTTCATAAAGTCGAAAAGAGATTTAGAAGCTGCGTTTCTGTAACTAACCTTTATTCCAATTGAAAAAATGCTGACAAGAAGGCAATCTTTGAATCCAAAACAAAGTTTGTAGGCTTCTAAAGTTTCCTCGCATATTCTCTTTTGCGGCGGCAGATTCCGGACACAATTTTTTGGATTTCCCCTTCAAAGAACTTTTGGATCATTGAATACATTTCTTCTTTCAGCTGATAAATTTCAGCTGGTGAATTTCAAAGCGCTAAAACTTTTCGTCGCTTTCATTGAACCTGTGAGTGTTTTCTCACTTCTCTGTGGCAGCGAGTCAAGTTCATTCAAGTTCAGCCGCTTTGATTGGTTTTCCGTGTCATCCGATGCAAATGTAAGGAGAATACGCATCTTGATCGACACAAAATTACAATAATGTGCTCTCTTCAACATGCAGTCGTTTTCTTTAGTTATTTCGTAAACACAATAGACCACATTTCTATGTGTTTACCGGCGTTATAAACTCACGCGGGATGTTGGGAGAACACGAGAAAACGGAGGCCCGTGATTTACAAGCTTTCCAAGCTAGTCAAGTTCAGCCGCTTTGATTGGTTTTCCCGCAGCATTCGATGAATGTATTAATGGGGTGAGGAGAATAAGCATCTTGATCGGCCAAAAATTATAACAAAGCGCTCTCTTCAACAGACGTTTTCCATAGTTATTTCGTAAAAAGCAATAGACCACATTCTTCTATGAGTTCAATGACGTTATAAACCCAGGCGGGATGTTGTGATAACACGGAAAAAGCACGGCTCGTGATTTACAAGCTTTTCGAATGTTCTCTCAAACTTCCAAGCGGTTTTTAATAATAATAATAATAATATAATAATATCATTTATAGTTCGCAAATTCCATAAAATGTTCAAATGCGCATAACAAGATTAAAAACAGAAAAGGCTAAAAAGCTAAAATTCCAATTAGGAGTAAACTTACAATGATTTAAAAAGCTAAAATAACAATAAAAAGAAATAGACTTACAATAATTAAAAGCTAAAATTACAATTAAAAGTAAACTCACAATAATAAAAACACTATAATAGCGCCGGTAAACGCATAGAAAATGCGGCCTATTGCTTAATACAGTTTCCAGTGTTTAAAACGATAAATTATTGATAAAAAAAGCTTGGCTGCATTTCGGTCGAATGCATAAAAAACGTAACTGTGATATCTTGCCTCGACACAGCTCATCAACTGTGTTTTTAGACTATTTAAACAAAACAAAAATAAAAGTGAAGAAGAAATTGGCTTAAATTACGCGACCTTTAGCCACAACGGTTCTAAAAAAAAAAGAAGAAGAAGAAAAGAAAGAAAAAAAAAACAATGGAAAAGAAAACAGAAAATCGCGTCACCTGGATTCGAACTCGCGATCTCTATCAAGTACCGGTCTTGTAGCCGAGCGCACTACCACTGTACCACTGGTCGGCACACTGCTTAATGCCTTAAATTTTAATATTTAATTCGTCTCTATGTTGACTGGCAGTTTTGCCAACTTTTTGTTTGTTTTTCTCTGCTATTTCTTTCAAATAATCATTAACTTTCAAAAGAAAACGGCCTTTCTGGGACGGCACACATCTCCCTTTTTCCATGGTGAAATACGAACCGCGAATCTTGGAGTTTTATTCGTCCGGCCACTTTCAATTGAATCCTTCGCCGGCCGTAAATTGGTCATTGCCGTGGAGTTATATTTCGTTGTGTAAAGTTGATCTTCCTTAATTTTGTAGGCATTTAAATCAGTAAACATACAGGTACTTGTTTTATTTTATCATTGGAAGCGGACATTAGTTTTAATAGTGCAACAGTGGATTTCAACAGCGACAACAGTTCCTCAAGTCGACACTCGATCGCTCTGTGATGCTTCGCATCGCTGCGACTCCGCAGAACTTTTTCAAAATGCTAGTTGTTTCGAAAAAAAATTCAGTCGTTAACTTGCTCAATGGAAAGGTTAAGAGGAATAGACTTCACATAAATACTATTTTTAAAGAAATGCTCATCCGTTTCTTAATATCATCCCTCTAGAATCTTTCCTGTAATGGCGGCCGCATTCGGGACAATCTCTCTCGATCCAACTTTGGTACACATACGAGTAATAACCTGAAAGCGCGCCACATACCGTTATTATGCGTACTTTTTCAGCTTATTATGCGTATTTTACACGCATAATAATCGTAAGTGGCGTCTTTGAAGGTTAATATTCTTAAAAAACAATATTTTACGGTTAATATACTATTTTGACGCCTAAAGTACGGATAATAACCGTAAAACACCGTATGGTACGAATATTATCCTGAACTCCAAAAACATTTTGACACTCCAGGAACAATTTGACTCCTGTTGTGAACAAATATGAAGCATACTTCCTAAAAAACAGAACTGAGCCTTATTGCATAATACATTGTACTGATGATAACTGCAAAATTCTCTTGACTCAGGAAGGCATTCGTAGTGTACAGGTTGCCGATGACCAAATCCCGAATGGCCCCCACCAAGAAAAGGGAAGGAGGTTGACGGCGAAATAATTCTTAAAGAGTTTAGAAAGAAGACTGCTGTTCATTCTTGCTCGTCTACATTATGCAACCCACCAACAAAAGGTCAGCTGCTGAACTGGGTTTAACATCACGATTCACGACAAAGACGCCATCATTGCCAATAATGTAGGCTATTTTCCGACCATTAATGCACCAGCCACTGATGTTTCCACTGTCAACGAAGCCCTCAACCGATCACTCACTATCATACGCTTGCTCCATCTCACAAGCATGATATGTGTTTTCTATCAGACCATCTATGCCATGGAGTTTGAGGTGAAGTGCAAGGAGTATGAGAAGTTCAAGCCCATAGTTCTACGTCTTGGAACTTTTCATACCCTTGGTACATTGATCTCTGACATCGGTGAAAGGTTCCTGCATGCTGGTCCAAAGGACTTATTCATTGAAGCTGGGGTAGTGGCTGAGGGGGCTCCGTGTCTGCAGTTCTGGAAGGCCGAAACTATAACAGCGGTGTTCGTGTGCACAAACTGGCTTGCGAAGCATTCATGAGGGTGGCATTGGAAGGATTTTATCCTGGGCTTGATGACGAGTCGCACCCACAGGACAATCGTCAAGTACAAACATGTCTTGATGAAATTGGTAGCCTAGCTGATGAACTTTTTGCTGAATAAACTGTTCATCTCCGGAATACCAATGGCCCCCTTTAAGCGTTCTGGATGTCCTATATAGACATGATCAAGCTACAACTTCACATGATCTGTGCCTCTAGAGAAGGAATTGGGAACTCCATCTCTCCTGTGGTCCCCATATGATCCCATGGTGCTTTTCCTACGATGCTATCAACTACGCAAGATACATGTCAGCTTATTATAGCCATATGACAAGTCTACCAGATTAGCACCCCGAGATACACGAGTTCATGGGAAATGGATTTTCAGTTCAGTTGAGCAACGACAATACATTTGGAAGAATTCCCGTTGACCAGACTCTTGAAGAAACCGTAAATAAAGATACCAAAACACCTGGGGGCACCAAGAGCTTTGGTTTGAAACCTGGAGCCGTACAAAGGTACTACTTGACGGTAGAATTCAGAACTTTGTTCCTGCGCAGTTTGCGCGAAATGGTTGGCTATGCCAAAGGGAAGCATGGCCTTGCTGACCTTCACTCGTCTCGCATTACCCAAGATGAGAAAGATGTTGCCGCAATGGTTGATTTAATCAAGAACTGAACAGATCCATTTGCAGGCCATATGCAACTGTCCAACATCTCAACAGGAGCTGTTGCCAATACTGCTATAGCAGAGGACCTTGCGACCGCCTACATGTATAAAGTTGGAGAGGCAGCCTACGCTGATTTCAAGAAGACCCGTCTCGAATCACAGCCCCCAACGGTTAAGTTCAATCACAAGTTGAAGAAGCAAAAGTTGAAAACCTTCAGTGCTTTATCGAAGACCAAGACGGTGCAAAGGACAAAGACACAGAAACTGTTCTGCGCGCTGATCGAAATTGTTTGCGCGGATGATCATAATTGCTGAAAGCCGCAATCTACAAATGCAAGATGTGTTAAACCACGTTAGGCCTTCTTCCTGCTTCCCTGGCCTGCAACAATGGCTTTCCCCGCAAGACCAATAAGGCACAACTTGGCAAAGAATTAGAGAAATTGATACAGCCAACAGAAGAAGTAACAAGGCCTTCAGCTTACCTAATAGATGAGATGGCTCTGGTTCAAAAGCTGAAGGTAGATTATCTTACATTTGGAGAGATCGCAGACAAGATTTTATCTAGAGTGTTGCGCGAGGGAGAGAGTAGCAATAGAGTGGATGTGGTATTTGACGTGAACAGAGACAATTCCATTAAATCAGCAGAAAGAGAACTCAGAGGTGAAAGTGATACAATAACTTTCAAGAACCTTGCGGCTGGCCAGAAGGCCAAGCAATTCAAGAACTTTTTACGCAAGGGTGACAACAAAACAAGTCTTATCAGATTTGTTGTAGAACACTGGCAAGAAACACTGAGTCGCGAGAAACTGGAAGACAAGGAGCTGCATGTAACATGTGGAAACCGATGCTACAAGATCACTGCCGAGAGAGTAGAGGAAGAAGAAGAGCTCTTATCCGAACAAGAGGAGGCTCATACACGACTTCTTCTCCTACATGTGCAACATGCAGCAAATGAGCAGCGATATAGGTCAATCATTGTATCCTCAGAAGACACAGACGTTAGAATCCTGTGCCTTGCGTTTTCATTTTCCATTGATGTACCGATTTATCAGCGTTGTGTTTCTCAACTGAACGCTCGGTATGTAGACATTGGAAGAATAGCCCACGCTATTGGCCAGGATGCGTACAAGGCACTACCAGGTTTGCACGCATTCACGGGTTGTGCCCCTAAAGAAGTTACTGAGTAAAAATGAATAGCAACGCACGTTCCAGCAACTTGGAGAAAACTGGTTGATGTCTGAAGATCTTCTGATGCAGTTAGAGGCATTTGTCTGTGTAATATTCATATATTCATATATTCATTCAGGTGAAGCGGATTTCCATCATTTCCCTCCATGCAAGGACAGCTTGTATAAGTATTGCCGGCGAGCCAACTATCAAGCGGCGATATGGAGAAATTATCTACGAAACAACGACGTTCCATCTGTCATGGCTGGTCACTCAATCTCAAGACAGATTGGTGATAGATTGGATGAGTGGACTCCCGGCACCAAGAGCTGTAATAGAGCTAATGTCAGGTTTGTGCAAAACGGCCTGTAATGATGATTCATGTGACTACATTCGAAATGGGTTAAAGTGCTCCGACCTTTGCCGCCTAACAACTTGTTCTAACCAGCCAGATGAAGAAGAGGGCATCCAGGTAGAACTGGATGAAGAGGACGTTGACTTTGACTAAAGTCTCTTATGTGTGAGTGTAACGTTTTCAACATATTACCCATGAGAAACACCAATCATTCTGAGAACACAGGGTGCCCAGTTTAATTCTTATTTTAACATACATTTAGAATAACGCTAATTGTTACATATTTTAGTGCTTTTAATGGTAAAAATGCTCTGAATTGTATTTTTGAATCACATAAAAGAAAAAAAGCAAAAAAGCAAAAAGATAGACAAAAATTGAGGGTTTTTACCGCTGCCGGAAGTGACGTCACTGTCACGTGACTATTTATCCTTAAAAGTGACAAAATGCTTTACAGACATTTTATCTTATCCATGCGTGCTTTATTTTATGCAGAATCTACAGAATTACTTGCTAAAAGCCGCATTTTAGTATATTATCGAATTATGCTAATTATGCAAAATTCAAGGTCACGTGACTCCCTTAAGCTACCCTTACAACATTTCCATCATATATTTTTTAAATCTACACACGATAAGCTTTAATTTGATATATGGTGGCCTTCGTCCCCCCGAGTGGTAATGAAAAGTGACTTGGCCCATGGACTAAAAGAATCAGATAGGAATCAAAACCTTCGGTACACCACTTGGATGCTCTAACCACTGAACTATGAGAGTCGCTTTGTTATGCGAATAAAAGCACAGCAACTTCAAGAATTAAACAACAGAACTTTTATTGACAAAGCGAGTTTTGTACATGTCACAGGCTTGTGTGCCATGAGGCCCGAGGCGGTCGCATGACTAGCGTGGATCTGATGCCCAGTGGTCTAGCAATACATGTCACGGTAACTGGGGTGTCACGTATGTCACGCAACATCCCTCTCCCTTAACATGATAAAACAAAACATTAACATCAATGTCCCAGTGTTCTATCTAGGAGACATAAAGTGTTTTAAGTGTTCAATCAATGTTTGTTCATATCAATGTTCGTTTAACATAGATCATAATCCTCAAGCCAGGCTGGAGGATGTCTCATACGACCAAATCGTTGTGGTTCCAAACTAGGCAGGGCGACGGTTCTGGAGCAGAACGCAATTGGCGCTGGTATCTTTGGAAGCATCGCCCTTCAACTTCAACTTCGTAGGAGCGCCTACCGAGAGAACAAGTGCAGAGACCTAGACGCCATTTCTGTTCATCCGGAAGCCTCATCTCCAACCTGCAAGAGGGGGGAGGAGGTTCTTTGTGCCTCTGTTGTATTGCTTACACTGCACTCTCTTCCATGCTGCCAGGTTCTTTCCTGTTGCCCCCTGCTCAGTACATGGCTTGAGCAGCTTCTGGTTGGTCGGTAGCAGTGTACTGGTGCATCGACCCATCAGCCTTTGAACAGGCAAGGTGCCAAATCCCTCGCTTGGGGTGTTTCGCCAATCAAGAATTGCCAACAAGGGATCTTTTTTGTCCTCTCATGCTTTCATTAACAGTCCTTCGCTAGTTTTTACAGCATTTTCGGCTTTTCCATTTGACTGCGGACATCACGGGCTCGATGTTGTGTACTCAAACTTCCATTCAGTTGCAAACTTCTTGAATGCTTCAATAGCAAATTCTGGGCCATTGTCGGTGATTAGTACCTCAGGGATCTTTGTGTGAATCTCCGCGAAAGTAGTTAAACCAGTAATTAAAAAGTAAGCAGTTTAAAAGTAGTTAAACCAGTAATCTACGAGAATCAGGAATGATAAACTTGATAAACTTGTGTGAGCACAATTTCACTTGCCACAATTCAGTATCCCCAGTGGCACACCTATAATCTTTAAGGGACAGAAGGTTACATTCAGTGCCAGAGTCCAGATAGAAAGTCACTTGACTTTGGGTGGACTGCTTGCCAACTTCCATTGTAATCACCACAAATGACCCAGTTCCAACTTGGCTGATTTGAAAAACTTCCTCCGGTACTTTAGCTGAGCGGCTCTAAAGACTAGGAGTGGTTCTTCTGGTCGCACTTATGGCAGGTTTGGCAGTAGGCAGGGCACTGACAATTAGCATGATGGTAACCACAGAAACGGCATTCGGTGGCAGGTCGGATCATGTGTCTTTCTTTGATTCTGTGGGGTCTGTCTGATTGCACCAACTGCCTCCTCAGATGCATTGTTCATTTGCTTCTGTCAGCTGTTGACTGGTCTGTTCAGCTGGTCTGTTCTTTGGTGTCGGGCGTCTCGTGCAAAATACAAATGGCATCAACAAATCTCTGCAAATAGTCACTAGTCTGTCAGCTTTGTACTTGCCCTGTTGGTGTGAATTCGTCTTGCTTCTCCTCTAGCGAAGAGGTGGACCCACTTCTGACACCATGTCACATTTGTTATGCGAATAAAAGAACGGCAACTTTGAGAATTAAACAACAGAACTTTTTAATGACAAAGAGAGTTTTGTACATGTCGCAAGCTCATGAGCCACAAGCCCAAAAGGCCCAAGGCAGTCACATGACTAGCGTGGATCTGATGTCCAGGCCCCGGTTGTTCAAAAGGTGGATAGCACTATCCACCGGACAAATCACTATCCAGTGGATAACACAAAGGATTTTGTTAATAGTTACCCATTGGATAGCGATTTTTCCGGTGGATAGCGCTATCCACCTTTCGAACACCCGGGGCTGGCGGTCTAGCAATACATGTCACGGTAACTGGGGTGTCACGTATGTCACACCACACTCTGCCCCACGCTTGTAACAGGGTCAACATTACATCTTTCTCTTGTTTATAATTACCAAGCTTAACATTATCACATCATAATTATCTGTGTTTCAGAGCAAGATAATTAAATTTAATACTCCACCATTGCAAAGTAGAAAGCACATCCTTGGCCAAACATAAAGAGTATTTTTTTTCTTGCAGCAGTTTTTTTATCCATTCTGTATGGTTTCCATGAACTTCACTTCAACAATGTTGTGTATCGGGAAGATCATGTACAGCATGTGACATTGAAAAATTATAGAAGGCCAGCAGTTGGCAGAAAAACTTCAGGAGAAGGATATTCTGGACAATTAAATCTTGATTTATATTGGCTAAAAGAAAGATAGGAGACAAGAGTAGCATGCTCCTTTGTCACGCACAATAAGAAGTACATACAAGAATGATGTAAGCACACTTTACTGACTAAAAGTGTTACTATGATCATAATTTTGCTTTCCCCTTTCTCTTCAGTTTCGGAAAGTAGAAGTGCTTTAATATTTCCCATGCCAAATTTTAAGTTCATTCCAATGGGAAGACCAGTTACTTTAATTTATGTAAAGTTCATCTTCACCGCCATTACTGAATTCGAATGGCCAAGAATGATTGGATAACATCATGTGACGTCATCCAATCAACTCAAAAATGGCTGCTTAGTTGTGTAGGCTGATCTCCCATAGACAAGGCAATTTTTATCTCAGTGGTTCTAGGGCCTGCTTTACAGTGAAGATGTTTGTTACAAAGTAAACATGTAGACAAGAAGATACACACACATGATACTGCCTTCTAGAATAATTGTTAGTTTGAGTTTTGCAAAATGAGTAATCGCGGCAGATGGGTTTTGACGGTTTTCAACCAACTATTTCCAGGCTCAGTAAGCTTATAGCATGCTAAATTGTAGCGATTTGTGTCAATACGAACCCAGTGAATGAATTGAATTAAAAAAAAGTTGAAAAGAAAAACAAAATGTTTTGTTGTAGTAGCACTTTAAAACAAACCCTGGTAGTGGGTATAACTGCAACTAACAAGTACTCACTTGATCTAATATATCATCATCCACAGCCCTCATGCCACACAACGTCAACACTTTTATATATGCTAGTTTGTTCACAAGTTCACTAAGCAAGTCTTCAGACATCTGAACTCCATGCAAGGTCAATTCTGTCAGGTTTTTAGGAAATGCATTTGCTCCAACTGATGAAGTGCCTTCTTTTAAAATTCTGTAGCAATAGCCAATATCAAGACTTGACAAATGAGGACAGCCTTCAGTAACCTGAATCAAATCAAATGAAATCAAATTATTATTTAATAGAAAGAACACCCACATCAAAATTAAGCAGTTGTTCATGGGTTTTCATAAATACAGTCAAACCTCTGAGCGACCACCTCTTGTAAGCCACAACCACCTCTCCTAAGTGTCTACTTTTCCAAAAATATACCAACATTTTTCCTGTCAAATAATTATAGTTGGAACCTCTTGTAAGCCACTGCAAGCACTTTCAACTTTGATGATTTGAGTTTTTCTATTGTTTTTAACCTCTGGTAAGTGACCACTCACCCATATTTGGATGGCATTACAAATTCAGATTCAAATTGAATGTGATTCAAATTGAATGTGTTACAGTACAATTTTAATTCTTATAAAACAAAAATTTTGTTCAAAACTTCTATATATGTTTTGCGCCTAAAGATGCTTTGTACATGTGATTCAAATTTAAGACACATCACTGTGGTCGTGGCTGACCTCTTATAAGCGACCGCCTCCCTTAAAGTGCCTATGAAATGAAATTTTAGACCCGTTTTTTATACTAAAATACCATGTTCCACTGATTCATAATTTTCCAAATTATTTAAGTTATGGTCAAGCAACGAAAAGTATTTTTTTGGACGTCTAAAGTTGGTAAAAAATGAACTTTTTGTGTCCTGGGGCCTGGAACTAGTATAAAAGAAACAGAGAATGCACGATCACTGCAACCAACCGTTAGGCCGGATGTGGGTTTCCAGACCTAGATCAGTATTAATACTTGAAGTGAAACAAAAGAAATGGCAAACTGATCCTTACAGCAGAAAAACAGATCTGAAGCAGAAGCAAATAACATGGTGATGTCATGAGTTGTGCAAAAATGCAGTGTCGCTTTCAGATGCTTCAGTATTCCTCATAAACAAACCACTTTTAAGCTATATTTTTAGCAGTTTTGCTTAGTTGGAAATGTCCTCCGACAATGAATTTTGACTACCATGTTGACTACGAAGGTCTGCACAACTGTTGATGTCACAAGACCTAATTTGCATATTTTGGCTGCAGCTGGTTGTCCCATATTTTTGGCTCAAATAGGCCAACCTTGAGGTAAGAAAAAAAGATTGTGCACTTGACCATAACTTAAATTGGAAAATTATAAATCAGTGGAACATGGACTTTTAGTATGAAAAACGGGTTGAAAATTTCATTTCAAAGGCACTTTAAACGACCGCCTTGGCTATGGGTGTTCACTTATGAGAGGTTCAACTGTAGACACCTTGTATCATGGCTGGGTACTAAAACAATTCAGAACAATTCAGGCTGGTTTGTGGGAAAAGGGAAGCAGTGACAAAGCAATGATATTTTTTTGCATATTTCTCAAAAAAAAAAAACAGCCCAAAGAATTTCAGAGCAATTTTTTGCAATTGATTTGTACTTCACATGCAAAAAATGAGACAAATCTACGGGCAAAAAAAATGATCAAGATTCAGGGCATGTGTAGTTGCCTTCATTGTGTTACTGTCAAGGTTGGAAACTGTTTGTTATATGTGTTATAGTTAAACATTTTCAATAGGTAATTTTTTTAACTGGGTAATTTTATCCTATTAAAAAACCACAAGATAAAAGTACCCACCCCTCCCTAATTCTCGCATCACCACCCTGATACCATACTTAGTCTACTACCCTCTATCTACATGTATCCCCGGAATAGCTGCAGTGAAATTATGAAATAAAGAATTCTTTTATAGCAATCACCTGGAGCTGTACTCTCTACCTTCAGATCTGCAGTCCACTCTCTATACCACTACACCACACAGAACAAGGTTGACAGATGGCTTAATCTTCTTTGTATTATTGCTTATTATTGGTCCCAGACTCCCCTCGGCCAACATTTAATTTATGCAAAATTAAAACTAGTTTTTTTAAGAGTGCCCATTTTGATTTGTTGTGTAATTCCCTTTTCTTTACCCTATTAACAATTTGCAACACCTTAAGACAAAGCCAACTCTAACGCTAACCCTACCATGTATGAGGAAATTTTTGGAGGAGGAAAATTTTGTGGATTGACAACTGAATTTGTTTTGCAGGAGGAAATTTTTGTGGGTCGAGACAGAAATCCGCAAAATCTGCAAAAATTAACTCCCGCAAAAGTAAACTCCTACATGGTAACTCAAAGCTAACCCTAATCTAACCCTAACACTAAGGTGACCATAACCTTAACACAAAACTAACCTGATAACCCTAACACAAACTAACCGTCACCCTAACACAAGGCTAAGCATCACAGCTAACCTAGGTTTCATGTCAAATAAAGAAACAGGTAAACTAGGCAGAAAAAAAAACTAGTGAAAAATTAACTTTACCAAATTAAAAAAAATTACCTGCAATATAATATGCAATATACTAGACATACTTGTAAATCATTAACCATCTTCTTGGACCATTCCTATTATTGAATCAGATAAGTATAATATAACCCTACATACATGCACCATCGCTGGTTTTTGAAGTGAAGATTTTTACCAAAGATGATCCATGAAGTGGTTCACAGATAATTTCATGAACATATTTACTGCACTTCTGGAACAACACACTTGTTGTCTCTGGTGTCAACTGATATTAACTTTTGTTAATTGTACCTGTTGTAGTCCTACTCCAGAAAACATGGTGCATCCATCAAGATTGAGCCTGTATGAGAAAAAAAATAACTATAATGATTTCATCTCTGATCTCCACTAGGCTAAAGGCCTTTGATTCCACCTACTTCTAGTTTTTTGACAATAATTATCTGATCTGGGTAAGAAATGCATAAAAGTCAAACTAATAAAGAATTTTCTGAGCTTTCATGAAAGTGCATGATCGTGTAATGTATTTGTCATGATCAGTAAATTTGTTGAAGTATTGAGCGATAAAATCAAAACAGTTTTGACCATCAAGGTAGTAGGAGAGACTTTAGGCATTACAAATAAAACATGATGAAATAATGGTAATATAGGAAATCCAAATCAAGAAGAGCCTGCTATACAAATGAGATTTTTCACCTGAGGTGTGAAAATTGTCACCTCTGACAATATTGTGTTGAAAGTTCAACATCAGTTCTATAAGTCTATGGCAATCGATCCTGGGTAAATGTGGATAAATTTGAGTTATTTGGTTCCAAAATGAACTGGTTAAAGTCACTCCTACTACCTTAATCTGGGTTTTTGTTAAGGTTTACAATAAAAGGGACCAAATGGCGAATAACTGGGATTATTCATTGGCAAGTAGTCCCAATTCGTTGTTAGTGTGGGAGGAGGATGCCCCCCTCTTACTGGGGGGGGGGGGGGGGGGGGGGTCTGCCCTTCCCCATAGATTTGTTGAAATTTTGAGGCCCAAAGGGTGCATTTTAGGCTACTTCTGAAATGCTTTTTATCAAAGAACTGAAGCCAACACTTTACAAACAGTGTGATTCAATTCGCACCAAAGTATTTGTTTAGACTATATCTTGTTTTCATTGTTTCATGCCCTTTTTAACTTTAAAATTTTATCACTTATTAGCACTTGGCGTATTTTATCACATTTAGCAACCGTGATTATGCTAATTTTGTATTTTACTTTCACTTGAAAATGACCTGACCAATTTGTTTTTTTTTTAACAGCCATGAAAGAGGGATTAGTAATGAAGCGCAGTTTTATTTCGCTTGTAATAAAAATCAAATAGCCCATCAACTTTAGCAGTTCTTTATTCAAATATCTTCACATTTTCCTGAGAAATAGCTGGGACAAGAATTGAAATAACCGAGTAAAGGTCCTGGTCTCCCTGCTCTAACAAGACCTAACAAAAATCCTGCTTAATTTTTGTTGAATTTCTATATGTCTGAACCTTTCCATAACAACAACACTAACAAAAGGTATGTGGCTGTAAAAATATTTTTATCACTTACTCTCTGAGATCGGGACAGCTACCTGAACCAATAGCCATAAGGCTCAGATCAGTCAACAGGTGAACGCCAGACAGATCCAACACTTCCTGTTGAGTGTAAATTTTGTCAATTGATGATTATTCCAATTTTCTATTGTGGGCGGCACGGTGGTTTAGTGGTTAGCACGTCGGACTTTCGACCTGAAGGTCGGTGGTTCGAAGCCTGGTCTCTGCCGTCGTGTTGTTTCCTTAGACAAGAAACTTTACTCCACATTGTCTCTCTCCACCCAGGTGTATAAATGGGTACCGGCGACAAAATGCTGGGGTAACCCTGCGATGGACTAGCATCCCATCCAGGGGGGAGTAGCAATATTCCTTGTTGCTTCATGCTACAGAAACCGGGTTAAGCTCTGGCCGTGTGGGCCATCTTGGCCCGAGTGCGACTTTACCTTTTACCAATTTTCTATGAACGTAATTACGGCCAAAAGCCAGCTGGGTAGAGCCTATACATGAATGTGGCCCATACATGCATGAATATGCCAGTACACCCATAGTACATTTTATAATGAAATTATAACAAAAAAATCAATCATTGTATGAGCAGTATTGTATTAACAATGCTTCTACATATCAACCAACAACAACAACAACAACAAAATATTTATTCAGACATTCCAACCCCATGTGATGGAAAATAGAGAGTAATCATTAGCGCCAGAGGCACTATCTTGAGCGCTGAAGGTGCGAGCTTCTAGGGGGGTCTGGGGCATTTTGGCATCACTCTATCCTGATTATCCCAGAAGAAAGTGTAATGTGTGTTTCACAGTGACCAACCGCAAAAAAACTATAGATTAGCAATTTTTCCCTATTTTTCAGAATTTTATAATATATCGGGAGAATTTGGTAAAAATCGGGAGAGCGGGAGGCAAGACATCAAATTGGGAGGGTTGGAATTTCTGTTTATTTGCACAGTATCATATTTTACACTTTCAAAGTTCTCAGATATTATGAATTCAAATAAAAACAGCAATTTAATGGTTAATGTCTGAGATTTTATCAAGGCTTTGGCATGAGCAGCAGTAACTTTTAACAAGGTTTGACATTAAAGTAAATCGAAATAAAGCTCCTTGGAAAAACTAAAATAGGACAATTAGGAAAAGGGCAGTGTGTTGACCCCCCAAAAAATGTTTACAGTTATACAGGAATCAGTGTATGAATGATATTGTACATTTGACATACAATACATTGAAGCCTGAGTGATAATACAGATATAACTATAGTTCCAAAGTGTCTGAATGTATTTTGTAACACATTTGTTTTGGTTAATAATGAATGGCTACATGCATGTATTTCTTACCAGCTTTCCTTTTAAGAGTGTAGTAACTGTTTGGAAGCAGCCATCAGTGAGTAAATTGCACCGTGGGACCATTAGTTCACAAATATTAGGACAGTTCTTGGCCAAGGTGATAAGGCCATTGTTGGTCAATTGATCAAGACCTTCTAATTTCACAGATTTTAATTTTGAAGAACGTAGTGTTGACAAGCACTTGTCAGTGAGGTTGACGTGGGTGGAGCTCAATTTGATATAAAGAAGCTCCAAGTCTGTTTGAATTTTAAGAAGGGAATATAATCCTTTATCTGCAAAATAAATCATGAAAGGATAAGTTAACTGGCATGCACATATCTATAAATAAATAAATGTAATTACAGTAGAACCCTGCTAACTCAAACTCGGATAACTCAAACACTCCGCTAACTCGAACACCGACCCATTTCCCTTGGATCATTTTCTCAGTCAATTACTATTGGACAATTCAAACCCCAGCTATCTCGAACAATTTATCATTTCCCCTGGGAGTTCGATTAGCAGGGTTCTACGGTAGTATTTAATTACAAATTACTTAAATTACTAATTACAAAATTATTAAATAATGTTATTACAAATGTACTTAACCCATTTATAAATGTAAATGTGACATAGAAAAGTCTACAGTTTATTACAGTATTGGCACATTATGGGCCTGAGACTGGACAAAGAAACAGACCACATCAGCAGGGCTGTTTCTGTTTCCAGTAATTGTTTGTAAATCTTTGGATGTCTTCAGTATTGTGTTAACTTTGAAAGAACTAAAACTCCCTGGATATTCGACTTGAAAAATGTTAGAAGGTATATATAGTGCGCCTTTCAATGTGTACTAATACAGACTACAATTCTGTCCCGTGTTTTGTACCAATCGTTGGAATTCGTCAATTTTTTTAACCAAATCGTCGCTCTTACAGTATATTGGAATAACTTATGTACAGTGCTTGCCACGGTAACTTGTAACTGATGATATCATTTGAAATTATTGCTCGTCGAGTACCTAACATCATCAATTTATCAATGGCAATCGTCTTGACTTTGATTTCATGGGACAAACCTATACAGAGTTGCTATAGTATATGACATCCCGTAATTGATCAAATGGATGCCCACAGCATTTATTAAATTTTTACAGTTTTAAAGAGGGTTTTATTGGATAAGAAGCATTTATTCAAGATAGGCATTAATATTTTTTTAATAACTGTAGAGAACAAAACTTTAACTTTTCTAAAATAATACTGAATGATCTACAAAACTACAAAAAAGAAACATTTGATCTTAGTTCTCAAAGCCAATAGCGGGATGTTCAATCCATGCTTGCTTCCTTTCATTGACCGTTTAAATATCGCCATAAATTTGATACCAGCTCCAATTATTTTAATGCTCACTAAAGTAAAGTGAATAAAACAACTGTTTCTAACAACAATCCATGCGACAAGCTGTGTTGTATTCCAACTAAGGTTTATGTGCGTGAAAAGAGGAAAGGTGAATTGGGCCTGATCATTCCCGGATGTCACCGAACAAGCTGGACATAAAAAAGAAAATTGGCAGATTCTCAGCACAGAGATTAAAGACATTAAGAAGCAGTTTCCAAACCTTTTTTGCAGTTGTATATCTCATTGTTTATTTTGTCTTGTTTCCCTGCCATTCCAGGGAGGAGTTTAATGGATAATACATTGAACTTTTTTGCCCTATTTTTGGAAGGAGGCTCTTATAGGCTGACAAGTTGACAATAAAGGGGCGTTTATTAGATAAGAGGTGTTTATAAGAGAGTGGACGTCTATTCGATCAGTTATGGTAAATCGTGTAATCAGGAAAATCAACTTGTTGTAACGGTTGTTGATCACAGAACAGTAAATGGCGCACAATAGGGAGGCAGAAACCCAGGAAAAATTGGGCGGGAAGGTCAAGGCAAGTGGAAATCATAACGTGGCAGAATAGGAAAAGAATTGCAAAATGAAAAAGTGCAAATATAAAGGAACAACCAAGGAAGGGGCAGGAGCTGGGAGGAAACGGTATGGAAGTAGTAATGTGTAGAAACTAAAAAAAAATACGGCTAGTGCATGTTATGGCTCCTTCAATTCCAAGTCCGCTTATCCCCCCATCCCCCTCCCCCAGGGGCATTTGTTGGGCTTTTGTCTTTTTTAATAATGTTGCAAATTCCCCATGGTGGGGTCAGCTTATACGTAGAAATCTCCACGGTGGGGAATCTGAAAGAGTACAAATGCCTGACCCATGGGACAAGATCAACATTTTATTTTAATGATTAAAGTCCCTATGAAATGAAAGTTTAGACCCGTTTCTTATACTAAAAAAATGAAGTCCATGTTCCACTGATTCATAATTTTCCAATTTAAGTTATGGTCAAGCGTGCAAACTATTTTTTTCCTACTTCAAAGGTGGCCTATTTGAGCCAAAAATATGGGACAACCAGCGCGGGGCCAAAATATGCAAATTAAGACTTGTGACGTTAGCAGTTGTGCAGACCTTCGTAGTCAACATGGTAGTCAAAATTCATCGTTGGAGGACATTTCCAACTGAGCAAAACTGCTAAAAATATAGCCAAAAAAGTGGTTTGTTTACGAGAAATACTGAAGCATCTGAAAGCGACACTGCAAGTCTGCACAACTGATGATGTCACCATGTTATTTGCTTCTGCCTCTGTTTTTCTGTCATAAAGATCAGTTTGCCGTTTCTTTTGTTTCACTTCAAGTATTAATACTGATTTAGGTCTGAAAACCCAGATCCAGCCATTCTCAATGGTTTGTTACAGTAATTGTGCATTCTATGCTTCTTTTTATTCTAGTTCCAGGCTCCAGGACACGAAAAGTTCATTTTTGACCCACTTTGGATGTCCAAAGTGTCCATAACTTAAATTGGAAAATTATGAATCAGTGGAATCAGTGGACTTAATTTTTTTAGTATAAGAAATGGGTCAAAAATTTCATTTCATAGGCACTTTAATGATGGAAGCAATAATATTGTTCACAAATAAATGGATCTTTATTCATGCTAGGAATTCTTTTGTTTTACCTCAGTATTACTTATATCCGTTCCCTAATTTGTTCTAAATATTTGTGTTACCGGTATGTTTCCACAAACCTTTTGACTCCAATAATTTCCTTTCAATTCTCGTTATTTTTGTTAATTTTGATTAAAATTATGCTTACGTTCCCTCTACCTAAGGTCGCGATTGATTAAAACGTTTTTTCAAGTTAAGTTGCCATATTTTTATTTTAAAATTGCCTGAAACTTTTTTTAAAAATGTAAGCCTGGAAATGGCATATGACTGCATTGGGTCTGTTGCTCAGGTTCACTTGAAAAGTGCGGAACCCAAATGACGTTTATCAACTCAGTTTTTATATTTTTATATTAATAACAATGATAACAATAATTTACATGCTTATATTGCACATATTCCATGTAAATGATCAAATGCACATTACAATAACTATAATATTAACTGAAATATACATTATATAATTATATAACAAAATTTCAGAAAGGTTAAGGTTACTGTAAACCTTCAAGGGTGCCTTCCCGAAAATCTCTCGTACGCTTGCTATTTTTAATGAAACCCCAGAAAACTATATATCACTGTAAAGCTAATAAATTGTAGATTCCGAAAATAGCAATTTTTCCTTTTCTTCCTTTAGTTAAGTGTGCACGAGCCTTAAACGCCAAACTGATGGTGTTTGCTTTACTGAATTACCAGCCTCCGTGTTAGCGCGAAAATCAAAACAAACTGGTCTGTGTCACTCAAGAGTTAATGACCTAACAAAGTGTGTGAGTTTTTTTTGATATTTTCATTGGTTCCCGAGTAAATCCACTTTGAAGTTGGACAATAGAAAATTGTTCTCTGGCGTCACACTTTGGGGCGCCACGAGAAAAGTGTTTGGAATTTCGTAAAAGCCCTGCACACTTTGGTGCGTCAATATCCAGCAAACATAGTGGCCAAGTTTCGTGAAAATCTGACAAATCTACATACCCTATTAATTCATTTGAACAGAGGCCATTCTTGCAAAAACAAACCTCAAGTTTTTAGCCTCAAAAGATTTTCACTGTTTTCACACCTCATTAAAGCGGCTGTTATCGTGGTGTGCCACCAACCAATGAAATAAAACATAGAACCCCCTGAAGAGTATCGTCACACAGCAGTGTATGTGAATTTGATTAACTGCCGATTAGTCAAGTTATTCAAATGATAAAACCATGTAAAAAACAGCGAACTTTCACGCAACTGCAAAACCCAAATGAGTGGAATGAACGTAACAAAAACGCAGCAAAATTGTCGTTGAAACAAATGCGTGAAAAGGGCCAGTGAGAGTTTTCAAAGAAATGAAAACACAACAGACGTAGCCGCAGAAATTGATCAAAAACACGTGCTGGTATCAGTAATAAATGCAAGCGAGTAAGCTATTCATTCATAATTGTTCTTTTACTCCTCGCCGAGGTTCTTTTCACTCACGATCTCTACAATTCTGCCGGGGGAGGGGGGGGGGGGGCATACGGGGATGCTCCGCCCGAAGGGGGTACCTTTTTTAGGCTGGAGGTATGTGAAAGGGTCGGGATTTCACAAATTGAAGTATATGAAAGGGTACGGATTTCACGAAGAATAGAAAAACACGAGTTGAAGCATAAAAATGGTAGGGAAACTGCCATTTAAAGTGCCCCTGCGATCAAATTTTATAGTTGATTTTTATTTCATTTTTCGAAAGAACATTATGTAATTACTGACCTGTCCAAACCGTTTTTCAATCTGGAAGGCGTTTTTTTCGACTGTACTTTTCTCATTTTCACGGTCACCATTACATTTATTTTGCATGTTCCATAAGTTTCAAAAGTAGCCAGAGAAAGTGACGTCAAAGACTCGCTGGCTTAATGCAGTGTGTGAATACAGCTTATTTAGTATGTGGCATGGGAATTTTGAGCTTTCAGATTGCCAAACTCATGTTCTGCATACTAAATAAGCTGTTTTCACACACTGCAATTTTAAGCCAGCGAGTCTTTGACGTCACTTTCTCTGGCTTCTTTGAAACTACTGGAACATGCAAATGTAATGGCGGCCGTGAAAATGAGAAAAGCACAGTCAAGAGTATTTTAAAAAGCGCCTTTCAAAATATATGAAACAGATGCACGTAAAGGCTATATGAAAGGGGTACCATTTTCAATGAAAGGTATATGAAAGGGGTACCTTTTCTGTCAAAATCAAAAATGGTATATGAAAAGGTAAGGTTTTGGACCTTGGGGCAGAGCATCCCCGTACAAAACTTTGTTGAGTACCCCCCCCCCCCCCCCCAGGAATTCTGTTAACCAAAAATTTCCACTTTGGCTTTAATGGTCAAATTGTAAATCTTCAGGAATTGGAACAAGCATAGACGACAGTGTGAAACATGGAAAATGGTCACAGAGAATACACTGACGCTACAATAGAATACGCTATGACGATGCGAAATGCTCTCCGCATTGCGATGTAAACAAAATATGCATACAACATGTAATGCGAGATCCCAGAGAAAGTTTAGCGGGAAAAGTACAAGAAGGCGCTGCACTCCAGAATGAGATTATCAGATTATCACACCTATAGATGGTTTTCACTCACATGACCTTCAGTCCTGTGGGACTCAAATGACAAAGGCCATGGCGGCCATGATGGTGCACATAACAAAAGAAGTTCATTAAAATTCTTTTGTAGGTGTGCATCAACATGGCCGCCGTGACGTAAGGTGAAAACCACCTATAGCTACTCAACAACTATTCTCTTGAAACTCTTTTTAAGAATATCTCAAGTTCTCTTAACGATTTTGCAAAACTTCTTTCAATATTTTCTAGATTAATGTTATATCTTTATAGAAATTAAAAAAAACTAAAATTATGCAAAATGGGACCAAAAAAAGGTTTACAGTAACCTTAAGAAAAATCTAAAATGTAAAAACTATGAAATAGGAAATTATCTACAGTGTATTTTTAAAAAATGCAATAGGTAATAAAAATCTAATCGTATGCAAGCCTAAAAAGATATGTCTTCAAGTGGCGTTTAAAAGTATACAAGTTACTTATCGCACATAGATCATTGGGTAATGATTTCCACAGTTTGGGGGCAGCCACTTTAAAGGCCTACCACCCAAAGTCACTTTAGTTCATGCCATGACATGATCTTAGATTGTAGCTAAATGAGGGCAACCAGGAAATTTAAAATAAACAACAAAGCATGTACGACTTTTTTAAATAAAATCCCAAAGATAGTTGTTTTGGCAATGCCCCACCCCCGGGCTTATCTGTTTTAGAAAATGCCCCACCACTGGGAAGGAAAAGTTATAAAATGCCCGAAGAATGCCTGGGTGAGGATGAGCAGGCTGATGGAATTGACGGAGCCATTATCTTGCACTCTGAAAATATGCGGTATTCATGTAACCAGCTGTGTAATTTGCATTGTGCAACACCTTGCAGCTGGACGTGTAGAGTTTCAAGACTGTTTTCATGGGGAAGTGCAGCTTTAGAAATGCAAATTGTTTGGTTTCTCAATAAATTAAGTGTTTTCAATCTGACTGATGGAACGTACCAGTAACCTAAAAAAACTATGTCCAAAATAATTTATTTATATTTTGAGCAAGCTAGTGAGTAGTTAAAAAGGGAATCATCTTAATTAAACTATATAAACTTGAGTTAATATTAATCTTAAAACTTAAGCTTAAGTCTTATTCACTCAGTACAGTATCTTACCTGAAACCTGTGGACAATTTTTAAGTAAGAAAGATTTCAGTTTACAACCACATTGAGCGACGTTTTGTAGCAAAGTATCGTTCACTTGACTGCTGTAACGAAATGCAATGTTTTCAAGCCGAGAAGTAAGAAGCTGGTATGTTATATGTGGCATGTTATTCGCTGTAAACATGTCATGATCACAAAGCAGTTCCAATAGAACTTCGTTATCATTCTTGGACAGAAAAGTGCCTACACGACTAATATTTTGAAGGTTGTTGGCGATACAGAACATGCACAATTCTGCTAACGATTTGGACATGCTTGCAGTCTTTTAACCTCAGCATCAAGCTTTGAAAACCTTCAAGAAATCGTGCTGCACAGGAACGCCATTGATTTTCCGACTCGGAATTTCGAACTCCAGGGGAGCCCCAGTAGGGGGGGACATCACCAAAGTGCGCGGCATTTACGAAGTAAGGTCTTCATGTAATATACCCCTTACGATTCCCTCTTCCGGTGTTTATCCGTCTTTCTCTCGGAGGAGGGTGAAACAAAAGGCGGGGTACACCTGAATGCCATTTTGGATTTAATGGCAATCAGTAACTTTTTCATGTTTCAAGCTATCCAAAAACTCTTAGCTCATCTCATGAATCTATGTTATGATCTGTTATGGTGGTGTTTTGTTTTTGGGTGATTTTTGGGTATTTTGGGGAGGAAATAGTTTTTCTCAAAGGATTTGTAAAATTTAGATTTAATGAAGTTTTAAAATTAGAATTGACGTTAAAAATTAGTAGCTGGACACCAAAATAGTCCACTATCAACCTGGGGTGCTCTTGCGTGGGTATCAAATGTCTGTTGGTGTTCCCGAAAAATCAGTTTCTTTCTTCTATCCCTTCTTTAAATCTCTTAAAATTTCATTCAAGTTCAGGCTACCTTGCCATGTGAATGAAATTAACTATAGTCGCAAAACGAAACTGAATGAAATAAATCCAAGAAGGAATAGAACAGGGTTAGGGCAGCAACTCAACCTCCCTTCCCCCACCCCGTCTCACTATGCTACTGGCCCGGGGTGGGGAGAGAAGAAAAATGAAAAGAAAGAAAAAGAAAATATATAAAAAGAAATCGAACGAATTTGCTGCCTGATCAGCCTTACATGTTAAAGTTTTTTAGAGAAGAAAAACTGTAATGAGGAAAAACAGCGAAGAAAAAATATACAACTAGAGAATGAGGTTTCCCGATATTTCGGACAGTCAAGCTGTCCTTCTTCGGGGGATTTAATGGAGATACGGAAAGTCGCTACAATATTTTATCAAGAGAAAATAATTGGACAATTATAATCTCTTGATGTTATATAGTTAACAAATTGTGAAACGGTTCAGTATAATTTAAACCATCTAAAATGCAAGGCTAGTACAACGGAAATTAAGGGCAGGTTTAATGGCCAATATTTCGACCAGTAGAACAAGTCTTCTACAGGGCCAGCGTAGGAGTGAAAATAATATAATTTATAACGACTCTTAAATTTGAATATAGATAACAAGTACATGATTGGCTAATATAAGATTACATGGTTATAATTTGATATATGATACAGGCTAGGAATTTTAAAATTTAAAACAGCAAATGGGGATAAAGCTACGGTCCTCTTCTCTGTTTATACCGCCGTGCGGTTGTTTTGGTTTTGGGGGAGAGAAGGCTTTTTTGGTGCGGGGTAGGGTGTGGGGGTTGGGGTGGAGTGAGGGGATGAGGGCGACAGAGGCAAGAGGCAAATAATTCTTGCAAGTACAATGGGGTTTTGTTTCGCCGATGGTGTAGTGGTGATCACGTCTGCCTTGTAAGTAGGAGACCGAGCCAGTTCGATGGTGAATCATATCTTCACATACTTTGTTATATCGTGTTTTTATACATCCCACCACTCTCGATATTCTGCTCATCTCGCCTCTTCCAGGCTCATTTGCGGTTTAAGTGTCCAATGAATTTAAGTTTTCAAAGGAAATAAAAAGCTTTGCTCCTTTTTAGTGTGACACTTGTAAGTATCAGTTGTTTGTATTGATACAAGCATGTATTTAGGGTAACCTATTCAGTTGGATGGTTGGTGTTCTAAGGGCCTGGTACGAAGGTTAGATTGCTTGACAAGTAGAACCTGTTCCCACCTGCAAAAAGCTAAACACACATATAGATCATGGATCAGCGGGCTGCTATTCTATGTACGTTCGGGAAGCTCCATCATGGTACAACTAAAGCAATCTAGTTTACTAAAATCAAAGATAATTTTTTTAGTTAGTTTCTAAAGGTTTAGGGTGTCATGTTCGGTAAACACACCCGTCAGCTGCCACCCGCAACTAAAGATCAATTTCAACAGTGAACTTACGAGCAGCGAGAAGTCAAAATATTAAGGTAAGCGCTTTTGTACTTTACCATAGTTAGAGTTAATTATTTTTATCAGTGTAACGTATAGCTTCATTTTCTCCGTCTGTGATAAGCAATAAATGATAACCGACATGTTTTTGAGCGACTGTTGGACTGATGCTATGTTGTACTCACCGCTAGATTCCGTTACACAATAAATGTTTTGCACCAATTTAGGCCAACACCATGAAGCCATGTTTTTTGGAAAGCAACTTCTATCCGGCCACATGCTATCTTGTCATAAACTAATATAGCCAGTGATCTAAACTATAGCTATACAGTTCTCACTTAAAAGTCCCGTGTGTGAGACTTTTTCTCCATGCATTTAATGACGGTTTCAGTCGTAGAAACGACGAAGCGCGATAAATGTTTGATCGTTCACGGTTCGGCTAACGACTGAATACCCGGCGTTTTGCAACAGATGAGGCTCCAGCTTGTTGCAAGTTGACGCGTTTTCATTGTTGCTGTATCAATGTTTCAGGATGGATAAAGAGCACGGTGATAACGAAACGCTTTCTGCTTCAAAATTAGAAGAAAATGAAGAATTGGAGAGAGAAAGCCAGGACAGTACGTGCGCATCACGGGCCGTGATTGGGGTACCTAAGAGATATATATTGTTATTGATGATCTTTATTGGCTTTGTCAATATCTATGCAATGAGAGTTAACCTGAATGTAGCCTTGGTGGCGATGGTAAACAATCAAACAATCGTAAGACGAGGAGTTAAAATAATTAAGGTATGCTTACCCAGTTCACTACGAGATAAAACCTATAAACTGTTGAACATCACTCTTGTTTAAACACATTGTTGGACGTTTTCAGCAGTAGATAAACGTCCTCTTCCTATTTCAGACACCGTAGAATTTCGAAAGTAACGGTGCTCGTTAATTTTCACTGAGGCATCAGCTGTTTTCGGTCTCACTGCTAAAATACGAGAACAATTCATTCCAGGAAACATATTGAACATGGTAAATACGCGGACCGCAATATTGAAATGAAGTAAGGTAAAATACTTTCAAAAAGTCAACACTATATTTCTAAGCATTGGGTTGCTTTCTTTTTCATAGTTTTTCAAAGATCGGTCAGTCCGTTACTTTCGGGTGGCCAGCGTTACTTCTAGGAACTGAGTCAGCGTATATTCGAGAAAAACTAGCAAGATCTCAAAATAACGCTAGCTACACTACTTTTGGGAAGGCAATGGTCACTTTACGCTAAAGGGGCATTTACTTTCGTAACCAGTTTTCAGTATTCAGTATGTTTGAATCAAATAAAAACGAGAATGACTTTAATGCTCAACTTACTTAGTGTGTTGTGAGAATTGGAGGAGTATATAGTCTACACTGACATCCTTATAAACTAAATATAAACTAGCTTAATTAGTTCCTGTATCTTGCAGCCAGCTGAATTTGACTGGAACTCTAAACTGCAAGGTAGGTTTTTTCAGGTCAATGTAAGGCCGGTCTTTATGAAACTGAGTCGAACCCTTGAGTTAAAATGTTTTTACAAATGTTTGGTAAAATAAGTTTCATGAACCCCGTTGACAGCTAAATTTCCGCCACTGAAAAAGCCGCAATTTATCACGAGTTGGCAATTAAAACATGGCGTTTGTGGCTATCGTAGCCAAAAACGCCATTTTCTGATCGCCGGCAATTCGTCAAATTGAGGAAGCTACAAATCAAAGTGCGAGTCTAAATTATACTTTGATTTGTAAGAAGATATTTGTTTGCACGGTCAATAACATCACGGTTTGCGTTTGTTTTGTGGCATCTTAAGATTTTTAAAATATCCTTTAAAATGTTTTTTTTTCAGAAATTAAAAGACTAGCCAATGAAATGTTATTAGATGACATTGTATGCATTTCCTCGTCGTGTTTTTTTGTCCAGCGCATTGAATTGAGATACGTAAGTTTTATTTAACTGGTATTTTGAGCGAGTAGCTGTTTTCAATTTGTCGTTAGGTCTCGTACTTGGCTCGTTCTTTTATGGTTACTGGGTGTTACAGATTCCAGGAGCCTGGTTAGCGCTTAAAATCGGGGGTACCCGTGTGTTTGGTTATGGCGTGCTACTCACCTCCTTGCTAGCCATCCTTACTCCGATAGCAGCCAGATATCACGTGATGGCCCTAATTGGTGTTCGAATATTCCAGGGATTGTTTTTGGTAAGTTGCCATATTCTACTGGTAGATATTTTCTGGTATGGCAAAGTATATTATAGAAGATTTTACAATGTTTTTATTTGCGTGTTTTTTCAGGGTGTTACATTTCCTTGCAATCACGCCATCTGGAGCAAATGGGCACCCCCATTAGAGCGGAGCAGTTTAATTACCATATCTATAGCAGGTCTTATACATCATGTTTAACATTCCACCTAACAATTAAACTACGACAACAAACTCTACTTCCGAAGCATGAACCAACTATAAGTATTACACTATTATAGTTAACCATTTATATCTATGTTGTGGTGCAATTTTATCCTTGGTGCAAATTTTATTTTCCGTTATCATACATTATCATACATTACCACACCCCAAAACAAACTTAAGGAAAATAAAATTTGCACCAACTGAGGACAAAATTACACCACAACATCTAGACACGTGACTTGTAGAGACAGACACTTAAAGTGCCCATCACCCCTAGAAAGTTATTTTCACAATCAACTATATGTACATTAAATAGTTGAATGGTAAAATATTTCTTGTTTTGAACGTCGCATTTGTGAGTTATAGAAATTTGAATTTACAAAATGCTAATTAGATGACGTCAACCCGGGACTTTGCCATTATTTCTACACCAATTTACAATGCGCAGTTTACAGCTTGAGGATAATTAATTTGATAAATACCAAAAATAAACTGTGGACAGTCAACTGATTCGTAAAAAACACTACTTGGAGGTGAAAACAAGTAGTTGTATAATAAATGATTCCCAGGTTGACGTCATCTAATTAGCATTTTGTAAATTCAAATCTCCTTAACTCACTAACACGACGTTCACAACTTGAAATATTTCACCATTCAACTATTCAATGTACATAAAGCTAATTCTGAAAATAACTTTCTAGGGGTGATAGGCACTTTAATGCGAAACATCAAGATGGTGGGGAGATTATGGGAATGACATTCTTTCCCTCCTTTAGAACCTTGTTAATGCGGAGTGATGGTTTTCTTTATTCAAATTACCTTTCTGTATGCGTTATTTGGTATAAATGTTGACGTCTATAAAACCACTGGTTTTAAGAATAATGATATTAATTAGTAGGCTGATAATCTAAAGTATTTTAGAGATGGATATTCCCCGACCTCTAACAGGTCTAACAGGACATTGACAAGAGAGTCAAACAGTATTCCCTGAACATCTGTTGTGAAGGAACACGGCCGCCTACCGCCGACAGAACACGGAGTGCAAATCAAAGGGGACGGTAGAGCGGAGAGCGGACCGGAGACGAGATTTTCCTGTTTAAAATTTGGTTTCAGGGTAGGGGTAGATTTCCGGACGTTTCATAGTGACATGAAAAACCTGTTTAGTTACATCATAATCAGTTGTTTTGACTAGAGTTTCCTAATATTGCTACCACCAACCCACCAATACCATAGATTGCTCATATGATAGATTGCTCATATGATAGATTGCTCATATGATAGATTTCTCATATCGTTTGCTGCTTGCAGGATGTCCATTCGGAAACATAGTTGCTATTCCACTCACAGGAGTCTTATCCAAATATGGATTTGATGGTGGATGGCCGTCAGTGTTTTACTGTATAGGTAATAAGTTTAATTCGCTTTGTTTTCTTCAGTCCCTTATCATGTGCTATAAAGAAAACGTCATGACGTAAATAATTTTATTTCTAATCAGAATAGTGCTAAAGAAACCAGAACAGCTGGCAGTCAGTTTTGCCGGAAAATCTGTCCATGTGTTATTCTCTGTTCAGTACTGTTTCTCATCTAAATGACTGAAAACACTGATTTTCACTCTAGCCGTTCTCAAACCTTCTCGTATCTCAGTCTACTGTCTTACTGTTGCCTTCACTGTATCATCTTGATACATTTACTTCGAAAAGTTTCGGTCTTTCAAATTTTTGATGAAACGAAACGTCCAAACAAATAAAGCATCCAAATATCAAAAAGTCCGAACATTACTAAAGGAGCTTTTGCACCAGTTACATTTATCCAGGCATAACTAATCAATGATCAATGACATCAATGAGTAATCAATGGGTAATCAATGGGCAATCAATTGATTAATCATTGAGTATTGCCAATACTCAATGAGTAATCAATGATTAATCGAACCCAAAAAATTTTGTGGGTCATTGATTACTCATTGATGTCATTGATTACTCATTTTACACCAACAGAGACCTTCCAGTACACCCATTTCTCTTCCTGTCACCCACCAGGGGTCAGAAAAGGGCTCAGGAAAGGTGGAGCCCTGAGACTTTTAAGAACAAATTCCTCAGCGAAATCATTCAGTGAGAATATCGACAACTTCAAAGCACACCTCCGTGCTAGAGGCTACACTCACAATCTCATTGAGAAAATAATTTCCGAGGTAAAATTCAATAAACGGAAGTCGTCTTTGCAGCAAAAAAACGTGCAAAAAAGAATACTGCCTTTCGTTACAACATATCACCTGGCGTTGCCTAATCTTAAAAACATCTTAATGAACAAATGGCATTTAATTCAGAACTAACCATTGCTAAGAGAAATATACAAAGAGCCTCCCCTTATCTCATACAAAAAAGGAAAATCCTTGGGGATATACTTGTTACAGCATGCAAAACTCTAAAGGTCACATTCCACGTTATCATGAGCTTACGAGTCGTGTCTGGCTTGTCATGCAAATTAATGACTAATTAATGACATCAATGACATCAATGACTAATCAATGACCAAAAATTTTGTGGGTCATTGATTAGTCATTGAGTACTCATTGAGTATTGGCAATACTCAATGAGTAATCAATTGATTACTCATTGATTACATTGAAATCATTGATGTCATTGATTAGTTAAGCCTGGATTTATTCAAATCGATCGTTACATCAAAATTAATTATGACAGTGCAGTGCAAAGTGAGTTAATTTCCATCCCCCTCATCGCTGTCGTCTTTACAGCCTCATCAAATGAAATTTCCTGTGTATCAGTCAGAGCCCCATATTGTTCATCGACTGCAACAGATCAGACCAAACGTCCAAACTTACTAGCATAAAACGCTCGAAATGTGTCAAAAAATCCAGAAAGTTGTTTGTTGGAAGTTTAATGTCCAAAAGTAAAATTTACAACAAATTTCGAAGTAAAAATAAATAACAAGTGACAAGATAGTTCTAGTCGTTACACAGAATCACTCGTTAAACAAGGGAAGCTAGAAAAGAACAGAAAAGTTAAAAACGTTTTATTTAACACAGGGCTTTGTGTTGTAAATGAAACCGCTTTGCACCACCAGGAAAATGCGAGTGATCACCGAAACTAAATGTGGATTCGGCTTCAATCCACCACCAGGGTGGCTTTAGGTTCAATGGATCGCGTCTTCAGTACTTTACTGCATAAAATAAGATCGGTGAATGAACTCAAGGAGTTCAAGATCTCCCGAAACGACATCTATAAACGCGATTTATAATCTTGGCGATATATTTAAACTACTGAGTTTTATATCAGAGTGGCTCAGTGTGTTTTCTTGTACCTCCGTTATTTCTGTTATCAGTTGTTTTATTTTCTTAAGTAGACAGGGCTCTATGTCAAACCAGATGCTCCTGAATAAATAAATAGGTCAGTTTATTACCGATCTCTAAACATTACCGAGAATTGTGTTCCCGTTTAAGATTGGAAGTCAAGGTAGTGCGTAACACGAACTCAGGAACGACATATAGGTATTTAAAGTTATATAGTTATCTACCAGCTGCCAGTATTGTCGCCAAGGGTTCTAATAGCAGCACTGATCTGTTTGTCTTTTTTGTAGGTTTATCAGGCATAGTATGGTATTGCGCTTGGGAGATGATTGTTCATGATTCACCCACAACTCACCCCACTATATCGCACGTAGAGAGGAATTTTATCGAGACAAGCATCGCAGGATCCGAGGATAAAGTTGAAGTAAGCTTACTCAGTGCGGTATTTGTCGAATACCATTTTTATGGCTGGTACATGCACTACTTCCTCCAAAGGGGGGACTCCATCGAGACTCCAATATACCGAGCCAAGTTTTGTCCAACATTTTTTGAAATTCAGTATTATGGTGGTATTGTACATCGGATATTAAGCGGTGCTCTAATCCATCAGCATAATTTTACTATCCAAAGAAGTCAGCGTTAACCTGAGGATTTTTATGAAGTTTTTTTGGTTTCTGTTACAGTTTGATGGGCTTCCTTGGTCAGCCATTTTGTCTTCATCTGCAGTGTGGGCCATTGTGATCGGCCATTTTGGTGCTTGCTGGGGATATTACACGTTATTCACTGGCATGCCGACGTATTTCAAAGATGTACTAGATTTTGACATTGAACAGGTAAACACGTTGGATTATCATCAAACATTAACAATACAAAGAGAAAGTAACTGACAAGTAATGTATAACACTCGCTCTGATCAGTTGTGCCATCACAAGATATTTGGTATCAAATTGACGTCGTCACATCACGTTTACTGAGCAAAAGAAATAGAAATTGACAACTGCTCTGTTACAGAAACTGGAGATAGTTTCCGAATCTGAAAGTACGTGTGGACCTTCAATATTTCGGAATTTTTTTTTTTAATTTCACAAATTTTTCCCATCCTTTATTTCTCTCTCAAACACTCCCAAAAATCATCAACAAAAAGAAATCACAAAACATCACATGACGTTGATCAACAAAACATTGTAGGCAATTTTGGATTAAAATTAATAACAAATAATAACAAGGTTTATTAGCCATGTTAAGTTTAAAAATACATTTGATTACTTGAAACATCTTTTTCTATGAAATCGATTAAAATAGCGCACAATGGTATTTAACTGTAATCATCAGGCTATGCCCGAAAGCTGGCGGGAATTTCCTTGAATAATTAAAATTATCGTCAAAAGACTGTTGCTTATAGAACTCTTTAGCTTGTACATTTTGTTTTCCCATTGTAGGTCATGTGATGTTCTCAAGGTAATTTGTTCTTTGTCTTTTCATAAATTATGCATACATATGCACGTGAAGTAAACAAAATTTAAAAGAAACAGTTCTCTAGCGTAACATCACATGACCTACATTGGGAAAACAAAATGTACAAGCTAAAGAGGTCTATTGGAGTTCTCGGCGTTTTACGTTTGTATAAAACAACCGTGCGATAAGTGAAGGTTCTATCAAAGCTAGGCCTGGATACCAGAGGTTTTTTTCAAGCATTTTTGGCGAGCTCTTGACCGATGGCCGATTAACAACTCTTGGAAACACTAAGAGTGAAAGACGATATTCTGGCACGAAGTAATCGGTTACATACATCGCTGGCATTTCGTTTTATTTTCAGACTGGCTTTCTGGCAGCCTGTCCGTATTTATTTAAAGCCATCCTTGGACCCTTAGGAGGGATAACAGCTGACATGCTCATACGATACAAGATGTGTACAATTGGTACAGTAAGAAAAGTTTTCTACGCAGTAGGTAAGATGACGAAAACGTTAAAGTGCAGATTTATATCCTCCTACCTCGATATCCTTCCCCTTCCAAGTCTCAGAGAGGATTATGAAAGATTATGAGAGAATTGTGTCCTGAACGAATCCCTTAGTACTACTTAGTCAATGTTTAGTAAACACTACTAAGCTTTGTTTGTTGCGCACGCAGGTTGTCTTTTAGCAGGAATATTCATTGTAGCAACAGGCTATACACAGCAACGCAGGACAAGTGTAATATTCCTGGTGCTGGGTGTTGGTTTCTCGGGTCTGAATGCTATTGGTTACGCTGTCAATCATTTGGATATCGCTCCACCATTCGCAGGCATTCTTATGGGCCTTACTAATACGTTTGCATCCACGCCTGGGTTTATTAGTCCACAGATAACTGGGCTTCGTCACATCACACAAAGTAAGTTCGTGCTCAGAAATGGCAGAGCAATTGGATTTTATTTCTATACAGGTTAAACTGCGATTAAATTACACAATTTAACTCAGAGAGGGCTGCTACAGACCTACATGTTATCAAGTCATCTGCAGCATTTCTGCTGGTGCAATGCTGTGCCTCAGGTCATAGTAAGACCAGAACTGAAAGAATCCCACACTAAAAAGTGCATCTTGTTAATGAACAATAATACTAAGACATCTTCTGAGTAGTACCATCAGCTGCACCTTGCGTCCCGCAGACTTCTCCATGGAAGAGTGCATGATGCCTGTTTATCAGCGAAGGCAAATTTCCGAGAACACACGGGCTTCACACGGATTTGTATGCACCTGACTGGTTGAAGAAACGTTGTCAGGGAAAAAGGCATAAACCATAAAGGATACGACACAATGGAATTCTGGGACCAGGCCAAATAAGGCTTGTCACATTCCATTTATATATTTATTCTATTCCTATCTAAAAGTTTTTCCGGGGATGATTTTTGGGTATACCTTGTTATAATAGTACGTAATCACCTCTGAAAACATAGATTTTTTCCCGTTTATCTCATCGCGCAGAATGTCTATTGTTCTCGGGACAGGGGCATTTACTTCCAGCACAGAAAATTTCTATATCTGACA
This sequence comes from Cladopsammia gracilis, assembly GCA_022457155.1. Lineage (NCBI taxonomy): Eukaryota > Metazoa > Cnidaria > Anthozoa > Scleractinia > Dendrophylliidae > Cladopsammia > Cladopsammia gracilis. Next base: position 272,405 of record JAJGOT010000538.1, on the reverse strand, counting down.
TATTGCTCCTTATTATTCATAGGCGCTAATAAAGCGGCTTAATTCATTGGTTTCCGGGCACCCACCGCTATACTTTTCAGCCGACGTTTTTTCAATCAGGTCATGTATTTCATGTATTTGGCCTGGCACCGAGCCGATGTTAGAGTATGCATGGCCAGTATATCTTCCCCTGTACCTTATCAATGACACTGGACAAATACAGAAGCGTTGTATAAAAATTATTTATCCTGATCATGCATCATATGTAGACAGGTTAGGTAAACTGTAGCAGGGATTACAACGTTGTCAGAGCGCAGAGCTATTCTCGAGCTCTGTCACAATGTTTATCAATCTGTTACTAGCAAATGTAATAGTAAACTGCACTGCTGTTTGCCACTCTTAAGTTCCACGAATAACTTGAGACATACAAGTTCGAGGGCAATTCCAACTTGTAAAACAGACCGGTTCCAGAAGTTCTATTGCCCAAGCATCGCAAGAAACAACTTGATTGCAAGCGTATATGAGTTTTCATTTATTAGCATTTTAACTTTATTAATAGGCTTTAGAAGTTATGATTGTAATTAGTTGCCAATTTGCAAACCTAATAGTGTAATTCAGACCTTTGGGCTGCAAGGCTGTCTGATTGAAAAAACGTTGTCGGGTAAAAAGTACAAACCATAACGATATGACCGTATGGTTTTCTGGGAAGCGGAAAAAACGTCAGCTGTTCTCTGATAAATTGCGCAGTATTATAACACAGTATGCTCAAAATCACCTTCTGAAAACCTTTTAAAGAAGGAATAGATCTTTAATAGAGGTTTTGCACGGCAGCCATGTTGCATGGCAGGAACAATGAAAATGTTTTGCATTAGAAAGAACATTCTTTCCCATGGGAAAAAGAATCCATTGTTCCTGCCATGCAACACCTCGTTAGTCAAAAAGCCTTATTTCCAGAATTCTATTGTGTCGTATCATTTATGGTTTATGCTTTTTTCCCGACGTTTCTTCAACGAGAGGCTACCCGTAGCCTATACTCGTGCCCGTAATGTACGTTACTCGCGGGGAGCACTTACGTAACACAACAACAGGCAAATAAAACCATTTACATTTAGTTTCGCTTCTGCTTGCGTGCGTGCGTATTCTCGTACCCAGATCTAATGCGATGCACAAATAAGAGACGAAAACAAAAAGAATAAAAAGAAACACGGAGGGCAAACTTTACCTCGTTTCCGTATCCGTCAAGAGTAAACAGCAACAAACAATAAAACCCAAATTTGTTTCGCTTTTGCTTGCAACGCCGATTACACCGAATCCCAAGTACCGTGGGCTCAAAATTTCTCGCAGTGCATGCGTGCCTATTCTCGTACCCAGATCTAACGCAATGCACAAAAGTAGATACGAAAACACGGAGGGCAATCCTTGACTCATTGCCGTACCTGCACGAGCAATTAGGCCATGTATGTAATTTCAGATTGGAATCTTGAAACAAGAGAAACACGGTACTTCACAAAGAAGTGCCACAGTTTAGGGTAGCCATTGTAACGCTAAACTAAACCACCCAAATCTTAATAGCTATACACGTGTCTTTATTTTGTTTTATTTTAGAAACAAGAGGAGTGGCGGATAGTATTTTGGATCACACTTATTGTTTATGTTATCGCGGTAGTTTTCTACACTTGGCTCGCCTCGGGTGAGCGACAACCGTGGGTGAAAGCAAGCAGACGTGAAGTTATTGGCGATGAAGAAAGAAAAGATGATTAGTGTATAACAGCAGAGAAAAGAGCTCAGAAAGAAAGTGTGCTTTTGCGTCCATGCACTGAATAAACACATCAGCTACTGGAGATCAACCATTATACGATGTAGTGTTCTGGTATGGGATGAACATGGCCTTCTCCGCCAATGTTTTTTTCAATAATGAGGATTTAACCATCACCGGGTTGTATGTTACCGAACAGTTTGACATTCAGTTTGTTCCCTTTAATTTGTGGAACTTGCGGTCCCACCAGTCAGGACAGAGCTTTTTTTTATTATTTCAGTTCATTTTTTTATTGAACATATTGTCAATAACCACTAAAGCTGCGATACAGAATGTTTGGACGATTATTAAGTAAACATAGCCTGCAAGCAAGTTCTAAGGCTCAGGGGTTTGAGGAGGGGAGGGGGGAAGGGAAGGGGAAGGGGAAGGGGAAGGGGAAGACCCCTCCCCCCCCCCCCCCCACAACCCCCGAGAGCTTGCTCGCAGGCTGAGTAAACAGGACCAGTGCCGCCCGACAATGTTGACCTGTACAAAGTTACGAGAAGATAGAAGCACAAGGCCTGGGCACAGGAGAGCATGCCTTGATTTGTAGGAGACACAAGCATGATAATGAACTGATATTAAAATATTACAAAATAGAATTGTCTTTATCAAAATAAAGAACTTTGTTAATCACATCTTGTATCTAAATTGGATTTGAAATTTGTCACCTGATACGTCATGAAATGTCGCGTTTTGTTTTGTTATTTGCCAGCTTTTATTTCTCGTTTTCTCAATCGCGGAGTCTCGTGAAAATAAGTATTAATGCCGCTGGCAAGCATTAATAGTAGATAAATATATCTATTTACCGATAATAAACGCAGCTTCTTTACCTAAAATCCCTGACGAAAGTCTATGGACACTTTCATATTTCATTACAATTAATAAATATATATATATATATATAGCGTGACCAACGTCTTGTAATTCAGCCGACAGGCTGCAAGGTGTCAATAAACTAACACTACTTATGAAGGTCTTCCAAAGCCTTCCGTCGGGGTTCAATTTAGGGTCCATATTCTCTTCATGCTACAGAAACCGGTGATAAATACCGGAGCTAAGTACCGAAGCTAAGTACCGAAGCTAAGTACCGGAGCTAAGTACCGGTGCTAAGTACCGGAGCTAAGTACCGGAGCTAAGTGCTGGCCTGTATGGGCCACTAGGCTCGAACGCGATTTTGCGACACTCGCTTAAAACTGTTCAATTCTAGGGGTATTTCTACTCCCCCCTGGATGGGATGCTAGTCCATCGCAGGGTTACCACCCAGCATTTAATTCGTCAGTACCTATTTATACACCTGGGTGGAGAGAGGCACTGTGAGAGTAAAGTGTCTTGCCCAAGAACACAACACGATGACCCCAGCCCAGGGCTCCAAACCGGGCCGCTCTGAAGTCCAACGCAGTGACCATTAGGCTACCGCGCCTCTAAATGCATCCTCTAAAACGGGTTTTAAATATAGAAGGCGATATAACACAAATATTTACTATGGTTACCCTTAGTTATCTTCTTTATGCCAAACGTTAATTAAAGTGGAAAACGTCCACACACAGACACTTGGTATTTACATTACGAGTAGTCCCTCATTTTGGGTATTTCTCGCTGTTGCGGAAACCATTGTTGGTTACAGTGTGTTGCCCAGTTTCCCGCCAGTACCAGTTTCCGGCCAAAAAACAATTACGTCGGTTATGTTCGTCGGAGTTTTAAATTTTCGTCCACCGAAGCGTTCCGAAAAAAAGACGAACATTTCCGCTACACATTGGTGGTTTTCGCGTTCTTTTTGAACAAGAAACGGCCGAGGAAGGAAATGTTTTGTCCAGGTGATTGAACGTTTAAGGAAAAATTTTGGCTCGTTTCACTGCACATCAAAACTACCGCAGATAAACAAATAGCTCGTTTCACAGGAAATATCTCAAGGAGCTTCATAATTTTTGGACAAATGTTAGATAAAAGATGAAAGTGATTACACAGGGAGCAGAGGAGCCAAATTTGACCTTTACCTTTTGTTTACGCGTTCGATTTTCGATCTGTTGTTTTCGAGTCTGTTTTTTGCCCCAGCGGGACCCTAAGCATAGTAATCGGAGCCTGCTCCCTGTGGCGGGACCCCAAGCGTAATCGGCGCTTTCCGGAAAGCGTAAACGTAACGATTTTGTGGCGCCCACAGTCAGCAATTTGCGGTTACCCAACGGAAAGCTTCGATTACGCTTGGGGTCCCGCTGGGGCGAAAAACAGACTTGTAAACAACAGATAGTCTAACAGATCGAGATCGAACGCGTAAAGGTCAAATTTGGCTCCTCTGCTCCCTGTGGTGATTAGGGAATCTATCATCGTCAGCTGGAATAGGGCTGTTCCTGAAATTTTAGCAGTCAAACTCTCAGCGAAGATTTCGACCTAGTGTGCCAGTTTCCGGCCACTAAAAGACACATTGCTCAAAACCTATTTCTTATTAAGTGAAAGAACCGAATATTAAAATTTCCTGGTCGAGAAATTAAAGATACATGTGTTAGTGTAACAAAGATTACGAATTAACAACAGCTTATGCATGTATAGCGTGACTAAAAGTACGTAAGTCATGATTTGTTTTAGTAGTAGTCTGTCAACAAACTGCAGAAGACACGCTTCCGGGTCACTAAGGTCATACGTATTTTGAATACTGAGTAAAACGGTAGGTGACAAAGTTAAATATTGAAACTTACCTGATATTTATAACTAGGCGACCACTATTATCAAGGGACTTACAAGTCGGTTTACGTCGAGCGGTTTCAAGGAAAATTTACTTTAAGTCGGTGGCCGGAAACTGGGCTAGCTGTCCGGAAACTGGGCAACTTACTAGTTTTGCGAAAAATGGTATAATTTCTTTAATACTTGGGGAAGGCCGCCAACCATTTAACATTTTAAAGGTAAGTAAATGAACTGTTTTTGAAAGGAAATTGAAAAATTTTCCGTACAAAACAAAGGAGTTATAGCGATTACAAACTAAAGTGGCCGGAAACTGGGCAACATACTGTAGCTATTGTGTTGTGGTGTGCGGGTATTGTTGGTTAGCTATCGTGTTGTGGTGTGCGGGGTATTGTTGGTTAGCTATCGTGTTGTGGTGTGCGGGGTATTGTTGGTTAGCTAACGTGTTGTGGTGTGGAAATTGTTTATTGTCTTTTGAATCTTTTGGGGTTTTTTTTTTTTTTGTTTGTTTTGGTGATCGCAACATACCAACACCAAAAAATGCCCTCATTTCTCTCAGAGATAGTCAAGCGGGTGGTCACTCGCGCGCAAAAACCACTCTCCCGCGAGGCCACCTCACTTTCGTTCCTCCTCCGTGCATTGCGTGTCCTCGGAGGAGGCTATTTTGGCGCTCGCGTGATCACCCGCTTGATGAACCCTGAGAAAAATGAGGGGCTACTCGCACTTCCCTTGATACTTTCTTATTTCATCGATGAAGTATCACATGATCTCTGGACCAGTGAACTGAGACATTACTGACGTGTACAATAACAGACCTACCAGTTATATCACCAGCACTTATCAATATCGAAATACTCCAATCTGAGTGATTGGTCCTTGCTTACGTGTCCAATTTTCCTTGCCTAACTCGTCAATTTTATGGTACTATGAAAATTTAAATATTTTTTCTGTATTGTCAACAACGAAATGTAGCAGTCAACTCTCTCTTCACGGGCACCTCTTAGTATAAGACGGACATCAGGTGTTAGTCCCTGCCGTTTTTCAGTCATTTGACTGTAACTAAACTCTCTATAAGACGGACACCTCTCTAAGACGCACATCGGACACTTTGAAACCGTCAACGGACACTTGAGAAGTGCTTTTTAAAGTGAAAAATACTTCAAAACGGAAATGTAAGTGCTGAATATGAACAAACGAGTCCACTTTTCTAATGTTATTTTTGTTCCAGTTTGTAGGCTTTGCTTAAGTAAACGACTTTAAACAGACTTAAAACAAACGTGTATTCATTGTGCATAGGTTCAGCTCCATTGTCTCAGAATTACTGGTGTCACGCTCCATAAGCCGGACACTTCTCTAAGACGGACAGTTGGGGCCGGTCCCGACGGTGTCCGTCTTAGAGAGAGTTGACTGTAGCTGTTTTCCTGAAAGTTAATTTACGGTGTTGTATTGTAATGGTTCTTAGAATCGGGCAGATTCTAGAGTTTATTAATGCTGCTGACCCAGTTGGCAATGCAGAGAAACAACCTACAACAAGAGATCAGTAACACTCCTTTGTGTAAAAATAGACTATGGTTACATTATACATTTTGTAGCCAATTCATACCCAGCAATAATTTAACTTGAGGCATTTTGTCTCATGTGTCAAGATGAAACAAGAACACCACTTGTTACTGTGATACTTTGTCGCTATGACGACAGAATAAAACAAAGACAAAATAGAGAATACAGGCATTATTTCTGAATCACTTCACCATCTCCTGTATCCACCAAAGGGTTTTCGTCCGAGGAACTCAGAGGTTCCTCTTCAAGGGGTAGCGCTTCATGGAGATACTTGAGTGGGCCCCCATCAGCGAAATCCGCTACGGTGTGTCCCTGGCCAGTTAGCACCCATCTTGTGGTTAGGAGTCCTTCTACCCCCCACCGGACCCCGTGCGTGAATACGACCTGTGCTGATACCAACTTCTGCGCCTACAAACAATTACAGGATAGTTAAGTTCAGTATAAAGTAGAGTAGATGACGAGACTCTGGTACTTACCAAGTCCAAATCGATATCCATCAGAAAACCTGGTGCTGCTGTTATGGAATACACATGCGCTGTCCACGGATGATAAGAAGTGCTTGGCAGTCTCACCTGGAAACACATAATTAACTAGTTTCAGGTTTGAATTTTTTGAATTTGGTTAGTTTTGACTATTTTATCATTCGTTGTTTTTCGTCGTTCACATGCAGTATCAAGAAAAGCGGGTCAATTTCGAAAAACAATAGGTATTGTATTCTTGATCGTTTTTGTCCATGTAAGGGCAAAAACGATCAATGATGAAACAATGGCTTATAACAAGCGAGGGAAATACAAAATTTCAGTTGAATCTTCGGCGGAACCGAGCTAACTGGCAAGTTCCCCGTCAGCTAAGGAAGGTAAAGAGTAATAACTGACACGACAAAACTAACAACAGTGAGTGAGCGAGGCATAAAATTTCCTCTAAGAACAACACATTCAATTGAATGCGTTCTTAAGGTTTTAAACGAGCGTCGTTCTGATTTATAAATCATTCAAATTTTGTAGCCGCGCAAATAATTACGTAAACGTGTTGCTTTATTCGTTGACATCATGCCTGAAAGTCTATTTTGCGAGGTTAACGGCAGCTTCGTTCATCGGATAACAAACTAGCAAAGTACTTAACTCGTTTTATTTTGGATTTTTGTTTTACTACGGCTTTCAGTTCCGAGGTGAAAGCATTTATCTTTATTCATGGTTCACATGGCGTTTTGAAGCAAAAAAATCACACCTCCCTAAAAGTCACACCTTTGCGCTAAAGTGCGCTTGTATGAGCGCACATTCTACTAAATTGAAAATGAAAATCTAAGACCGAGCCAGTTTTATGAGTCTATTTCAGAAAGAGTTCTTTGCGAGCACGCGCTCAGGTTGTCAAGCCGAAGATTTTACGATCATCCACGAACTTTTCGGCGTGGTTTCGGCAGCGTCACTTAAAACAAAAGGCCTAATGTTTAAATCTTAATGTGCGAATTTGACCCGGTACAATAGACCTTTTCTTGACGGCGGGGCAGGCCGGCGGGGCAGGCCGGCGGGGCAGGCCGGCGGGGCAGGCCGGCGGGGCAGGCCGGCGGCGGGAGTGAGAGTGATCAACATCAGAAACGGTGGTCGCTTATCAAACGTTTTACGACATTCTGAAGAACGTGTTTCATTGCATGCACTTTAAACGGGAATTATTAGAATGATCGCTGCAAGTGAGTGTCACTCAATTCATCACTACATTTTATCATCAGTATGCACGACAAACCTATTTGAACGTACGATCAAACTATTTGGATAAGCAGCTATAAAGAGGCAAGGAAAGAAAGAAACGAAAGAGGAAGGCAAATAAATTCAGTAAATTCGCTGTCGTGTCTTGGCAGCTTTTTACACAGCACCGATGTTGCTTTATTTGAAAACAGTAAACAGAAGGACTATGCAGTCATCTGTGTATAATGTCAGTTTAACATGCTCAATAACAAACACATTTACAAACACAAAAATATCATTCATGTTATTTTCAACAGTTTTCTTTGCGTGAAACTGCGAGCTTCGCAACTTTGAGAGGGCACCACAGAAACAAAGACTTTTTAGCAAGTTCAAGGATCAGTGTACTTACGGTCATCAGTAACAATGACATCAGTATGGGAGCTTCCAAACTGATGGATGTGATCAATAGCTTCCTGTACATTCCTCACCACCTCCACTGCGCACTCAAGACCGCTGTACTCTTTCTTCATACTTCGGGCAGGAGCTGGAGCCAGTGGTAATGTCTTCACTAAGTTAGGCCCAGCATGAACTATCACCTTCACAATCAAACAAGAGAAAATAGAATAAAGATCTCCTCAAATTAAGGTTTAACTATAGTGTAGTAGTAGGCATACGCTTCTTACTGTGATTCTGATTACTGACGCCCTGTTGAAGCCGCATACCTTATGAGCTGGGCCGGCAAGTATTTATATTCCCTTAGCAAGCTCAACCAAGTTGGACAAAACAAGGGGTAGAGAATAACAACTCTTCCTCTTCCTCCGTGGTTGCAAAGGGGATAATTGCGCATTCACAGAAAACGGAGGATTATAGAAATTTCTGAACATTGATGATTCAATATAGAACAATTAACAGTGTCTGAGTTCCAGATGGGATTTGAACCCATGGCCTTCTGTTCCCTAGTCGAATGCTCTAACCACTGAGCTACTGGAACTCTAGTGGCGAGCAGATCATTAATGGGTATGACTCACAGACTGCATCGCACAGCCACAAGTGAAGTCTTAAAGACATTCAACTAACTGCATCGCACAGTCACTCTAGAGAAATAGCAGTAATAGGAGATTATGGAGACACGTTCGAAGGAATTTCCGGCGGAAATGAGCCCCTGAAAAAAACCAATAGGGGCGGCCATTTGGAAGACCGGCCACCAAAAAATCTCAAATTTTACTGCACATAAACCACAGGACAACCAACACGAAATTAGAATTGCGTTCTTTGAACGCGATAAATAATGAAATTTATTGTATAAACACCAATGAAATACCAGGTGAGCTTTCGCGCGTAAACATCATATCTTCACACGTGAGAATAACATGTTATAATATAGAACAATTAACAGTGTGGAGAAAAAGAGCTCATGACCTTCCGTTCTCTAGTCGGATGCTCTAAGAATAAAAAAAACATTCAAGTTTTCACACTTACTCCTTTTTCCCTAAGAGCTTTAAGAAGACGGTCAAGGAAAGATGTCTTGATTAGGTCCCTGTGCACTAACAGAGTCTCCATAGCATTACAAGCTGCTGGGTAATCACACTTGGAATCCACCACTAAATACATGACAACAAGAGAAGCATACATGAGCTTGACGTTTCATTGACTACTATCAAAGCTAGTAGAAACCTAGAAGTACTTCTTTGATTAAAAATGTTCAGCACTTACAGAGATGTTGCTTTAAGCTTTAATATCTTTCACTTTGCTATAGAAAACAATTAAATTTCACTATATCTAACACTTGTATTGAAGGTGTAAAACTGTACCAATGTTTGTGGCCATTTCAAGGTCAGCATCCTTATCTATAAACACGTGACAGACGCCTTCAGCATGTCCAAGCACAGGAATTCCTTTACTCTCAGCTTGGATACGCTCAATCATCTCACTGGAGCCTCGAGGAATAACCAAGTCCACATACTTATCCAGTTGAAGAAGATCGTTTACATCTTCTCGAGTACTGACCTGTTAAAGAGGAAGAAACAACACGCTTTATTTATTTTTGAGGTTCACATTGCTTATTTGTAGCGATAAAAAGGTTATCATCACATGGCTACGACGGTTCCTTCCAATTTACAGACAAATGTTACATTAACTGCTCTGTTTTAAATTATCTTTTTAGTCAGCATAAAAATTCTAAACTTCGGGATACCATAAATCAGCAATAGATTAGCTAAAAAAGACTGTTCAGTAATTTTAGTTGAATTGGTTAACTTTGCAACACTTGCGATTATGGGTAGCATTGATTGAACGAATTTTACAACATTTATTGCCGTATTCTCAAAAAGGACTCCAATTAAAAAAAAAAAAACCAGTTACTATTAAGTTCCCATGGAGGAGAGGGGGGGGGGGGGGGGGGGGGGGGGGACTCAGGTATATTAGCACTAAAACCCTAACCCTAACCCAAAAAATCCCAAAAAATGAAATAAAGTTCAACGACCCAGAGTGAAACCTGCAAAAACGTCCCTTTTTTTTCTCCACATCTTGTTTAAGAAATTAAACAATAATATTGCTTGGCATAACATTGAGAATGCTTTGGCACTGAACACTTTTTATCAGCTTTAAAAAGGGGATCTGCCAGAAAACTTTTAACCCAAAAAATGTCCCCAAATCGCTAATTTCAACCCCCCAAAAAGTCACTAATATACCTGAGTACCCACCTGGGATTAAGTTAACAGAGGGTACACAGAGTAATACATTTTACAAAGAAAAAACAAAAGTAAAGGGTTGTTATCAGTAAAGCAACACTTTGTTCTTTCATAAATGTGTCAGTTCACAGCTAGCTATATAGGAAGACAATACAAATTATGATTAAAGTTCTGTTTTCTTCAAGTACAGTCAGATTCTGTAAACTGAGAGTGAGCATTCAGAGTTGGTAATAGCATATTTAAACTAACCAAACTAACAGCCTCTGGTGGAACAAACAATGACAAAGCCTCTTGTACCAGACTGTGAAGGCACTTGTTGCTATGGTAGGCCTCCTTACCACCCTTCAGTAGTAGACCATTGGCTGTGGCGATAGCAAGGGAAGCAACCTAGTGAATGTATTAAAAACAATGTAAAATACAAAACACGCATGTCAAAAGGTTACCCAAGTGGCTGTTGCTATCTATTTATTTATTTATATTTATTTATTAATTTGCCCAATATAAACAAGTTTATAGGATTTTACAATTTGATCAAGAGTATACTTAATACTGAGCAGGAAGTTTCGGAAGCCTTATTAGGCTTATCAAGGAAACTCCCTGTCCGGTTGCATCAATTATATATAATAGCCCTCTTTTGTTTAACATTTTTATGAATGACATGAACGAAACTGTAAATGACTCCTCTCTTCGTCTGTACGCAGACGATACTACCCAATATATGGCAGACAAAAATCCGATTGTACTCCAGTTCTCGTTAAATCAAGATATAGAAAGATTATCTTCTTGGCTTGACCATAACTATCTTCAGGCCAATGGAGACAAGACACAAGCAATGGTCCTTGGCAAAAGTACCCACCACTATGACTTAAAGTTTAATGGCGCTTCCATCGACATTAAAGAACACTTAAAGATTCTCGGAGTACATCTTGACAATAAGTTATCTTTTAATGAACATATAAACGAGATGTTAAAGAAAGTATTTGCTAAAATAGCCGCCCTCCGTCGCCTTAAACGTCTAGTGCCTTCCAGTACACTGCTAGTTCTATATAGGAGTTTCGTTTTATCGCATCTTGAGTACTGTAATTCCCTACTAATCGGCATCGGCAAAACTCTTAATAAGAAGTTAGAAGATGCAAACCATTACGGTCTTCGAACATTAATGAATTTAGGAAGAAGCATTACCTACGAATCAATTCTTAGAACAGCAGATATGAACACGCTGGAACATAGACGCATAGAACAGTCGCTGATAATATTTTATAAATGCTACAAAGAGAACGGCCCAAGCCATCTAGCCGACTTTTTTGAACCCCGAATTACTCACTACAACCTAAGAAATACTGGTCTTAACGTAACTCGACATTCTTACAACAGCAAATTCCGTCATAATTCGTATTCATTTGTCATTTCTCGCATCTGGAACAAACTACCATCTTCTGTTAAAACCGCCTCTAATTTATCGTCTTTTAGAAGAAAACTGAAAACTCTTATTTTTACCGGCTGCCAATGCAAAAGCTGTCTATAATCTTTCGACATTTCAGTGTAAACATTGCTTCTGTTTAAATATATATTTATAAATAGTTAAATTTAATAGCGATTAATTTAGATTTAAGAATTTTTAGACTTTGTAAATGTATTTTATAGTCAGTCACTTTTATCATGAGCCCCTGGCTCGGGAGATTGGGCAACCACTCCCCGTGTACCTGACAGTAAATAAATTATACCTTATACCTTATACCTTACCTTATGACAGAACGGATATCAACTAGTTACATTCTGTAATTATTACAAGGTTGATTGCAGTATCTATATTAGTAATTACCAAGAATCAATTTCTTAAGTTTATGCTTAAATGTAAAAATAGTTCTACTTTCTCTAATATCGTCTGTGAAGCCATTGTATATGTCTACTCCTTTACTAGTAACAGTAAATTTCCTTATATTTGTTTTACAACAGGATTTGTGTAAATTATGGTCACTTTTTGGTGTATTGTGACCAAACTCTGAACTCACTAATGGAGACCCATTTTATATAGATAACAGTTAAAAAAAATTGGTTCTTTCATTCTCAAGAAGGAATTAAAAATGTTTCAATGCAAGTCTTTCTGGAAAAGCCCATGGTTCAGAACACTTTTTTAATGAGCTATGAGGAGATTCAAGGTGAGCTACAAGTGGAACCTCGATTTGATGAAGTGCCAAGGGACTGGGGGAAATTGGTTCGTTATATCGAGGGTTCGTTATATCGAAACCCTCGTTATAACGAATTTGCAGAAAAACAACCAAAATGTTCGTTATATCGAGGTATAGCTAATAATTGTTTTTTAACATTGTTACGTATTTCCGGATCTTAACTCAAATAACATTTGCATTTTAATGCCTGTATGAAGCTACAGTGCAGTGTAAACATAACTACGGCACAGGAAAACTGTACAGGTTATACCTTTGCCCTATAGCACACTGTTGGTCTGTTCCGCATTCATCTTTTGTCGCACGTTGACATTTAATTTATTTGTTATATCGGGGTAGATTGTACGTTTGGGCTGCCAGATTGTGTTCGTTACAACAAGGATTTCGTTATATCGATGTTCTGCTCCATACATAATTTTACTTGTAATTTTGCCGGGCTGGAGAATATCATTCGTTATACCGAGGACTTCGTTACATAGAGGTTCGTTAAATCGAGGTTTCACTAATTAGGTTCATGTGACATGTCCTGTATACTTCTGAGAGCATTATGTATGGAGAAAGACAGTAAATGTTAAGTTCAGTAATGCAAACAAACTGAAGACAGTTTATTTTCCGTACATGACCAAGTTTGACATTTGTCATCTTAAGTTTTTCTTTTAAAAAGAAACAAACAAGGAATAAAGTACCTGAACCAGTGCATCTGGGCGGGACTCAAAAATGACAAGCAACACTCCAATGGGAACAGTCTCCTGTTTCAGTTCTAAATCAATGGCTACTTTGGTTCGTTTTATTACACGACCCAAAATATCATGCGATGAATCAGCAATTTGCCTCAGTCCCTGTGCTAGGTTTTCCAGTTTAGCTGGAGTCAAAAGTAGCCTGGCTATCATAGGAGCTGGTAGTCGACCTTCAAAACGAGCTTCCTCAAGATCTTTGGAGTTAGCATCCAGGATTTCATCTTTACGTTCCATAAGGAGGTCTGCTAATTTGTAAATGATTGTGGCCCGCTATAAACAAACGCAGAGAAATTGTATTTGTTTGTTTATGCTTTTCCATAAACTTTCTACTAAACATTAATAAATGAAAGTAGAACAAAAGGTCTGATGCCTGAAAATAGGTAGGTATCAATAAAAGAAGAAAATTAAAAGTTGTGGCAATAAAACCATGGACACAGTAATTATAGCCTACATGTAAAACTGAAAATAATCGCACAAGAAAAGAACAGCATTTGGCTACCAAAGCAAATGAGGTTAACTCTTAGTTGGGTACCATTTTGGTGGGAAACCAATATTTAAATACAACTTAAATGTCTTCCAGTTCTAAGATTGGGATTGGGGGGGAGAAATGAAGTGACAGACAGAGGGGTCTGGAATAGCGGTTGGTTTAAGTGAATTACAGTCAAAATACTCAGCGCGTTATGCTTATTATTTGGGAATGACTTCCATTAATCGGGAACGGATGGCATTATTGAAATCAAAATTCAGGTTTTAAGTTGATTATTGGAATGTTCCAACGGTAGCCTCATTCGAAATAACGAATGTTGATTGGTTTATTTACTGACATGGGTCAAAAGTTCACAGGCGAAATACGCAATCGTTGGTCGCTGTTGGTTTCAGAGAATTCAGTCGCTTGGACTTCATAGGAAATTTTCTTCACTTTCGGTGAAAATCTCTCTTTCAGTACCAGCACACTGCCATTTTAAGAATTCTTCTTCGGAGTTTTGTGAATGCAGAGGTTATTTACGTCAAAAAAAATAGTAAGTGATGAATTTTTGTTGAGCGAACAGAAATAGGTCAGATGTATCAAGCCGCCAACTATTGCCTGCTTTGCACGTGAACATTCGCCTGATGTGAATAACAAACCAATCAGCATTCGTATTTTCGAATGAGGCTACCGTTGGAAGATTTCAATAATCAATTTAAAACCTGAATTTTGATTTCAATAATGCCATCCGTTCCCGATTAATGAAAGTCTTTCCCAAATAATAAGCGGAACGCGCTGAGTATTTTGACTGTAATCAACAGTACTGTTCAATACCTGTTCAGCAGTCAGTGATTGAAGAGCTCTGCCTCCTTTACGAGCTAGAAAAGAAAAACAATTAAAAGTAAAAATTTATAATCAGGACTGAGTGGAGCCCAATTCAGTCTGTATTATCAATATTATTAATAATAACTATTACAATTTCTGAGAACAAATTAACGTGAACGCAAAGTGTAGAAACAGTGGAATGAGTGGGAAATTGTCAAGTCTGGTAGTAAACACCTGGCAAAGGTCAACTGAGTTCAGTTTGGGTGTTAAAACTTTTCAGGGAGAGAGAAACGAACATCATCTGGGTTCCACACCATTTAATGATTTACAATGTACAAACAGGACCTTCAGTAGATTTAAAACAACCTACCTCCAGCTGCCTGGGTCTCCACAGATGGCCCTGTTTCTTCTACCATAGTGAAGAATGTTCCAACTTTACGACCATCCAACACTTGACGAATCACATAATCACTGCTGGTACCATTTGCTATCACAACACTGGTGCCTCTCTCAAGCGCCCAGGCTGCTGCCTGAGTAGTCATACAACCAGTGTTATAACTACACCATACATGTAACTATATAATAATTATGTTAATTGCTAGAAACAAGTTTCAAAACATAGGTTATATTAAGGTAATGATATTGTTGAACCACTTGACAATGGGGAGTAAATGAGAACACAGTTGAACTGCTCCTTATGGACACCTTATCTAATGTACATGTATTTTCTCGAACACAGTGATTACATGTAATACATTGTACGTGTTAAATGAAACAAACATAAAAGTAACACAAGAATTATTAACTAAAAGACTACAGTTTGGACTGCTCTGATGTAATCTATATAATATGGACCTACATAATGGGACGCCTCTCTAATAAGGACACTAAGCTCCATCCTCGTGGTGTCTGTATTACAGAGGTTCAACTGTATGACGTATATTGCACTGTGCACAATAAGTATCCTAATTGTACATACCTTAACTTTAGACTCCATACCCCCACGACCTACACGAGACTTTTCCCCAAATTCAACATTACTGACGTCATTTGGTCTGAACGTGTCCAGCAAGCGTGACTCAGACAGACCAGGAGGGCCACTATAAATACCATGTACATCTGACAGCATCATGAGTAAATCTGCTTTAAACTCCACAGACAACAAAGCAGATAAGCTGTCATTGTCCTTTAAACTAATCACCTGAAAAAACAAACAACAGAATTACTAATTAAAACTTTTTGGCAAAATAATTGCTCTTGCATTAAAGTTTGGGTACCAAATATATGCAGCTAAAGAATGGAAAATCTGTACATAATTAATATCAATGTTTACTGTTGAATTTCTTGCCACAGGGTTTTCGGTAACATTTTAACGTACCGGATTCATTGGTGGGACAAACGAACTTGGGCGACTTATTTACACTTGAGAAAAAAATTATTTCGTGTGAAAGTACCGGACTTTACATGTCAAACGACCGGACGTTTCGTCCGGCCTCCAGCCTCAAACGAAATCCCTGTTGCCCCATCATTGGCACAATGACAGGCACTATAAAAGTACATGTGCATGTCACTGCCTAAAAGCACAGTTCAGTTTAAGAAGATTAATTCAGCTGAAGTTTGTTTTGCTGTCCACCTTAGAGAGGTGTCCACCTTATAGATAGTTGATATAACCTGATCAGTACTAGAAATCTGTGATGTTTGAACTGAAACAGGACCATTGTCATTATCTTAAAAGTCTGTAACAGGATAACTAGTAGTTGATAACAAGAGAGTCATGCAAAATGTTTGAAGTGTTTTGTTCTGTTCACAAAGACATTTTGCCAAGGTGCTTCTACTTCAATGATAAAATCAGTTTGTGATTATTGATGTTGCAGTTAGTCAAATTTGTACAAATTTGCAGTTTTACAATGTAGCATCTGCCTTGAGAAGTATTTTTAACCAGTCAGAATGTTTCAATAAAAGTGTCTACTGTCTGCCTAAAGGCCCTGTCACACTATTGCGTATTAAAGAAGCGTATGAGTTGCGTATGAAAATTCATAAAATAATTTTCATACGCACAAAATTCCCTTGAAAATACAGCGTATGACCAGCGTACTTTTCCTATGAGTAACGTACCTTTAGCGTAACTCTCACGCATTCAGCATACGCCTAGCGCATGCTTAGCATATAAACCATACGTCCGAATACGTACAAAAGTTTTTAAGCATCCTTAAAAAACATTTTCTGCCTCACAGTATGCCAGCGTATGCGACCGTGCTTGAAACATATACAACCTATGCCTAATGTACCCCTAGCGTATGTCAGCGTATGAAGGATATTTTTCATACGCTGGCATACGCTAGTACGATACGCAATGATGTGACAGGGCCATTAGAGAGGTGTGTCTGCCTTACAGGGGTGTCCACCTTACAGGGGTGTCTGCCTTACAGAGGGGATGTCCACCATACAGGGGTGTCTGCCTTACAGGGGTGTCTGCCTTACAGGGGTGTCCGCCTTACAGGGGTGTCCACCATACAGGGGTGTCTGCCATACAGGGGTGTCTGCCTTACAGGGGTGTCTGCCTTACAGGGGTGTCGCCTTACAGGGGTGTCTGCCTTACAGAGGGGTTGTCCACCATACAGGGGTGTCTGCCTTACAGGGGTGTCTGCCTTACAGGGGTGTTTGCCTTACAGGGGTGTCCGCCTTACAGGGGTGTCCACCATACAGGGGTGTCTGCCATACAGGGGTGTCTGCCTTACAGGGGTGTCTGCCTTACAGGGGTGTCGCCTTACAGGGGTGTCTGCCTTACAGGGGTGTCCACCTTACAGGGGTGTCTGCCTTACAGGGGTGTTTGCCTTACAGGGGTGTCCACCTTACAGGGGTGTCTGCCTTACAGGGGTGTCTGCCTTACAGGGGTGTCCACCTTACAGGGGTGTCTGCCTTACAGGGGTGTCTGCCTTACAGGGGTGTCTGCCTTACAGGGGTGTCTGCCTTACAGGGGTGTCCACCTTACAGGGGTGTCTGCCTTACAGCGGTGTTTGCCTTACAGGGGTGTCCACCTTACAGGGGTGTCTGCCTTACAGGGGTGTCTGCCTTACAGGGGTGTCCACCATACAGGGGTGTCTGCCTTACAGGGGTGTCTGCCTTACGGGGGTGTCTGCCTTACAGGGGTGTCCACCATACAGGGGTGTCTGCCTTACAGGGGTGTTTGCCATACAGGGGTGTCCGCCTTACAGGGGTGTCTGCCTTACAGGGGTGTCTGCCTTACAGGGGTATCCACCTTACAGGGATGTCTGCCTTACAGGGGTGTCTGCCTTACAGGGGTGTCCGCCTTACAGGGGTGTCTGCCTTACAGGGTTGCCCGCCTTACAGGGGTGTCTGCCTTACAGGGGTGTCTGCCTTACAGAGGTGTCCACCTTACAGGGGTGTCCACCTTAAGGGGTGTCTGCCTTACAGGGGTGTCTGCCTTACAGGGGTGTCTACCTTACAGGGTTGTCCGCCTTACAGGGGTGTCTGCCTTACAGGGGTGTCCACCATACAGGGGTGTCTGCCTTACAGGGGTATCTGCATTAAAAGAGTTGACTGTACACTGTAGTCTAAATTAATAAAATTCTTTTAATAATTATGTTCTCAAACAACAAGAGTGTTTAATTTATGACAGCTTAATGGTTTAGCCTTCTTTATAATAAATTATAATAATTTAATTTCCAATTAAATGATGGCATGTAATACAAGTTTAGGTCTTTAAGCCACACAATAGCATCATAGACCTAGTATTTTCTTTGTTTTCATTTATGATTTGGTATTTCACATGCCATTTCAATCACTTTTACATGCTGTTCAACTCCGTTCATTTTACCTTTTCCTAGTATTCTTGTTATATTAATTACCTTAAGGAGGCTTGACTCAGTTTATTTTGCTGTAGGGTGTATGTTTAAAAATCAAAATTTCACAAAGAAGACATGCTTCGATTGTTTTTATACTTCACGAAGTTTATGAACTGTAATCAGTTTTATGTGTCACTGGTTTTCAAGCAACAGCAGTTACTGTAGCAGTGCCAGCATATTGCCCTTTGTTTTAAACAATGTTGTCTTTCTCAAAATCTAGTTTGAAACTTTTTTTTTGACACAAATTAAAAACTTGGTGACATATGAAAGCAATTGAGGCATACATTCCCTGCGAAATTTTACACCCCACAGCAAAAAAAAAAACTGAGTTGAGCCTCCTTAAATTTAATACTATTCACTCCTTATAGTGTAATGCTTTATACACACACAATCAGACACACACACTAGAGCAAACTTGTGACTGACCCAAAATCATGAATCATGACTGCAATTAACAACAATCTGTAGCTTGGTAATGTAATAGCTGACAATACTCCATATTCCAAAATGGTGGGCAATTTATTATTCTTTTGTATGCAATTCAATTAGCCCTCTTTGCCTCATTTTCACTAGAAAATTCTGTTGCATTTGTTGCATGCTGACGAAACAACAAGGGCTAATTAACATACATATGAAAGAACAATAAACTGGCCACCATTTTGGAATAAGGTGTATAATAACAATCTTATGGCTATAGCTTGGTAATATAACAACTGGCAAATTTATAAATTTCTATAAAATTATTCAGTTTTAATAAATTCCATTTAATGAGTTTTTTCAATTTTTATTGAAAATCATTAATTCATGATAATATTAAATGACTCATTTGTCACGCAATTAGTTTTGTTCAAGTTTTGTTTAAATGTATTTTACTTTGGAAATTCATATTTTTATTTGTTCCTGGAAGATACAAATTAGATTCTCCTGAGTTTTATACCCTAACAGTTCTTTATCATTATTGTAAAATATTAAATTAATAGGTTATTAAAATCACATCACAGACATACAGCTGTACATGCGAGGCTGTTTATTACATAATCTTCAAAATCTAGATGTATCAAGTACGATAAATATAACAAATAAATACAACATATAACATGTAAATACTAAGTTAAAACTACCATATTATGAAGAATATGATAATTATAAAACCTACTAACAAAAACTACAAAAATTACTTGTACATGGCAGGTATAAGTTAGAGATTTCTTAGATCTCAACATACCGGTATACACTATAGGTAAGGTAAAGTCGCACACGAGCCACGATGGCCCACACGGCCGGAGCTTAACCCGGTTTCTGTAGCATGAAGCAACTAGGAATATTGCTACCCCCCCTGGATGGGATGCTAGTCCATCACAGGGTTACCCCCAGCATTTTGTCGCCGGTACCCATTTATACACCTGGGTGGAGAGAGAGAGTGTGTAGTAAAGTTTCTTGTCTAAGGAAACAACACAATGGCAGAGACCAGGCTCGAACCACCGACCTTCAGGTTGAAAGTCCGACGCGCTAACCACTAGACCACCGTGCCGCCCACTATAGGCATGGCATTTAATAACAAGGCAATTCAATGCATATCAAAAGCAAATTTCATTATAATTTAGCACTTTTTATAGGCCACAGGAAGTGGAATACAGAAGGAATCAAAGGCTCCCATGAGCCCAGTCCTGATTATGAAATGCTCCTTTTATACTGAGTGGATGGCAGACCAGAAGATGAGGCATGACGTACATAATGTAATGAGTTGAATTTGTTGTGACCTTTGATTCAGGCATAAGGTTGACAGAACCCATACCCTTAATATATTTGTAAATGGGATAAGCTTATTTGTAAACTGCAAATGGAATTAAAATGGTACATGTAGATGTTAACTTGCTGTTTTAATTCCATTTGCAGTTTATAAATAAGCATATTCAGTTTTACAACTAAGCGTATGGGTTCCCTATGATCGGACCAGAGTTTCTTTCGCAGCACGCTTTCGTGAGAATTCAGGGCCAGCTTTTTTCGCAGTGGAAATATTTATAAGACTGACTTATCTGTGTCAAGCTAAGGAACAAAATTTGGTTTATGCCCCTAATCCTGTCCACTGTACATTATGTTTTAACATTTTATTTGAAGATCTGATACATCATGTATGTAACATGAAATGACTCAACCCTTTAACTCCCAAGAAAGCCAAAGATAAAAATTCATATAAAATCCAAATTTCATTTTCATATTTGTTAAATATTGAAAAACAAATGGTACCATACATGTATAAAAGTACTGATGAAGAGGTTTCATTTGAATGGTCACACCATAGGATTTTGTTAACAGACTCAAAAAGTTAGAACTACACTGCGTGTCTCCATAATTGACTCTGGGAGTGAAAGGGTTAAAAAACTACGCTTGTCAGTAAAATATGACTTACCGGACCTCTCCTCATCTTAACAAGGTGGAAGACGCAGAGGGAAGGAATGTACGTATGCAAGAAAGGGAAGGAGACAATATTGACATTAGAAAAGCTCAGTTTACCTAGCTTCCTCAGCAGGCAACTCTTGAAAAAGGATAGACCAGGAGAAAAGTAGGTTTACCAAAGAAGCTAGGGAATTGGAAGAGGTCATTATACAAACATGGAATTTGGCAGATTACATTTATGATAGTAATGGGCATTTCCAAAATTTTTTTTTTTTTTTTAGTTACAGTTGAATCCTGATAACTTGAACCTTGCACTCACTTGAACCAAAATCAATTTCCCCTGGTTCTGCTTAAATAATTACTTTAATTTTATCCCCCGTAACTTGAACCCTCAATAACTGGAACCTCCCGCTAACTTGAAAAGATTTTGTTTTCCCTCAACATCATTTTCTTTATATTTATACCCTTGATAACTTGAACCTCATTTGTCAAAGTCAAAAATATCAAATACAGATGTCATCCAGAACACTGAGTTTATTAGTGTATATAATGTCCTTTGTCCTACCATAGTGTTCTTTTACTTCACTTTGCTTTGTTTTGTTCATTTGTTCATTTATGCTATGTTTTGTTTAAAAATCATCCTCGTTTAACTCTTTCTTGGTCAGTAAACCTGATTGAATGAAAGGTGTTTGATAAGTCATAAAGCATGCAAACAAACACCATTTAGTTTTTTTACAGAATTGCCTAATTTCCGGTCATCTGTTCCTGCGATCCCAACCCCCGATAACTCCAACTCCTGCTTACTCAAACCTTTTCCGATTCGAGTTATGAAGATTCAACTGTATTGGCATGAACACAAAAAGCATTGGATAAAAAAATTGACAAATTGTTCTAATTTCATTTTGAAAAAACAGTTATCAAAATTCCCAAAGGTCAATGTTTCTGATGTCTGCTGAATATATTGGATGTTTTGCAGAGTGAAATAAAATGTTAGCTAGTACAGGTAATTCAGGTAGCCCATAAGATCATTTTGTGTCCAAATATTGTATAAGGTCAACTTCCAAGTTTGATTCTTTCCACAAAACTATTATTTCAAGTGTTTCTTAACAGTATTTCAAAATATTATAATGATGTTAATGATGACCTAATAACTCAAACCCATGGGGTTCCTTGAATATTATTTATTTAAACATGTCATGGTACATGATTGTTTCTTATTGTTGCTATCATATACTTATTACTTTGCAAATTGCAAATAAAAAGTAGGTTAAGCATTTGTATTATAGATAATTCGCTTACTTTTGATTAATAATTTATTAACTTATTATAAGCTAGAAATTTAGCACACATCCATGTAGGGTCAGTCACAAAAAATCTGCTCTTGTATATACACCTTATTCGATGGTTTAACAGATAATACGCGCAGATATTTTACGAGTTGCGTAGTATTTTTTCGAGCCCCACAGGGGCGAGAAAAATGCGAGCAATGAGTAAAATGTCCGCACGTATTATCTGTTAAACCATCGAATAAGGGATTTATTATTCGACTGAGATTCTTTTTATACCGGGATACTGAGGTGTAATACGGCAATCTACTGTGTAATACGCTCGGATATTTTGCTTATTCTCTTTCCCTTATAAGGTAAAATGATGTCACAGTCGAATAATAAATACATGTATCTGATATGTTATAGCTCAGTTTATAGAGTTAGTATAAACTGCATTATTTAGTATTTCAGAAAGCAAAGAATATTAATTTTGCAGTCATACAGAGTGAGTATGGTTGATTGTGTTTTTACTAATTACTCTGAAACAGCCACTGTTTTTATATACCGGTACCTCTATCAGAGTGGACATTAAGACATAAAACTTCATTAACTATTATATGAAGAGAGCAAACGGTACAACATTGATGTACCAAATAAATATCCAGCTCAAGTTGATTATTAGCTCTTTTAAACTCATGCATTGTTCAGGCAGTATTACATGTAATCTGCTATAATTATTTGTCAATTCTCATGTGCATTACAGAAGAATCTTGCCTGAAATTAGCCAATCAGAGCACATGTTATAAATGCACAGGTGTATCAGCTACAAATGCTAGTCACAATAAAATTAATGTAGGATAATGTTGCAGCATTTAACATTCAATCATAATAATGTTATTAATAGGCAAAAAGTCAGACTGGATCATTCGGACTGGATTGGACCGGATCAATTCGGATCAGTCAGTCCGGG
Organism: Cladopsammia gracilis; assembly: GCA_022457155.1. Lineage (NCBI taxonomy): Eukaryota > Metazoa > Cnidaria > Anthozoa > Scleractinia > Dendrophylliidae > Cladopsammia > Cladopsammia gracilis. The sequence continues at coordinate 249,308 of JAJGOT010000538.1, read as the reverse complement.
TCGAATCAACTCAGATCGACTGGGACTAGGCTAAAATTAAAAACAATCAACTCAGATCAACTCAGACTAGGCTAAAATTAAAAACAATTGACTCGGACTAAACTAAACTAAAAATCACAACATGTAACACACAAATTGTCATAAAAGGTGACAGGCCTAGCACCAATCCTGCTCATCGCTAAAAGCATTTTAACACAGCTTCAGAATAGGTTTACCACAAGTATGTGCCTGAGAGATTTTTCCTTTTAGATCAAAATTAAGATATAACAGGCCTGTTGTTCTCAATGTTGTTGATTCTTTGATCTTAGGAAAAATCTCTAGCTGTGATACTGACAGGAGGAATTTACACTTTCCAGAGTCATTTAGAATGTTTAGTTATGCCATTGTTTGTTTGCTAGCTCTTAGCTTAACAATGGAGTTAGCTGCTTAGGATCAGTTCATTTCTCAGTCCATGATGTAATGTGAGCGCAAGACTGCAGTTTGCATAACTTGCAAGATAGTGTTTCTTCACCTTGGCTAAAAGAGTCTAAGATCCAAGTCTTATGCATTAGTCATAGTCCACTATATTGGAATAGTGGCATCTTGCAATTGTTTCAGCTCCTCAAGAGTTTATTCTGCATTTAAGTTGACATGTTTCTCGGAGCTAGGCAGTGCCTCTATTGTCATGCATATGGCGTCATTGCATCTGGTTTGAAATATTTGAATCTCCATCATGGTAGCTGTTTTGTGATTCTTACAGATGCAAGTGGTTCATTTTGAACACTCTTTAACCTTTTCACTACTAGAGGCCAAAGTGGTCAATCCCATGCCGTTCCTGGAGCTGTCGTGGAAATTGCAACTCCAAAATGAAACATATACATGTATATATGCTCAGTAGATAAGGGGACATTGAGTTAAAGACAATAAATACATTTCCAATCAAAGGATCTGTGGACCAGAAGAGAGCAAGCTGAGACAGGCTGTTAATTCCCATGATGATGGCAATGCTGAAGAAAGCCTTCATTTCGATTTTTGTAGTATCTTTCCACTTCACCAGAGCCTCTGGTTTGTTTACAAGTTTTATTCGTTTCCTTTACTACCTCGTCGATCAGTTCATCTGTAAACAGAAGACGAAAGTAAGAACCTGCCTTGGCATCTTCTGGAACAGTCATTTGCTTTGATTTCCTGAGTTCCCGTAAAGTCCTCTATGATAAAATCCTGCAGTCGCTGAGACCCGACATCTTCCTTGCTTTCGCTTTCTGAGTCGCTCTCGTTTTCACCTACTTCATCGTCATTTTGGATTGAAAAACCTTCAAAAACAATGTCCGAAACATTTATATTATCTGAATATATCCTGAAAATAGTGTGTGCGATGAAGTAGAAATTTCAAAGGCTTCTCTCTCTTCCCTAATATAGAAAATTTATGCACAGTTTGTGGATTTTTTGTCAGAACAATAGCCCACATGTTTGGACATATTCTGATTTCCCTTGGGTTGGGTGAGTGGAAAGCATTGAGGCATGTTAATGCAGCCTCTTTGGGAAATGTCACATTTCCCGATGGCCACTTATGGCCGCTCTAGTAGTGAAAGGGTTAAGCAAGACTCGAGTTTTGGTTCTTTGGTGAACATCATGAGTTGCTCCCATGTAGAAAGGTCTCGTAAAATGATTTGATGTTGTAGAATGTTAGCCACTTTTGAGCGCTTGGGGAGGATCAAATGTTCTCTCTTTTCATTGGCTAGTTTAGTTTAGCCAAATCCAATGATAATTTATACTAACCTACTAGGACCTCTGGCACTAGAAAAAAAAATGGAGACCAACACTGGGTATCTTTTTTCTATCTGTTACATGTTGTGATTTTTATCTGAGTCTTTTTGTTTTTTATTTTAGCCTCCTCTGAGTTCATCCGAGTTGATTGTTTTTAATTTTAGCCTAGTCTGAGTTGATCCAAGTTGATCCGATCAGGACTGACTGATCCAAGTTGATCTGGTCCGATCCGGTCCAAGTGATCCTGCCTGTTATTAATACCAGTTCTGACTACATACATGTAGTAGAATGTATATGATTGTATAACTTACCCCTGCCAAATCTAAATCCAAGTCTGGAGGCGATGCAACAACATCATTTTCATTTATAATAGGAATACAGTTCATGGAGATTAACTCTTCCACAGTGGAACGTAAATTATCCAGTGAGTATTTATCTTGAACATCTTGCTTTGTTATTAAGACCTGAAATACATGTAAGACTTATTTAATAGTCAATCCTAAAACTGTTCAGGCAAATTTATCCTGATTGACAATTTTTTTTAATTTCTAAAACTCTTATCATTTTTTTGGAATAATTTCAACTTTATAATTTATAACTTATAATTTATAATTTATAACACATAAATATTAATGTATTCTACATGTTAAAATTTAATGCTTCAAATAGCATTTTACAGTACAAAGTCATCACATAAACTACTATAAATTTAACCCATTGACACCTGAGGATTTTTACATTTTTGAGTGATTTTCTGCATACACGCGCCTCATGGGATTTTGTGACTTCATATTTGGAGTTACCATTGAAAGTGCTGCTGTTCTAAAACACTGGAGGCTCGAGTTTACTGGAAACGTCATTGTGATGTCATGTTGCTTCGTTCGTTCTCAATAAAGGCTTCAATATCATGTATCCCCGATTTTTGGTAAATTCACAGCCATTTTTCATCTTTAATAGCTGCCTGATGAGCATCATTAAGCTTGAAAGTAGTTCAGAGTCCACTTTCTCAATGAAACGAGTTAGGTGTTGTACTTTGTTTACGAATTTGGCTCACTGTTCGTTGAACTGGAAAAATGGCCGCCCTGAAACGAAGTAGCCTTGGGACTCAACTCTGGGTGAATTTCTTGACCTACCATGACATTTTATTTTGGAAGTTGCGACCACTGAAGAACACAACAAGCGCGAAATTTCAGCAGTGGGTCGGAGTGGCCGTGGACTTAGTATAAATATGAAATGTGTGCGGAAAGAAACGAACACTGTCAAAAATTGTGGCTATTTCCCAGCATGCAGTGTGGTGGTGATGTTGAAAATTGAGGCAAGGTCAGTATGCACTAGAACGAGAGGCTGTAATTCAGCCCAAGCAACGAATAAGAGCAAAAAAATTCACTGCTAAGCTAGGACTAGGACTGAATTTTGCTGTGAATGTTGACTTTTGGGTTTACCACGATGATTTGAATTAAAAAAAGTAAAGGCAAAAACGTGATTTTTGTTATTTTTCTATGACGTTAAAAACGGTTATTTTTGTTATTGTCCAAATTCAAATGCTGATATTCTGCAAAAATCGCTGACTTTTTTGTGTTTATTGGGTATCTCAATTTGAGAGACTTTCTAGTCAATGTGTAGTTCAAGAAAAAATCCATACCCACCCCATGGAAGGTCAGTGGAAATTCCTAGGGGGAGGGGGATCTTAAAAGCCAACATTTTAGAAGCAAAGTATGAAGCTAAACTGGAATTTCCTGGGGGGATGGGGGGTGCAAAACAAAAAACCTTCCGTGGGGGGAGTATGGATATTTTCTGGAACTGCACAATGCTCACAACTGCTAGTCAAGGCAATGTTCGCACAATTGAGAAACTTACAATTTTTTAAAGCAGTGGAGTCTTGTACGGGCCAGTACGAGCGGTTCAGGTGTCAATGGGTTAATTTAATTTAGCAAACTATATTTATATTTATTATTATCAATATTATAATAATTATTATTATAATTTATATTTAACTGAAAATATCCAGCAGAAATATTTTTCATGATCAATGGGTTACTACATTAAATAGATGAAAAAGCATTGGCAAATATCTAGTATATTTAATAATTTTAAAGTTGTACCTGTCCACAAGTCAGACCATACTGCTGGAACATGTCTTCATACAGTGATAACAATCCCCCCTGTCCAACTGCAGCACAGGCCCGTGGTTCAATATAAGGCCTTGACTGACAAACAAAGTACAGTCATATCAATCAAGCACACTTTTCCTACATGTAACTGAAAGATCTATATATCTATATAGTAAAAATGAATGAAAAATTGTAAAAGATGTCATAGTAATACAGTTCACAAATGTGACATACATGTATCCTACAAGTAGTAGTAGTAACCTTTATTTATGCAGGGTAACCCATTCAGCTCTAGACTGATATCCATTGGGGCCCTGCATAATTAATATATCATTAAACTAATTACATTTATAAATTATTGTAAAAGATGAATATATACAAAAAATAACTTATCCTAATTAAAATATTATAATAATGCTAATTTTAATTTAAATTTATATAAAAACGTTAAAAAAATAAACTTCATACATACAATATATTCCTAATGAAAGTGTTCTTTGATGTATTTCTTAAAATTAATAAGCGATGTTGCTTGCTTTATTTTTGCTAGTAAATTATTAAATAGGACCAAGCCTGAAAATCTAAAAGTTCGTTTCCCTAAGCTTAGTTTAGTGTGACTTGATTTTTCTTTAGTTAGTGTACATAACCCTTTAGGTGAGTGTTAGATCAAGGTCATCAAGTCACAAGTAGGATTATATATGGTATAGCACAAGAAAGCATGGCACTGTATCAAATACATTGTAATATTATATCCAAAAATTGTTGGAAATCTGTGGAAGACCTTCAATGGTACAGTACCAAAGTTATGGAGGCATGGGATAAAATAGTTATGCAATGCTTTCTTGTGTTATACAATGAAATATCTCACTCTTGAGCCAAGAAAAATCAAGTCTCAAATGGGACATTTCATGGTATACCATTCAGAACCATCGCATATAACAAGTATCAGGGCTTGAAAAAAACTGAAATTTAAACTTGCCCTTTGGGCAAGCAGGTCTTAAGTTTTACTTGCCCGGACAAGATTTTATAATTTGTTATTTCAGCTTAATTCACGAGCAGCTTGTCCATATCCTTGCCCATCGGTAAGTGAGTGGGGAAAGTTACTTGCCCAACACAAAAATATACTTGTCCCGGATGACCGGATGGGACTTTTTTCGAGCCCTGAGTATATAGCAAAGCCAAAACTGGGGGCCAACAAAGAAATTCTTCTACAATGCTCACATGAATCTTAGAGCCTGGTTTTGCATGGAATTTTAAAACTGATTATATCAAACCCACGTTTTCTCAACCTCCAATCAGATGCCAAACAAAACACAGTTGTAATCTGGATCTGTCTCCTTTCCATTTAAATACATTCTGTCACTTGCTCTGCCTTTCAGCTCTGAATAGTTATCTTTTTATCTTTTTTTTGTGTTTTCCAGCCAGATGTGATTACACTTTTATTTTTGACTTTTTAACAGTAATTTATATAAAGCTGTTACCTTCATGAAGTCTTGTGGTTTAAGTGTTTGGCGAACACTCTGAGAAAGAAGAATCTCATGTCTCAGCTTCTGTTTTCCAAATGCTACAGCACCACTGGTAACCAATAGCATTTGCCGACCAGCATTCTGTAACTCAGACACCTAAAAAAGAGAAGACACCATTGGCAACAATATCTTAGGAAATACAATGATTATCCTAAAAAAATCACCAATAAGTTAAGGCATGTGCCCCACAAAGGAGCTTTTTGATAAATGTGTGTAGTTTTAAGTCTACTATTGAACTAAAACCTTCAAACCCGCTTACCTTTTCTTTATAGGTATAAAATTATGCTTTTTAGCCCCATCCAGTGGTGCATTTGCCTATTAAATTTGTCCTATTAGTGCAGGGGAATTTGACCAAACATTTTTGAAAAACTCAAATGCCCAAGGGTTTGATGGCTTTTAATATTGACTAAGACATAAATATTGTGGATGAGCGTTCAAAGGGGCTATGTCGCACATTTGCATCAATGCAAAATTAATGTTTAGTTTACACATGTATAAGCTAGGAAATCATTTTCGCATTAAAGGCTATAAACAAGCACCTCTGACAACAGATGGCCAGGATAGAAATGAATAATGAAGGGGTTCCTGGAAAAAAGCCCTAAGTGACTTCTGATAAACTGCTAGATTCTCATTCCAAATTGCCTTGTATTCCTTTGTGAAACAGGGAGAATTTGACATTACATCAAAAGTCACTTAGGGCCTTATTCCGTGCACACCTTGTTGGGCTGCCTGTGACCAAACTTAAAACCAAATGCCCTCTAGTCCAGACATTAACTATTATAATTCAACACATTGATACACTGCCCAAATATGGTCAAAAAGTTATCGATATACGTTATGTCTACATGACGTATAACCAACGATGGCGGTAAATTTAACATTTTGAAGGAAAGTGAAAATGACTGCTGCCTGCAATTTCGTGTTTTGTGGCGAAAAAGTGCGTGAACTATTAGTTAAAAAAGGGAAAAGAAAGAAAAAAAGAGAAAAGAAAAGAGAAAAAATGCTGTTCACATGATTGGACAAAAATGGCGCAAAATTTTCGCGTTGTCGTGGTCGCAGTGTTTCTTGGCATAGCTGAACGAAAACTGGTTCAAAGTTTAACCGCTCGACAAGGAGTGAATGAAGGAGCACAATTTTCGTAAAATTCCTTTAATAATCACCTCTGGAATATGATATAGACTTGATGTTTCCTCAGAAAAGTTTCTGATCTCGTCATTACAGCTGTAGGGGCTAAAAAACGAGCATTCGAAGTTTGTAAACAACTTTGATCAGATTGATCGACTCAGCTCGTACTTCGATGTTTGAAAATTTGGTGCTGATGGAAGGGACTAAAAAGCCAAATCAACTACAGGTACGATGTTTTAACCATTTCTTGTATCCTTTAGCTGTGAATTTTTGTAAGACATACTGTCCATACTGTTGTTCTTTCCGACTTTTCGCTGCTATGTTTAGGTTCGTAGCCGTGTCTTTGTTCAATTGGTTTTGAATCTGAATTGAACTTTTTAAGATACGAAACATTTGTAACAAAGACATTCTATGCCATTTTACTGTGCTTTAATTCTTGTAGTCACTACTCTGTCCCGTTCTTTGAGTAGACGAAAGCTCTTCGTAGAAACTCTCAACTGATTGTGTATGCTAATTTAATTTTAGCTTGGCAAAAGTTTTGGCATTCGCTGCTTGTTGTTTCAGAAATGGTGCGAGGGAAAATATTGTTGTTAGCCTTTTTACTTAATGAAAGGTTGTATATCTCAATGAATTTTTTCTCGAAACTGTGATTTGTTATCAATGTGTTGAATTATAAAACAGTTATAGTGTTCAAACTTGCGCAATATTGACAAAGGTGCCACTTTCATTCATGAACTGTGCGATGTTGCAAGTTTCGTGCGGTAAAACATATGTAAGCTTTTTTTTAAATAAAAGGCCTGTCGGCGATATTTTTTCTTCAAACTGTGCTTTGTTTTCAATGTGTTGAATTATAAAACTATTATAGCGTTCAAGCTTGCGTGATATCACCTAATTTTAGCCGACTCAGCCTACGGCCTCGTCGGCTAAGTATTAGGCTATATCACGCGCGCTTTCATGCTATAATAGTTAAATAGATGACATCAATGATATCAATGAGTAATTGACATGTAATCAATGGGTAATCAGTTGATTAGTCATTGATTATTGGCAATAATCAATGACATATTGAAGGCCACAAAATTTTTAGTCATTCATTCAGTGTTCCATTTAAGAGACGGGTCTCGGGTCAAAAACCCGACGGCAACGGCAACCTGACCCGATAATCGACTAAAGTATAAAAATACTATAATCATAAAAGAGAAAAAGGTAAATAACGGAATGAAGTTTCTAAAGGAAAAGACTAGATATCAACGGAAAAGACAATTCAAAAGACAATCTCCGAAGGCGACTTGAGTGGCGAACCATTTGGTCGTCGGTATGAAAGGTAATTTAACAAACAAAAGAGAACGCGCCCCAGAAATAATAATTGTCTTGCTATGGCATTGTTAATTTCCATACTTGTTAGTTCAGGATAAAATAAAACACAGTTCGATGATTTCACTAAGGCTCAAGAAACTGAGAAACTGCATTCATTCTTGGCGGATCTAGCACGTGATCAATTTCTTCCCCGATCGAATTTCATTTCTTTGTAAACAAGTTTCTAAAATGTTACATAAACAACAGCTAGACTCTAACAGACCGACTATCATTGAAGATTTTGGAGAAAATTCAATATTAAGAGGAAGAATCTGTAACAATCACCTTAGCCTTACCGAAAATGGAAAATCGAATTTCCTCAAACTCCCTGATATGTAAGGCCTGTTTGAACTTATCATAAAAAGATAAGTTTCAGTTCGCTGCGGTTAATATATTTGTCAAACCGCGGCTTAACCTCACATGCGGCCTCACTGCGGTCATTTTGCGGTCGTTTACTGCCCCTCAAAAAACTATTTTGTTTGTTGATTTGAACCAGGACAAGAGAAAGATATTCAATTGTAGAGATTGTATACTGAATTCTTTGCGATGTGAACTGATTCCCATTACTTTACGTTAAGCACTAAATATTTGAGAGATTTTTGAATCTTTATGAATGAAACACCGTTATTTGAAAGCGAAATTTTACTAAAATTCAGGTCATGTTTTCGCACTCTGTTACGTTGCTTTGATCCCGGAGGTCACTACTCAGTAAAAGAACAATGCTTCCTCTCTACAAATATGCAATAAAAATCTTGGGCAACTAAAACCACGAATTTTGCGAAGCCAGAATTCCGAGGGTGGTTTTATGAATTTGCGCCATTTTAAATTGAGTTGGAGTCCACGCAAATCTCGCTCTTACAAGTCTTTAGTAAAATTATCCCTCTCACCTGTTTACATTTGAATCGAAAAACCTTTCCAAACATTCCGGCTGTTAAATCCTGTGGTTTTGATGGCCACAGTTGATTTTAAACGACATGAACAGCTTTAAATACAACATGGCGAGCGGACATTTCAAACTTTTGGAGACATAATTCGACGGTTCTGCCTTCTAAACGTCTTGAAATCAAACTGTAATCAGGGTCACACGCTTCGCTGATCCTTGTAAGAACGGAAACTGTATTGTTGACAATTTTTGGCTTGATACTTGACCTCTGGGAGGGTTTGATTTTCATCCAGCTTCGAGTTGCTTGGGATGGCGTGACAAAACACAGTGAACCCGAAAAAGGAGAGATCCTGGGAACGAGGATGCGATGAGGCCCTAATGTCGTTTCCAGAGCTGCCAACTCTCACGATTCCATCTACTACATCTACATCTACATTTATTGAGTTGATAAAATCTTGTAAGATATCACATCAACTATAAATAAAAACTAGAATAAAATAATAACAAAATAAGTTTCGCTGTGAGTCTCACGATTTTCAATCTTTTCTCACGGTCTCACGAAGTAGTCTCTTAATCTCACGTTTTTATTTTAAACTAGAAATACGTGTTTCGCAGAACCTCGCGGAGCTCGGGGGAGGGTGCACCGCGAGTCGAAACTCTCGATTCGCCATTCCACTTCGTCTTCTTTGAAACCGATTTCGCGCGGCTTAGCTCCCTAGGTACGACACCTTTATTAACCTCGTTTCGCGAGGAAAGATTCTGAAATGAAATTTACTACCTTGTTGAGCCCAAAATGGAAATAAAATGAGAAATATAAATGCTCGTACTCATTTTTCCTCACTCTGACGTTCGGACTACTCGTTCATATTCCAGTTCTTGAGCCAAGAGTCCGCAGAATCTTTACCAGCGGTTGCCTAGTTCCCAGTTGCCACTGTTTTATGCAGCGGTAAGTTAACCATTAACGGCACCTCGAGTCCATGCTTTGTTTCCCTGTGATCTTTGCGATTCTATGCGCCGGCGCTCGTGTGATCAAAATGGCGAAGAGAAGTTCTGGATTAGTGGAGGAAATGAGGCGGTACGCACCTCTCGGAACGCCTCACAAGATTGGCTGAGAAAACAATAGAACAAACAACACAACAATGGACCCTAGCCCTGAAAACAATACATGTGTGTGATACTTTTGAACATTTAGTTTTAAAAGCGCTTTTATAACTTTTTTCAAACATATTCATTTGATACGATTGGCGCTACACAGTTCATATCTATCATGTGTGTGATAACCAGGTCCAATGAAATTGGATGTTTACACTCCAACAACACAGGGCCGTAGCAAGAGGAGGTACAGCCCTGTGTTGTTGGAGTGTAAACATTACTACATTAGGGACTTTAACCAAAAACCCCTTAAATCCCTTTTTTGTGGCCATTTCAACCCGTTTCAGTGTTTTTCTGAGAGATCCTGCAAAAATATGTTAAAAAGTGTCATCTTCAAGCAAACACAGCGATGTGGTTAACCCTTTGACTCTTAAATTTCCACCAAAAAAAAACCCCGCTTTTTCAGGCTAGAAATGCCATTTTATGGCCATTATCTAGCCAAATTGAGGTCGAACAGTCAATAACATCGTTTGCAGCTCGGTAAACTAAACCCCTCCTGCCATTTGTAGAAGTATTTGAGAATTTGAGTTCGGGCATGGGTACTGATTGAAATTTCGACAGTTTTTGAACGAGAAAAACACGACTTGCCTTGACTGTTTCTTTTTCATTCTCAAGCCCGTTCTTTTAGTTTCCTTTTTGTCTGTTCTTTTTTTGGTCAGTTTTGTTAACCAAAACCAAACGTCGCGGAATGTGGAAATTTTGATCGTCAAGTAGCCGTTGGTGGGAAGGGCAAATTGTCCTTTGATTTTGTAACATAAAGTTCAGAGGTTGTTTGCGTGAAACTCCAGTTCAATTCATCCAATCGGTCTCATCTGGGTATGTTTAGCAAGATTTCCTCCTTCCCTTGCCGATAATTGAAAAAATATCTTCGGACGCTAAAAACTGATGACGTCACAAATGGTACAAAATGCATGACCCTAAACAGCGCCTAAAAGCGCGCTTGGGTGTGACGGAGGGCTCTACAACGGCTACCGGAAGTAAATCCTCACGTCTGTCGCTGATGTTCAGCCGTAGTACGAAATTCGACAACGTGAGCGGGATGGTTTGGCCGTAGTCGCTACTACGTAGAGTTTATTTCGCTTCTGTATCCTTTTCTTACGGATTTCTCAGTGTTTAAAGTGTTTCAACGGATCTTATATCCCTTTTAGTCAATGAAAATGTAATTTTTCTCAAACTTGCCGCCCAAAAACGTGTGATTCTATTACGAATTTTTTGAACAATTTTGGCGATTGAAATTGAAGCAGCCGGCATAGCGATCGAAGCGAAATTCACAAGCTCTAAGATTTTATCCTGAGAGTCCAGCTTTAGAAGTTGAATGAATATGCTTTTATGCCTTATTTATGCGGGGAAAAGATTCTACTTATGCTTGAATTTACTTTCAGTTAAAATTATATTTAGTTAGGCGTTTTAATTCGTACTTTCAACACTTAATAGATTGTTTTTGTTGTGGTTCAAAATACAGAAAATGTACGGCATTTCAAAAGTTGTAAGATTCTTTCAGAAATCATCTCTTGGTCCCAACAAAGAAGAATAAAGATCATGTTCTTTTGCAAAATGCAATTCCGTTCTCAGAAACCTAAATAAAAGAGCCTTAGAGAGGCTTCCAACTTCTTTGCCGTCGATACCATTTCGCAAACAACTTTGCTTTTCACTGTTCCTCGAGCGCTCACGGATGTACTCTCTCCACTCCCCTTTGTCACGGTAGCCGCAGTAGCGTCTTCCGTAGTGATTTGCTTAAAGTCCCTATTATCATTGTAGTACGTAAATTTACTTCATTCACCTTAGTTTTTGCAGTCGCAAGTATACGACACAATAATAAAGGTGGTCATTATTTAGCATAGTTTTAACATAATTAATTAATCTTAAGATCTTTCTTTGTTCTTTTGCCGTTTGTCCTTCTTTCCCAGGTTCATGGCTTAGCACGAAACGAAATTTAATAGGGCTTTATGCCATCCTCGTTCCCAGGATCTCTCCTTTTTCGGGTTCACTGTGTTTTGTCACGCCATCCCAAGCAACTCGAAGCTGGATGAAAATCAAACCCTCCCAAAGGTCAAGTATCAAGCCAAAAATTGTCAACAATACAGTTTCCGTTCTTACAAGGATCAGCGAAGCGTGTGACCCTGATTACAGTTTGATTTCAAGACGTTTAGAAGGCAGAACCGTCGAATTATGTCTCCAAGAGTTTGAAATGTCCGCTCGCCATGTTGTATTTTAAGCTGTTCACGTCGTTTAAAATCAACTGTGGCCATCAAAACCACAGGATTTAACAGCCGGAATGTTTGGAAAGGTTTTTCGATTCAAATGTAAACAGGTGAGAGAGATAATTTTACTAAAGACTTGTCAGAGCGAGATTTGCGTGGACTCCAACTCAATTTAAAATGGCGCAAATTCATAAAACCACTCTCGGAATTCTGGCTTCGCAAAATTCGTGGTTTAAGTTGCCCAAGATTTTTATTGCATATTTGTAGAGAGGAAGCATTGTTCTTTTACTGAGTAGTGACCTCCGGGATCAAAGCAACGTAACAGAGTGCGAAAACATGACCTGAATTTTAGTAAAATTTCGCTTTCAAATAACGGTGTTTCATTCATAAAGATTCAAAAATCTCTCAAATATTTAGTGCTTAACGTAAAGTAATGGGAATCAGTTCACATCGCAAAGAATTCAGTATACAATCTCTACATTTGAATATCTTTCTCTTGTCCTGGTTCAAATCATTAAACAAAATAGTTTTTTGAGGGGCAGTAAACGACCGCAAAATGACCGCAGTGAGGCCGCATGTGAGGTTAAGCCGCGGTTTGACAAATATATTAACCGCAACGAACTGAAACTTATATTTTTATGATAAGTTCAAACAGGCCTTCCATATCAGGGAGTTTGAGGAAATTCGATTTTCCATTTTCGGTAAGGCTAAGGTGATTGTTACAGATTCTTCCTCTTAAATCCTTAGAACTACTGTAAATAATTTGCCAAAAATCGGTCCGTAAAAAGCCAGTTTAAGTTTTTAGTTTTTGTCTTTAATTAAGATCATTTTCTAAGTCACGCCTGACTAATCATCGAAGCTTGAATTTCAACTTTCTCGATATCTTAAAGTTATTTTTAAAGAAAAAGAAGAGGGAAAATAATAATTTTTCTCTTAGAGTACAGCAAAGTCTCCTGCTCGCATTACCGCTTACGCGCTTCGGCGGGAATGTCAAATCTAAATACATTTTCACATGAGAACCGAGCCGTGACGGCCGATGTGACGGCCCAAACACGTAAACCCGGCACCGGGAAATCATTTGCCTCAAAATGAAGCGAACAAAACAGCAATCTTTGTTCAGTGTCTGGCAAAAACGATCCAATGATGGCGTAGACCAGGATAAGTTTGTTCTGTATAAACGATGTTATTACTATTTCACTTCAAAATGGCCTGCAAGTTCATTCATTCATTCATTCTGCGCATCTCATGTTGAGTCGATTTTCGTTTGCTTCTAGCCGATCTATTCATAGCCTCCTACGCAGACGTCCTTAGGGCTCGTCACGTAATCTTTCCTCCCCCACGCCATATTTTTTGTATTCATTTTGTTGATTTTGTGAGTCGCTTGGGAGATTACACGCGTGATAATATGTTTTCCGAATTTAAAATATTTTCTCCTGTGATGCGGGTTATAAGAATATAAATACTCTCTTTTCACATGAACTGAAAAAGGACAATCGTAATTTAATAATTATAAGCGAAACGATTTCGGCCATATTTTGCAAAAATAAGATTGTTGTGAATGATAGAATGGTCACAGTGATCATTATTGTTATATTCAGGTAATGTTAGAGAGGAAAGAGAGAACAGGTTAACGGATGACATTCCCGCAACTCCCAATAATAATCCACCAGGCGAGTTAATTGTTCCACATGTTCCCACTTCGAAAGCAAGCGCTACAACCACAGAAACCACTGCTACCACCATCGGAGCTACCTAAACCCTAACCCTAATCCTCCATCTGTCTGCCCAACCCCCCCCCCCCCCCCCCGCTGTGGTTAGCCAGGTAGGCCTACCTTATGTGACCCCCCTGAAAGATTACATGACCCCTTGCCAAAAAATATTAAATGGAACACTGCATTCATTGATCAATTGCATTGATTACTCATGACACTGGCCCTTCTCTTTGCCATTTGTTATTGAACCACAACTTGACTGTTCTTGTGTCTAGGCTGTTCATTTTCAAAGCCTGCTATTATAATACCATTTTTCAAGTTTGTTTTGCAATTTGCCTTTGCTTATAACTTCATCACAAGCCTTTACATGTATGTTAATTATTGATGTCATTACACAACGTTGGAGTATGGTCTTTCATTCCTTGTGATCTTTTGTCAAAGCAATCAGCCTTCATTTTCTTTGTGAAAAACGTGTTTCTAGAAGGGCCTCAATATGAAAAATATACATATAGACATATTCATGTGTGTTTTACATATTGGTTGACCAGTAGCAATGCATAAATTAAATTTTGAATTTACGTCACAGGCACGATCAGTGGCCCACTTGTCCAGTGGTTCTTCTTGGAAAGGCTCAGAGACCGGACACGAGAAAGTGGTGGAAATCGAGCCTACCATGGGGACTGTGAATGATAATGCAGATCCACTGGGACTGAAACTAAGTATAACATTTGGCGACCATCAGGACAATATGTGTGGTTGGTATCTGGTCAATTGAAGTATGTTGAAGTCTCGTAAAAGATCTTATCGGTACTGTGTGAAGTGTTAAGAATAAGAGAGCAAATTTGACTCGGACTACGTAGAAGCTCATCTCGGATCATTCACAGTGGTAGAAAAGTAAAATGTCAGGAGTGCTTAAATCATCATGACAAACATGACGTCACGAGTTTTATTCAGGCAAATTACATTCAGCCTCCCACCCCCCCCCCCACCCCACAAAATTTTTCCCATACACTGATGATGTTGTTAGAAATAATTTGCAAGTTTCATTTCATCAAACTAATATTAAAATAAATTTTGACGACAAGGATTTATAAATACAAAAACATCATTTATGACAAAAAGACATGCTCACCCAATGGAACAGTCTTTCTGGAAAATTGGTACAAAAGGGCAGAAAATTTGTAATAGTTGTTCTGGATATTGATAAATATAATTAATCAGTGAGTAATCAATGAGTAATCAGTGGCATCAACGAGTTATTGTTGACATTGATGATCAATCAATAGGACACAAAATGTTTGCCTTAAATTAATCATTGATTACTCTGAGTAATCAATGAGTAATCAATAGCATCAATGAGTTATTGTTGACATTGATGATCAATCAATGGGACACAAAATGTTTGCCTTCAATTAATCATTGATTACTCATTGATTATCGGCAATAATCAATGTCTAATCAGTTCGATAACTCAATGATTAATTACTTTATATCGATTACTCATTGACGTCATTGATCATCGATCGATTAGTTATGCCTGATCTAATACATGGAGAAAAAGCTACAAATGTTTAAGCTTACTTGTTCAACAATCGAAGCAAGCCTTCCTAGGGCAACTCCACACTCATCATCTCTTGTAATAACGGCTGATCCGAGTTTAACAATGACTCTCTTAGCTTTTCTTTTTAATTCTGATCTAAAGGCAATACCCCTAATGTTTGAGAATGAGAAAGTGCTTGTCCCTTTGTCTAGCGTCGTAAAAAATCGCCCATAAGTGCACGGTAAATATGAACTTCGCAGAAAATTGTTTTGCAGTAAAGAGCCTGCAATCAAAAGACGCATTACTGGCATTTTTTCCCGTTCAATGAAAACTGAATTTGGAACGGTCGAAGTTCATTGTCTTCACGCATGACTCGATCTCGTTGCCAGAGTCCTCAGGCTTCCTGGTCAGCGGGGCGTCGCCAGGAGGCGATAGATACCTCATATATGATAAGTTGTTATATAGCTAGAGTTTTTCTCAATGCAACGCGCGCGTTGATTGGTTGATTCATGGCCACATGACATCTAACAAACAGGTGGGCAACATCAAGCGGGCAACTCAGCCAAGCAACTCAAGGACGCCAAGTAAAGCACCTCAAGTACGCAAAACACCTCAAGTTGGCCATGCAACTCAAGTAGACCAAGTATCTCAAGTAGGCCAAGCCAAGTAACTCAAGTATGCCAAGCGCAACTTACGTAGGCCAAGTAGACCAAGTATCTCAAGTAGGCCAAGCAACTCATGCAAGCCAAGTAACTCAAGTTAGCCTGCATGGCTGGCGTTTTTTTTTTGCCCGTGAAGCTGAATTCGCGTGCGGCAAAGCCGCACGAATTATTGCGCACGCCAACAAAAAAACCGCCAGCTACGCAGGCTAAACTCAAGTATGCCGAGCAACTCAATTTGGCCAAGCAACTCAAGTAGGCCAAGTGACTCAAGTAGACCAAGTATCTCAACTCTCAAGTAGGCCGAGCAACTCAAGTAGACAAAGTATCTCAAGTAGGACAATCAACTCAAGCAATCCAAGTAACTCAAGCAATTCAAGAAACTCAAGTACGCCAAGTAACTCAAGTACGCCAAGCACCTCAAGTTGGTCAAGCAACTCAAGTATGCCAAGTAACTCAAGCGAGCCAAGCTCCTCAAGTAAGCCATTGTTCAGCCCTCTCGTCTTTTGTATTCCATTACAGTTAGCCCGATGGTAGGTGTGGCTAAAAATATTTTACTTGAAACCAGTACATGTAAATCGTTTATCAGTCAACAAAGTGGTATCCAAATGACGTCATCATTCGTTGCCATGGCAACGCGAAAAGAGGTAAAAATACGCTATTTTAGACCATTTGAGCCTAATAACTTATAAACTACACGGTGAAAGTTTTTGTTTTCGATATATTTTTGTTTAATTGGCAAGAGAAACATTTTAACGATTTTTTTAAAAATTCTGTACATAGAGTTCAGAGCTACCTTAAATTTATGAAAAAATGACATATCTCTGAATCCCATGTACAGATTTTTTTCAAAATTGGCACAAATGTTTGTTATGTTTCTAAGATGAAAATATAAAAAAATCAAAAAATTTCACCGAGCAGTTTTGAAGTTATTAGCCTCAAAAGGTTGAAAATGGGGTCTCCTTGGCCTCTTTTGACGTTGCCATGGTAACAAATTTTGATGTAGCCACCTAAATGTGTTCATTGGTTAAGTGTTTACAAACCAGTACTAAAAGTTTTCTCTTAACTTTACTGGTGTAGCTGTGATTGAATATCATAGATGTATCATGATGGGAATGTTTAAACTATTAGGAGCCACCTTTAGTAGACCAAGTAACTCAAGCAAACCAAGCAACTTAAGCAAGCCAAGCAACTCAAGTAGACCAAGTAACTCAAGCAAGCCAAGCGCCTCAAGTACACCAAGCAACTCAAGTAGACCAAGTAGCTCAAGGAAGCCAAGCAACTCAAGTACGCCAAGCACCTCAAGTATACAAAGCACCTCAAGCAAGCCAAGCAACTAAAGTAAGCCAAGCACCTGAAGTAGACCAAGTAGCTCAAGTAAGCCAAGCAGCTCAATTACTCGGCGAGTACGCCAAGCACCTCAAGTTGTCCAAGCAACTCAAGTACGCCAAGCAACTCAAGTACGCCAAGCACATCAAGTTGGCCAAGCAACTCAAGGAAACCAAGTATGTAGGCCAAGCAACTCAAGCACGCCAAGCGCCTCAAGTAGACCAAGTAACTCAAGTAAGCCAAGCAACTCAAGTACACCAAGCAACTCAAGTAGACCAAGCAACTCAAGTAGACCAAGTAGCTCAAGGAAGCCAAGCAACTCAAGTAGACCAAGTAACGCAAGTAAGCCAAGCAACTCAAGTACGCCAAGCGCCTCAAGTAGACCATGTAGCTCAAGGAAGCCAAGCAACTCAAGTAGACCAAGTAACTCAAGCAAGCCAAGCGCCTCAAGTACACCAAGCAACTCAAGTAGACCAAGTAGCTCAAGGAAGCCAAGCAACTCAAGTACGCCAAGCACCTCAAGTATACAAAGCACCTCAAGCAAGCCAAACAACTAAAGTAAGCCAAGCACCTGAAGTAGACCAAGTAGCTCAAGCAAGCCAAGAAACTCAAGTACGCCAAGCACCTCAAGTACACAAAGCACCTCAAGTTGGCCAAGCACCTCAAGCAAGCCAAGCAACTCAATTAGACCAAGTAACTCAAGCAATCCAAGCAATAGAAGTGGTGAAGTAAGCCAAGTGAGGTATGTAGGCTAGGTAAGAGAGTGCAGCATAGGCTAAGTAAGAGAGGGCAGCATATATGTATATATAAACGAAAATGTGAGGGTCAAGAGCGAGTCAAACTCCAATGAAACTTTGCTGGTTTGTTCGTTCGACGTTTCGACCATAACGGTCTTCATCAGGAGCATCTGAGGTACATATTAACTGTTACAACATTCGAAATTTAAAAAGCTCAACGGAAAGAACACACGTGACATGCTGACGTGATAATCAGATAATCAGATATGAAGCTATAAAGCTAAACTAAACCAAACAACATATTACGTGAATTTAACTAGGCTATTAATAGTAGTACATTATGTAGTTCTCGAGCTCTCTTCTCAAAGAAATTGTTGTTAGAACATATGCGGCGTAGTCTCAGTGCCAGGCTGTAGGGGATGGATGTTTTAGTGTGACGTGGATGGCAACTGGTCCAGTTTAGATATTGATGAGTGTCAGTGGGCTTGGTGTATAGGTCAGTGCTAATCTTGCCGTTGTTGTTGATTACTTGGACGTCAAGGAAAGGGATGCTTGTGGTTGATGAGGTTTGTTCAAATTTAATATGTGGATCAAAAGTGTTACATTGGTTAAGGAAATGTGTTAATTTTTCCTCACCATGTGTCCATATGAAAAATATATCATCAATGAATCTGAACCAGAGTAAAGGGTGATTAGCGCTTTGTTTCAGCCAGTGGTCCTGAAGACGACCCATGTAAAGGTTGGCATAACTTGGTGCCATCTTGGTTCTCATTGCTGTCCCTGTTTGCTGGACGAAATGCTTGCCTTGGAATGTGAGGTTGTTGCAGCTAGGTGAGAACCCGGGTGATGAACTGTTAGATTGTTTCTCTTTTGTCATCCGTGAAGTTGTTTTGGCGCATGAAGTAGTCGCAAGCTTCTATACCACGCCATGTGGGATGTTAGTGTATAGGGATTTGACAACCCAAGTTACTAGTAGTGTTCCTGTAGGTAGTGTATGAGTGGTGTTTAATTCGATGAGTTTGTTGAGAAAGTCGTTGCTGTCTTTAAGATGTGAGGGCAGATTCTCGACAAGCGGTTGGAGCTGGTCATCAACCCATTTAGAGATGTTAGCTGTGGCAGAATTGATAGTGTTGCAGATAGGTCTAGCTGGCGGTACGGTGGGCGTTGCAGTTTGTGGATTTTAGGAACAAAGTAAATATTGCCAGGTCGAGCGTTTTCCATTATTAAGTAATCCGCTGTGTCGTTGTTGATTACCCCTTTCGAATGGGCCTCTTGTACAGCTTGTTTTACTCTAATAGCGAAATCAGATGTTGGGTCGGCAGGTATGTGAAGGTACACTTTTTTGCCATTTTCGTCAGTGCCATTAAGTTATTTGTACGCTTCAGTTAGATAATCCTTCCTATTTTGCACTACCACTGCTGCTTCTTTTGTCAGCTTGGAAAATGGCGATGGTTTTGTCACGCTTGAGTTTTGATAGCTTCACGTTCCAGCCTGGTGATGTTAGAGCGCTAGCGCTGCTTGTTGTTAGGTGTTTGCTGCAAGATTGCACGTTCCACTGAAACAGTCTAGGATTTGATCTCTGCCAGGGCTTGGGGTCCATTTTGATGTTTTTTTTTTACGTTATTTCAAGTGTCCACGATCGCTTTAGCGATCCTCCAGCAAGCATTTTACGTTGGTTGAGGATCTGCATTGTTTGCGAGACCCCTCACAAGTTCTACGGTTATATATATATATCCCGGTTGTTACCATAATGGCTTTATGGCAACTCCTGAACTTGGGCACACTACGGTTAAACATTGTTGGATTGCATTGTGGAGACACAAGAGTACTCAAACTGCAATCAGTGAGCGAAGCAATGTGCCAATAGTAAACACCTATTACGAGGCTCTCCACCCAATCCAGAGAGTGTTCAAATTGTATGAGCACTCAAACTGTACTGTACTGTATATATAAATTGTACACTGATTTTCAAAAACATAGCTATTTGATATATATCTTATATAATATTATATGCCTTTTGTATTCCCATGAAATAGGTGACGTTTTTGATGGGAATACAAAAGGTATATATATAAGATGTATATTTCTCAAATATATATCGGTACATAATAGTATATCATAAGCCAAGTAAGAGAGTACAGAATATACTACGGTGCATAATAGTATATGATATATGAAGTACCTACCCGTCTCGCAGGGTCTTCTGCTTGCCAACACGCACGCTGTCGGACGTGTCAACACATCACCTCCGACACCACCCTGCAAGGCCCCAAATGCACCATCATCATTAAAGAAGTCTTCACTTGTGAGAAATCAAATCTCGTTTACTGCATCTCATGTCGTCGCTGCTCTGCAATTTACATAGGTGAAACTGGGCGTGCTCTTAGGGAACGCTTTGGCGAACACCTCCGCAGCATTGAAAAAAAAAACTTGCCTGGTTTCCCCATCGCAGAACACTTCAATGCAAACGACCACTCTCTGCACGACGCAGAAGTGCGTGGTGTGAAGCTCTGCAGCGCAAGCAAGCAAAGAAAGAGGCACGAGATGCGGTTAATTTTCAAGTTCGGTACGAGTCAGCTGCGTGGCCTTAATTCTGACTTCCGGTTTATTTAAGGCGCGCGCACTGTTTAAATGGCGTGGTATACAAGAACAGAACCATCAACCGTTTAAAATTGACATTTCACTAAAGAAGGGCTAAGCCCGAAACGTCTGAAAAACTTCAAATTTAAGGTACTTTTCAACATTAACATTTCCCATTATTTATTGGTCTACTAGAGTTGTTTTGCGTGCTTGACTTGCTTGAGTTGCTTTGCTTTGCTTGGTAAAACCAGGAACGTGGAACATTCCAGAACAATCCAGAACATTCCGGAACATGAAAAGTTATAACAATTATAACATTTTCAAAATTATTATAAAAACTAACCAATAAAGAGAAATAAATAAATAAATATAAAATAAACTGGCATCATCTCCGAATATGAAAAAGAGTATATCTATTGGTTGGAAGTTGAGCGGGAGGAGGTGTTGGATGGATACAGTTCATGCAACTGATCGTAACGAGTGAAGGCTCGCCTCATTTTTAAGGTGATGGTCCACATGAACGCCATTTTTCAGCCACTTGACATGGCTTTAATGGAAATATCTCGTTCGCGTTTCAAGCAATCCAAAACTCTATGCTCATTTCATAAACTATGTTATGGGGTGTTTTGTAAATTTTTGGGTGATTTTTGGGTGTGTTTGGGAGGAAAAAGTTTTTCTCAAAGGATTTGTAAAATTTAGAGAAATAAGAAATATTGAAGATTTAGTGACGTGTAAAATTAGAATTCGTAGTTAATAATTAATTGACGGACACCAAGTTAGTCCACTAGCAACCTGGGGTACTCTTGCTTGGGTATCAACTGTCTGTTGATGTTCCAAAACTGATCATTTCCTTTCTTCTATCCCTTCTTTAAACCTCTTCAAATTTCATTCAAATTCATGTGTACCCCCGCCTTTTCTCGGGAGGGAGGTGTTCTAGCTATTCTTGGTTTGCACCTACGTCATATCGTATCATGTCATATCAAAATTCAGAAGCATTAAAAAACGGATTTCGATTCCAAAATGTTCATAGAATTGTAGAGAGTTTAAAAGAACACATCTGGGCCAAATTTTTAATTGCCAGATCATTTCGTTCAAGAGTTGTAGGCGAACGAGTCTTAGGGGCCGATTACATCGCGAATTTCAGCCCAGGCTGAGATTTCAGCCCGGTTGACGGGGCTGAGATTTCAGCCCGGCTTCCGAGATAAATCCTCTTAAAATGAAGTTAGCGATTACATGAACAAAGTTTCAGCCCGGTTTCAGAAACCGGGCTGGAGTTTTCAGCCCGGCCAAACGGGCTGAAATTCGCCATGTAATCCCATCAGAATTTCAGCCCGGGCTCGTCACAAAAGATTGGATTCACTATAGGTTACATTATATCGGCTTATTAGCATCTATGAAGCAAAAATAGCTTTCAACTGGTCCAATTTTATTTTGAGTTATGTGGTACTTCACTGAAGCGGTCTTCTGATTGGCTCATTGAAATCGTGGTTAATTATTTAGAAACGTTATTTACACTGAAAACTAAACTTGTAATCGTAAACGTTGTTAAAAATAAAAAGAGGATGTCGCTAGTCGAGAATGTGCAAAGTGTGTGATAGAGGCATCTGATCACTAGCGAAACCTCTGTACTTTTATAATGTATGTTGACCGACAATAGTAAGTCATTAATTGTTTAGCACAGCGAATGTAGAAAAAACTTAGACTTAGACAGTCCATTGTTCGGGCTCTTCCGCCCACCAACTCCCACCAATATTAACTGACCGCAGTGATTTCGAAATAACCAATCAAAACACGATCTATATCGTAAGTTTTGCTAACCGCAGACTTGCGCTCACATTAAATCACGAATTCAGAAATGAACTAATCCTATAAAGCAGCGAATAACTCCTACTTTAGCGGCAACTCCGGATCTTACAACTCTTTCAAATTGAGAAAAAAAAAAAAACATTGTTATGCCAAGAGCTAGAGCTAGCAAACGACGGCGTAGCTAAATATTCTAAACGGCTCTGGAAAGCGTAAATTCCTCCTGTCAGTATCACAGCTAGATATTTTTATCAAAGATCAGAAAGGAAAAATCTCTCAGGCACGTACATGTACTTGGTAAAATGCTTTTAGCGACAAGCAGGATTTGTGCTTGGCCTGTCACCTTTTTTAACAAATGCAGGAGGAAATCCAAGGTTTGATGAATTTTCCAGTCAGGAAACACAAACAATAACCAAGGTAAAATGTGTAATTACAACACGAGCTAGAGCTTTGTTTTTATCTTGTTGTTGATATTTGGTATAATTGAGCTCACACATCATCGTCACGTGGTATAAACTGGCCAATCAGCACTAAAAATTACCGTCTACCAGATGAACGGTCGAGGATTTGTGGAAGAGCCCGAACAATGGACTGTCTACAGGCGCTTTATTTTTTTCCTTCCCTCGTCTCGCGCTTCGCGCTCATGTCGCGCTTCGCGCGAAATGCTTCGCTCATCCCGCTTGGCTCATAAAGCGCCTGTCATGCAGGCTAACTTAGACTCTCAGAATAAGTCCAGGGAGCGTAGTAAGAACCGATCAATTCCAGCCCACGTGTATCAAGAAGTGTGGAAAGAGAAGCGTAGCAAGTGTAGCAAGTGTGGCAAGTGTAGCAAGCGTAGCAAGTAGCAAACGTAGTAAGTGCGTAGCCAGCATAGCAAGTGTAGCAAGCGTAGCAAGCGTAGCCAGCATGGCAAGCGTAGCAAGCGTAGCCGGCATAGCAAGCGTAGCAAGTGTAGCAAGCGTAACCAGCATAGAAAGAGCGGGAAAGAGTAGCAAGTGCAGGGGCGGATCCAGGATTTTTCTTAGGAGGGGGTGCACCTCTAAGGAATGACGACGTAACTGAAGGGTGACTTAAACAAACTTTAAAAGCGAACAAGTTATATTACAAAGATGCAGGTCAGGAGGAGGAGTACTTGATCTCACACATCATCGTCACAAATTGACTCTCAATATGACAAAAACTGAATTTATGATAATCGGATCAAGACAAAAATTGAATAGTCTATCCGTTCTCCCAGATTTCGAAATTAATGGTACACAATTAAACAGATTTGATTTTACCAAGTCTCTCGGTGTGTTAATTGATGAAAATCTAACATGGAGTAATCATATCAACGCTATATCTAAAAAAATCTCTTCTGGTATTGGATCTATTAAACGAATAAGTCACTGTGTTCCTCCTGCAACTCTGCATAATAGCTATTCATTATGGGTTAGTTCAATCGCACTTCGACTATTGTAGTGTTGTTTGGGGTAACTGTGCCAAAACATTATCTGACAAATTACAGAGACTTCAAAATCGTGCTGTCCGCGTCCTTACTCATTCTAGTTATGATACTGACGCCAACCAACTACTTAAAGAATTAGGTTGGGACAATTTAGAAACTCGACGTCAAAAACTAAAGGCGGAGATGGTCTATAAGTCCTTAAACGACCTCGCACCGAATTATTTGTCCTCTAAATTTATTCAGCGGACTGATGTGATTACTTCTTACAATTTGCGGGATTCTGATAATAAGCTTGTAATACCATTGCCACGTACTAATTATTACAACAATAGCTTTGCCTATAGTGGTGCAGTCCTCTGGAACAGTCTACCCTCAGCTGCTAGGCAGGCAACATCTCTGACTAATTTCCGACGATTCTTAATTAATTCCGACACGGCATTCATGTAAAACAGGCTTTATTTTAGTTTACTTTTCTTTAATAGTTAGTTATATTTTAAAATTATAGAAGATTAATTTACATACATAAGTTTTTATTAAGTTGTAGTTTATATGAAATTGTTAACGCCTGATGTATTTACCGTGTTTTTTTAAATAAAGATGATGATGATGATGATGATGATGTCATCTCAAGGCGGGGGGGGGGGGGGGTGCGCACCCCTGCACCCCTTCCCCAAGATCCGCCCCTGAAGTGTAGCACGTGTAGCAAACGTAGCAAGTGTGGCAAGCGTAGCAAACGTAGCAAACGTAGCAAACGTAGCAAGTGTAGCAAACGTAGCAGGTGTAGCAAGCGTAGCAAACTTAGCAAGTGTAGCAAGTGTAGTATATAAGCGTAGCAAGCGTAGCAAGTGTATCAAGCGTAAGAAGCGTAGCAAGCGTAGCAAGCGTAATAGGTCACGAATGAGATGATGTGACACATGTACACGTGTGTCAGGGCGGGAGTCAAAAGAACACAAAGGTACGGAAAGCGGGAGGTTTTACCCCCCTCCCCCCCTCCCCCCCCCCCCCCGTGTCCCCGCAAACGATGAATACCTCAAACATCATGCAGTAATGTTTTTTTTTCCACATATTTATTGCCATTATTTTTCATACAAAAATGTTTACAAAGACTCTCAATTTAACATCTTAACAATGTATCTAATGTACATGTACAATAGTTATCCTACACGTGCTGACTTATGATCTAGTTGTTATTTATTATGTAAAAATACCATCTAGCCTGAAATTTTTTCTGCGTGTTATTTTTTGCTGCTGTATATTTCTCAGTTCTATATTTCAAGTCAACTAATTCTTTAAATATATCAAAATTTGGAATTTTTGAATGTTTCCGACACAACCAAATGTGCAATTTTGCAAGGATTAAAAAATAATTCAACAATTCACTTTTTTCTAATTTTCCAATAAATACGTCTTGTAGCGTAAGCTCCTCGCGTTGGCCTGAAAATACGAACCAGAAATTTTCAAAGTTGTAGTAATGTTAGTTAGAATGCACTGGCGTACAAGACACTTAACAAATACAACAGTAAAAGTGCACAACATAAAGTAAACTAAATCGGCAAAGAAATAGATACTTGTATAAATATCAATGGTAGAATAACTTCATTCATACATATCTGGCTATTCTTGATTTGACGTTGGTTTCGGCACTTTCTTATTTATTTTATGAACTAATATTTTAATAGGATGCCCTTTCATAACAAGATTTTCAAAGAGGTCCTACAAAATATAATCAATTAACTAAATAAATATAAATTTAAAGTCGAGGCCAAACGTGTTACGGGGCAAAATAGTTGTTGTAAAAGTTAGTTTTAAAAGAAGCGCTAGTAGTACTGTTTCTTACATATAAGGCTTGAGAGTTTCAGTCTTTAATGGCATGATAAGATAGCCGTTGCTTGCCCCAGTTGGATTTGACGGCAGGCAAACGGAAATCCTGTGCATTTCTGGTGTTGTAACGGTGTACATCGTGTAACGTAACTAATCTAAGGTGTGACGCTAACAGATCGTTTTTACACTTAAAGACGTAAAGACACCTATGATATAGTCTGCGCTTACTTAGGTTAAGCCAATTAAGTGAATGGAGGGCATCAGTAGCAGACGAGTGAACTGGACGGTCAAGAATAATTTAGCAGCTTTGTTTTGCAGTATTTGCAAGCTTTGCATTAACGTGGAGTTGTTCTTGTCGCCCCAAATTATGTCTCCGTAATCGAACAAAGGCAGCACTAAGCTATTATAGTAAAGTAGCCTGGCAAAACGAGGTAAGAGACGCTTAATCCTTTTCAAAAGACCGAGGCGCTTATTGATTTTAGCGGAAAGGTGATCGATATGATCCGACCAGGTCATGTCAGAAGAGAACGTAATACCAAGATACTTAAAGTTCTCAACCGTTTCCACAGGGCTGTTATGAACTTGAACTGAGATAGTATTAACCTTGCAACGTTTCCTACCACTACCAATTAACATAACTTTTGTTTTAGAGGTATTAAGCGTTAATTGGTTACTAATGAGCCAGTCACCTATCTTCATATCAAAATTCAGAAGAATTGAAAAAAAAAAACAGATTTCATTGTAACCCTGATTGTAACATTGGAAACAGGTCTATGTTTCGAATCAGATTTTGTTACTGATTCCTCTAACAAATTTTGTTGTCTGTCCTTATCGATTGTTGCTGTTCAAAACTCACATTTGTGCCATTTGACAGGCCATCTTTGTACGTACGATGAAGAATCTTTTTTGTTCAGTGACCCCTCCCCCAAGTTGCGTGAGCCCTCCAGCTCCACCTCCATATAACAATCCACGAATCGCAGCGGCAGACCACGCGAGAACCACAACACGCAATCAGGGAAAGACGGCTCGCGTATACGCAAAAAGTTGAACCGCGCTCAACTTCTCAAGTTTACCAGGGCGCTGAAAATAATGGCCCATTCTTTTCAGCGCCCTGAGTTTACGCGCAAGCCGTTGCACGCAAAGCCAGTCGAGTCCTTGCATATGACCGTTGAAGCTAGCGGACCGTCCGGACCGTTGTCTTTTCCGGATTGCGTGTGGTCCTCGCGTGGTCTGCGATTGGTGGATCGTATGCTGATTGGTTATTCATATGTGACGTTGCCGCCCCAAGTTCTGTTCCTCTCTCAGCAAAATGTCGAAGATATGCACGTAGTGTGCTTTACTGTACTGGGAAATTGCGGAAGTGTGCTGCTCATTACGTTTTATAAGAGAACGTGGACAATTTTCTAACATCTCAGAGACGCTGCAATAAGCGAGGGAAGAGTAACTTGAGTCGCAGTCTTGATTGGTCGCAGAACAGTGAAGCCTCACAAAGACTGACTGGATTCATTGCTTCTTCGATTTCAAAGTTAGCCAATAATATCATATGACTAAGGATTCTTTTTGTTATTTTTTTTAAAGAGAAGTTGCATCACCAGACAAGCGAATCTAGACGTGTTTTGGTTCTTGGAAGAGAACCAGAGTAGCCTATTGCTGAACAGTTGAAATCATATGTCCTTCTCCTGAGTCCATGATGTCAAACAAGCCACCGAATCGCAAACAGTTATCAGAAGAAATGGAACGTGCTAATCCCTACGCCGATATCGAGAAAGTCAGCGATCAGGAGAACAAAGGATGGCAAAGTGATATGCTGTATGCGTTACAACAGAATGCTGCTCCAGAGCCAATTCGCCTAGCGTGCATGACAAACTTGCCTTCAAGGCCTCCTTTCTTTAACGAAGAATTTCATGGCCGAATTCCACGGGAGAAAGCTGAGGAATTACTCTCGGCAAATGGCCCAGTCAACGGGCGATACTTAGTACGAGAAAGTAATAGTTCTCCGGGTGATTATAGCCTGTCATTAAGCTACGATGGTCACATTTTACATTACAGGATAAAATATGAAAATGAAAGATATTTTACTGATGAAAAGAAATCCAAATATTACACATCGATTACTGATCTTGTTGTGGATGTGCTGAGCATGTTTCGCATGGTGCATAATGTCGGTGGACAAGTGCCAAAGGAAGAGAAAAAAAAGCCAAGCTCGTATCCCCACATATTTAAGCCCCATAGCTACAAACATTTTAAATGGTGTGCATTTTGTGGACGATTCTTGTGGGGAATTAGAGATCAAGGGATGAAGTGCGAGGGATGTGGCCTTGATGTACATGGTCGTTGTATGAAGCATGTGGGAGAAGAGTGTACTAAAAAGTTGCCATCCAAAGAAAAGAAAGAACCCCGGAAGAAATTAAATACCATCAGCTCACCAACTAAACAATACAGTGTTTCCTGCGAAACATTTAAACCTACATGTGATTATCAAGAAAGCTGTGTTCGGTTCCTTACTCATTTAAACATCCCTTCACGATATTTTGCGGTTGATGCACTGAATCCGTGTTACTGTGAAGAGTGCTGTGTTGATGTTGATACCCCACTGTGTAAGAGTGGTGATCCGCCTCAAATGTACTCCCTACCAACTGGATGGTGTCGCTTTCAACTTGCACCTGTCTGCAGTGACTCTGAATGTGATGTATCAACATGGAACTTGGCATTTTTGTCCTTGAACCCAGTAAAGGTAACAGAAATGCTAGAGTCCAAATTTACTGAAAACCGGTCAAATGACTCAAGTCAAGAAGGATCTAAACCTCTCATCAAGTTGACACCTTCAATTATCTGTGCTGATTTGGATGCTTCTAAATTGAAGTACAATGATAGCGAGAGTGACAGCAAGGCTGGCCAAGTTGTACTACAAGCATACATTGAGCCTTACTCCTATCAAATGATGCGCAGATCAGGATCAACAGAAGAAATTGATCCTTATTTCAAAATGGACACTATATATTGGGTGACAAGGCAAGCTTCATCTATCATACCATTTGCATTGCTTGTCAAAACCATGGATGCAACCTACTTAAAATTATAAAGTGATACAAGTCCCTTGGTATTACAGTGTAAACCCATTAAAATGAACTTGAGCCGCATAGTGAACTTGAGATAACAAACACATTTTTAGGTGCCAACAACTCCAAATTTACACAGGTGTAACAAACATTCAAATTTAATCCACGAATTGCAGATGTGCTGTGCTCAAGGTCTGGTAAGTAAATAATTTAAGTTTCATTGAGGTAGGGATGGCTTGTGGTTAACCATTTAGTACAGGTTACTATGAAATCACTTTACAGCTGCACACCTTAGATGTAACAAACATTTTGATAAGAGGGTGGCAAAGGGTTTTTGCGTGACGTGTGATGGACCCAAAATTAACAGCACGATGCATGATTGACATCATTTTCTGCTTGTTTCTTGACCTCTGATCTTCGTGGTAGGACCAAAAATCGTGACACAATAGAACAAGGACTATGCCCTTGTTTATTTTTTACAGTTTTTTTCGACCATGCGATAGATCATTAGAAGTCTGAAGAAATCATGGATTATTATTGTAGTGCTTAACATGTCCACTGCATAAAACAATCGAAAACAATGCAGACCAAAACAGTAAGCAGAGAGTCAAGAGGCGTTAGAGTTCTGGTATCATTTATGCGGCCCAAGATGATAGCACCATTAGCAGTGAGCCACTACACAAGGAGAAATTTTCTCCAAAACATTGGATATCAATATAATTTTTAATACAATGCATCCAATACATTGAAATCTTACAATTTTAGTTGTCTTAGTGATTAGTTAAAGTTGTTCTCTTTTATGCGTGATTTAATCTAAAAATTCAGTGTGATGTGTGATTGGTACCCGTCCCCCCTTTGCCACCCTTTTGATAATGCCTTTTTTTAATTTAAAGTTATGTAAATAAAGAACATTGGATGCAGCAATATTTTTTAAACTGAGTGAGTTTGTTTAACTTGGTTTCCACTGTATTATATCAGGGGACTCCTTGCAGGGTTTATTCAAAGTTTGGCAATGCAAGGTTTCTACATTTTGGAAAATAAAGATGCAGCAAATTTCTCTGAGCTCTGATTGGCTGAGAGTATGAAGTGCAAGGTGCTATTAGCACTGTATGAAAACATTCGAAGATGGCTCAGGTGCTCTTGAGATCTTTTGACTGACCTCATATTTTTGCAAATTTTCACTTGCAAAGATGCACTGCAAAGTAACAATTCTATTTGTATAACTGGTATGTAATGTTACAGCTTGTAATCCTAATGTTTCACTGCAAGGAAAAGTTAGGTACTTCAGCAAAATTTTAATCTAACACTGTTCATATAGATTTTGGAAATCTTAAAAAATGCATACTAGTTTTCCAAACTTGGAAAAGGTATGGAAAAGAAGTTTCAGTGTGGAAAAACTCAGTAGTTTTGTCAAGTTGCTAATGTCTGCACCAGTTTAGGAGCATGTTTGGTTGCTGATCACTCAATTCCCATCTGTTTTTCATAAGCAGTGTAAAAAAAAATCGAAAAAAAAAATGGTTAGGAAAAAAAAAATCCTGGAAAAAGTGCTTACTTGAGCTTATATAATTTTCTCAACTAATGAATTTAATACAAACATGCAACACAAATATGCAAACAATATTTAAGTAATTGTAACAAAATTGTAAAATCTCAGTTGGCTATATTTACAGTTTAGATGACCACAGATTATCAAGTGCCAAAACATTAAGAGTTCTTTGATATTCTGTTGGGAAAGAAATAACATATTTACAGATGAATATTGCTGGAAAGACTGCCACACCAGAATTAAAAGTTTCTAAAACTGCTCACAAAAATATTGTGTGCTAATATTTTATCAAGCTTTGTGCCAAGTTTTATGCAAATTTGTCAAATCCTCCTATAATTTTGGACGAGCATATTTTATGAGAAAAGCATAGCTTTGCAACAGTTTTATGCCTTGTATACTGCCCACCAACCCGTAAAACACAGATGCCTGGCAAGTTCCCAGAGTATACTTGAATGGTGCAGTTAGTAATTAAGTCAGATGGCAGGCCTTTTTCCAATAGCTTTAGGAGAATAAGAAGCTAGCCACCTCTTGTTTGCTCCTGGCTGCAAGAGGCATTCATGTGAGAAGGCATCTGCGATTTACCCTAAAAATATTTGATACTGTTGGCGTAAATTATCTTGCTTATTTGGCAGAATTACAATAATAAACCAGGTATACATCAATGACTTTAAAATCTAATTTCTTTTCAAAGAATTGATGCAATTCATTCATTAACTCCTTTACTTGTAAATGCTTTCTTATACCTTGAAAATGCAGGCTCCTCTCATGCATCCCAGCTGCTAGGGTTGTTTGCGCAAGAAGAGTCTGCAATTACTCTGAAAAATTCCATACTCGTGGAATACCTAAATGTGATCATCTTTAACTTTATTACTTTCTGGGAATATTACCATGTGAAAGTTAGAGGTGATACATCTTAAGAAATCACAGTCAACTTCACTTAAAAGCAAGACCATTATATGTGTAAAGCAATTTTGTCAGCTATAATAGATGTCAGTTGGCTATATTAGCTTATTTATAGTACACACTGAGCCACTAAAAATTATTATAGAAATGATTGATTGCACCATTCTGTCAGTAGGGTAATGTTACATTATTTTGATAGAAATTAAACAGTTTGGTTTTTCTTGAAAATCTTATTTCAAATTCAGTAGGAAAAGAAGGGAAGGGGAGTAGAACATATTCTTGGTTTTCACTTACGTCATATCAAAATTCAGAAGCATTAAACAATAGATTTTGAATCCAGAATGTTTAGGGAATTGTAGAGAGTTTAAAACTACACATCTTGGCCAAATTTTGAAGCGCCAAAGCATTTCGTTCAAGAGTTATAGGCGAACAAGTAATAGACATTTTTAGTAAGAAATGTATGGAGCGGCCATCTTTGTGCCCCTGGCGGACAAAAATTCAAAGTCTTAATTACACCAAAAATCAAATAAAAACATATTGTAGTTGCTATAAGCTCCATTAACTCGGCTTATAAGCACTTATAATGCAAACAATAACTTTCAGCTGATTCAATTTTGTTTATTTTCATGTCGTATCTGAAATAGCGTGACAAATTGTGTGACACATTTAAAACCTTTGTAAATCGGAAGCAAAACATCGGCAAAACCTGAAACTTTTTGTGAAAGATTAACAATACTTGTTCCACATACCATGTTAGAAACAGCTTTGTAGGATGTATACCTTAGTTTTTTTTAATTTTTATGACATCATGTGAAAACCAAGAATAATTTACCTGGCCACTGCAAGGCCTTAATTAATGCAAGTTCATGGTATACCTGCCAAGTCTCACGCCTGCGAGTCCAAAAATTCGATCTCATGCCTACTCACGCCTATGGAGCAATTTCTCATGCCTAACTTACAAATTTGAGCTAGTTACGTTCATGAAAACATGGCACTTTTTTTGCAGGTTTTTATCATTCTGAACATTACAATTATATTACAGCTGGATGTTATTAAATGGCAACCTCGTTCCCAGGGTCTCTCATCTTTCTGCCCCCTGGAGGGAGAGAAGAGAGACCCTGGTCAACTCTGGTCACGGCCCCTTGGACAATTATATTCCTAAGGAGGGGTTGACAGTGTTTGTAACTTTGTCTCGTTTTCTTCACAGTGGCTCGTGCTGTGCGCGAGTCGGTTGATGTCCGGAAACGGTTCAATCAAACGATCCAAACAAAAGCGAATGAATTATGCGCATGGATTAAAACATGTTGAACATGTTGATTAAAAAATGTTGAACAAAACAACATGCCTCACCTACGAAGAATAAAAGCTATCATTATCTTCTCTACCTCGTTTCCTGTTATAAAAGTATAGAATCGATCTGTATGTCAAAATATTTTTCCACTTCGCCATTGTCCGAGAACAGACGGCAACAATTTAATGTGCCTGTCGAATGAAGCTTGAAGATCGCCTGCTAAATAGTATGTAGCGATAATTCATCCCAGTTCGGAACAATGCCATAAATCAAAAGCATTTTCTGCCGAGACCGAGCTTAGCGGCGGCATCCAGTAATAAAATTGGACTGCATTCACACATTTTGTAGGGAGTCCAAAATTAGCATTTAATACTGAGACAAATCTTCCAGCGCCGTGACAATTCCACAACCATTAATTTACAGATCCTAAAGCAACTTGCACTCTCAAAACCAGTCGATGTGGATATGTTTTGAAGTTTGCGGATGACTGCCACTTCACATTTATCGCAAGCCGCCAAACGCTTTTTGGATTTGTTTTGATTTGCAATGCCTGCTAGAGCAAATGAATTTCACACTTTGCTGCCCCTCCCTCATATCTTTTATCTGTTACATCCCAGATTTTGGGACGCACGTGACCAGAGTTGACCAGGGTCTCTCTTCTCTCACTCCAGGGGGGCGGGAAGATGAGAGACCCTGGGAACGAGGCTGATTAAATGGAGGTCTGAGGTCCATGGAAACTTCCGAATTCTTCCAAACATCTTCGGAATAGATCGAGTTCTCCTCGGATTTGGTCGGGTCGCCTTCGGAAATCCTGGCACTCCCACGAAAAAATTCTCACACCCATCACCCGGAAAAAGTTGGCACGTATATCATGGACATGAGTGTTACATGTACTTTTGATACATTTTGTTGTTAATTGGGTAACAGCTGACTATTTGAATGAATGGGGAAGATGAGCCAGCTCCTTAAATCACATGAGAGCATGCTTCATCAGGATTTTCACACAGAAGAAAGTTTTTTTAAAAAGGGTAATAACAAGTTTGAAAATATCTGTTAATTGGAAGTAAATACATGTAATTTTTGCTTTTCAAATAATTTGATAGAGGCATATTTCTCAGGCTACCTAGCACTTTTTTTGAATTTTTAGAATATGATACACAAGTAACAGTGGTTAGAAGTTGTAAAGTAAATGTTTTAATTGTACTTTAATTGTAGCTTCAATATTTGTAAGCATTAATACTTTTGGTTATGAAGAATGTTTCTTAAGAGTATATTTAAATTAAAACGTTTACATTAGTTAATAGTTTTATTAATATGAAGCTTAATATTTGAATCGTGGCAGAAATTTCTGTTTCAAAAATGATCTGCCTGTAAAGTGTTCGTGATTTGTCATGATCCTGGATGGAAAACTGCTGTATTTGAGTATAATTTTAAAGAACTTCAATAATCAGTTGACAATGACAAAAAAAAGACAAGTTAACATGTTGAACTAATAAATTATTATTATTATTGTAGATTACAGTAGTGAAAGTGAAATGAAAAATATATATTTTTGGCTGTATCTGTAAAAGGTAGTTTGTAATCCTTCTATTTATATGAACTAAATAATACATTGCAAGGTGAACCAGTCAGAGAAATTCAAACATTAAAATGTGTATATTTGTCTTGTTTTAATATGGAACACATGCTGGCTCAATCATCAGTGTATAAAGAACTGCCAGGAAATGTAATTAATTATTATATAAACACCAATGAAATACCAGGTGAACTTTCATGCATAAACATTATATCTTCACATGTGAGAATAACATGTTATCTTCACACGTGAAAAGATCACGTCAAAAGATTTGTTCTACTTTAGGACTACAAAAAATATTGAAGTGAAATGGTTTGATTTTATTGTTGTTTATATAATAAACAGAACATTACATGGCCGCGCGAAGATACAGAATTTCTCTTCTCGTGTTGAAAAATATTTCACTCGTGAAATATTTTTCAACACTTGAAGAGAAATTGCGTATCTTCGCGCGGCCATGTAATATCCTCTATATACTGGGTGATTTATTGGGAAATAAAAGTAAATGGAACAGGACTAACAAAAGGGTGGCAGACAGGAATGGTACAAAATAGGCTAGAAAGAGGCTCTGGATGGGTTTAACTGATAGCTAGAGAATTGGCTAAAGATTAAAGTGTCAGTTGATAATAGAAATTAACCCTTAAATTCCCAAGTCCTACCAAAAATCAAAATTCAAGAAAACTCCCAAATTTCATTTTGTAAAAGAAATGGTACCATGCAAAAGTACTACCAAAGAGGTTTCATTTGAATGGTCACTACCATAGGATTTTGTCGACAGACTCTGGGGTTTAATAGAACATAACTACACTATGCCTCTATAGTAGACTCTATGAGTAAAAGGGTTGAGAAATGGCCAATAATTTAACTGATAACTAAGATCACCCCATCCAGACCTCCAGCACTTGTTAAATACTCATCTATTTGAACTTGGACTGCTTTAATTGGTATGGCCATTTAGGGTCTTAAAATTATGCAGGTTAAATTCTGACAACCAAAATGTGCCAATGTCATACTTAGGATCTTTTGTGGGTTTAAATACATCAGAGGACCTTAGAGCAGGGTCTGTGTTTGTCACAACAGATACATTATTTTGTGACACAGTGGCATTGGACCAGAACCATATTGAAAAGTTTTCTGACCAGCAGCAAACACTCTTTCCCTTAAAAATAAGAGTCAGTTTAAGCATTTGAACTTTTGATGGTTGGCTCGTTTAAATCCCCCCACCCCAAGGCCAAAATATTGCATTCAATTGTGCTATGCTTAAATGCCAGATTTGATGGTCAAATTCATGCCCCAATCCCCAAGGGAAAAATGTTTAAATAGTGAGAATAACAAAATACATTTTGCATTAATATTCTAGACAAAAGTGTAATTATGGCTTCATAATTCGTTACTTTTGCTGGGGTTTGGAACAAAACGCTTCCAAGCATCCATAGTGGAGTCATGGTGCCAGTGGTGCACAAAATGTGTGGAATTGTGCACTTTGGGTTAAAGGCACCAAATTTGGCACAGTAACAGTTTTCGATGAGAGGATCAATTTCAGCTATGGGCCCATTTGGAATTATTCCAGGGGGGAACTTTTTGAACCCAGGGGGGATGGAGTGGGTACTTTTTGAGTTTTATGGTGAAATTACTGCACCCTTATTGGGTTTGGCACAATAGTATTGAGCTGATAAATTTCAGCTATGGCCTCATCCAGCAGCCCCATATTGTTCAAAATGTACCCATCCCTCCCAGAAATGGATCAGGTCATCAAATACTATAATCATGCCAAACACCGAAAAGTACCCACCCCCTCCCCTGGGTCCAAAACTTGCCCCCCCCCCCCCCCCCCCCGAAGAATTCCAGATGGGTCCATAGCTTAAATGTCTTAAATTGATCAGTATGATACAAAAGCAGGGCTGATTAAACGGTACGGAAATAAGCCATTGCCGTATTTAAAATTACCGCTGAATTCAAACACCAATGACACATTGATACAGGGTTAGACGCGACCTGATGTAAAATATTCACAAATACCGGCAGAAGCCAGTGCGTGAAATTTGAAAATTAAACAATAGACAGAGCTCTAAACAGGTCATCCTCTCGCCTGAATTTGTGAATTTATCACATCAGATTGAGGCTAACCCTGTAAAAATGCGTCTTCAGTGCCATAGCGAATTCGAAACTGGACTATTGTATTTGAATCCAACATTTCAAAAGGCACAGCCCTTCATCTTCAGGGTCTTACAGGTTTTGACTCTATAGGCAAAAAACGTTACAATATAAACGTGGAATTGCAATAGGATACTATAATAATAAGAAGCCTACTTAAAACGTTAAGAAATAATAAGAAACGTTACAATTTGAAAAATATACACAAGTGACCTTAAAAAGTAACTTAAAGCAAACGTTGAGATCTCAAAAACGTTACAATTTGAAAAACGTTACAATTTGAAATTAAAATATATATATATATATACATAAGGATACTATTAAAAAAAGAGAGTATGGAATACTACAATTGTGCCAAATTTGGTGCTTTTAACCAAAAGCCCTGAAACTAAAAAATATGGTGGCCCACACCTGCCGTGACAAAATCATTTTCATCCAATGACAAAATTATTTTTATCCATATTAGGAAAACTCGATCATAACAAATAAACTTTTTTCGCTCGTAACAAAACTTTCATCAAAGGGTTTTTAATACCCTGGTAAAATATGTTATTATTATTATTATTATTATTATTATTATTATTATTATTATTATTATTATTATTATTATTATTATTATTATCATGTGTTCTCTATATAATTATGTGTTCTCCATGGGGGCCGGGTCCAAACCATGGACCTAGGGCACCCATGAGGCGCTGTGTGGAGGCCACACTACTTAGCATTGCAGAGAAAGGGTCTTGCGCAGGATGTTGGCTGTCCCAAGTTATTATTATTATTATTATTATTATTATTATTATTATTATTATTATTAAAACTTGTAATTAAGTATTTTTCAGTCGTCAGACAAAAAAAAACTCTTGAATCGTGACAAAACTCTTGAGTTAAGTTATGACAAAGCTCTTTCCACTTATGCGGACAAACTGGAAACTGCTTTCTTGAGCCGTGACAAAAAACACTCTTGAGTCGTGCACGTGAAAAAAACTCGTAATTTTGAGTTGTGACAAAACTCTTTTAAGGGACAGAACATTTAATTTTTGTTGGGGGGGGGGGGGAATGAAAGTTTTTTTGCAGGAATTTTTTTTTACCAAAATGCCAAAATTAAATTGTCTGTCCCTAAGTCGTGACAAAACTCTTAATTTTGAGTCGTGACAAAACTCTTTTGAGTCACAACAAAACTCTTTTGAGTCACGACAAAACTCTTTTTGAGTCGTGACAAAACTCTTGGATCATGACAAAACTCTTTTGAGTCATGACAACTCTTTTTGAGTCGTAACAAAACACTTTTGAGTCGCGAAAAAAGTCTTTTGAGTCCAGTGACAAAACACTTTTGAGTCATGACTGTTATGAGACATGACAAATCTCTTTTGAGTCATGACTCATGGGGGGGGGGGGGGGGGTGGAGGGAGGTGAATTGTTATTACACAATCCGACTTTAAGAATAGGGGCTTATTAGAGAAGGGGGTTATGATGGAAGTGGGACGTAATCGAGCTTTTACTTTTTTCAAAAGCACGCAAAAATATCAGGTAATTCGCGTGCCTAAAACCGACGGCCCCCAAGTATTTTATTCAAAGTGTATGGGTTTCCTGTGGTTTTTGCAGCCGGGATAACCGACTCGAATTCCCGCGCAAATAGTGGTACTGCTGACCTGTCACAACTGCTAGTTTTCAAGTTTTTACCGAGATACCGAACATGGAGAGGTAGTTTTAGACGTTTTACAATGGTTTTACATTAGGTATCAATTAATAGATCTAGACATTTTCCAACATGAGCATTCTTAACGACTTATTTGAACAAATAATACAGTCAGAAGAGAGAATACGCGAACGCTTCTCGAAACTTCGTGAAGGTTTGGTTTCACAGACACAAATGTTGAATTTTATTTTTCTAAACTTAAAGCTTGACTTATAAGCTTATAATGCTTTAATAAGAGGAAGCCTTTCTTTTGTCATGATAGTGAATAATGAAATCCAGGATTACCAAGTTAAATATCAAGACTTAACTGATGAACTGAAATCGTTACAAGGATTATTAGTTCTTAAAAATCAACGCTTGGCCGAGGAAGAGCTAAACCTTAAGTGGTTTAAAATTCGAGAAGATGTTTTAACTCAAAAGAAAACAGAGCTGTTAGCAAGAAAGAAAAATCTTCTTCATCAAAAGGTAAGCTTGTTTAGCTTCTATATAGCGCACAATATCCGAAAAAGAAACGTCCATGGCGCTTTACATAAACTTACACTTACTTAAGACTTATACTTTGCTAGTATGCTTATTAAAATAAGCATACTAGCATACTATTAAATTTCTAACAAACTAAAAGTTATAACACGGCCGAAAGAGTATTAAAGGAAGACTCTTTCAAAGTCTACGCACGGTCTGGGGGCACGTCGACGGAAAATTCCATTCCTGAACTGAAAACGAAACAGCCCTGCATGTTTCTACACGTATTAAAGATGTTCGCGACTGTCATGAGTTCTTTTGATGCGGATTCAGACCTCAAGAAGACTTGTCGAGCATTATTTACCTCCAGTAGAAATAAAACTACTTTTGCTGAGAATTTCTTGTAGGTGTTAGGAAGCACGCGTTCTTTTCCAGGAAAACATTTCGGGCCCAATTATTGATTTTAAATAGATGGTAAACTGTCACATTCTATGCAATAAATTGAGCTTTTGGGCACCAAAAAGTCCGCAACAGGATAGAAACAAATTCGAAAACTAAAATTCTCGGGACAGAACGTCTTCAGGAACCAGTGAGCCCGGAGTGAGTTTACTTATCACTAAGAAGAACATGTTTACGAGGTACTACGATTTACCTAGTGTCAAATTCTTGGGTACAAAGTTCTCTTGAGTACTAGTGTATCAGCGAAGGAATATTTTTGCGGGAGTGTGGTTAAAACTTTTGTTGTATAAAATATATACTCTCATAAAAACTATTTTATTTTATACAACAAAATGTTTAGCCTGTGACAGCCGCCTCCTCCCCTCAGATTAGCGACGGCGTTACACAGACGCTTCTCCCCGATTTTTTTCTGAGGGGAGGAGGCGGCTGTCACAGGCTACAAAATGTTTTAACGAGAGTAACGTTTTTGTTTATTTTTAATCATGATTATGAATCAAAAAAATATTGTATCCTAGTTTTGATAGAGTCGTGTAACTATATTTATGTTCTAAACCACTTGCAAGGGAGGTCACACAGAAGACGTTGCTGTAGTACAAATCTATACGCTAAGTCGATTAATAGTGGTAATAAGCCATTTGCACGATGACGTCATTTGACTACTACAACCAGAATCTTTCAGTTTTTTGTTTTGTAGTGCAAATTAGGGCTATTGTTATTTAAACCGCACTAGGATTACAAAATTTAAATAAGAAAGGAAAAACGAAATGAATTCTGGTAGTAGTAGTCAAATGACGTCATCGTGCAAATGGCCTATTGAACTGAGTGGAGTGCAATTTGGTCTGAAATCATACGCGTGATTTCAAAATCGTGCGAGTTCGATTTGAAATCACAAGTATGATTTCAGACCAAAATTGCACGACACGAAGTTCAATTACCACTTTATTACATCCATTTTGAAATCGCACAATTTAATCACCCAAATACAGGATTTTAGTCAGTACCAATATTGATGCGACTTATAGATACGATTTAGAGCAAAAAATAGTGCGATTCGGGAATAAATCGCACTGCTGAGAAAAAGATGCGATTTAGGGTAAAAAATAGTGCGATTCGGGAATAAATCGCACTGCTGAGAAAAAGATGCGATTTGGAGCAAAAAATAGTGCGATTCGGGAATAAATCACACTGCCGAGGGCCAATCAGATTGCAAGGATCACCAGTGATTTTAAAATGGATGTAATATTAAAAGGTCAGAAAATTCCCAGTTCAGGCACAGTGAAAACAAAATCATTTTCTTTTTTAATTTTGTTAGTAAAGAGGTCATTGCATGTTATTTTTTAAGACAAGAAAGACTCAAGTCTGAGAAACTTTAGCTCCGGCTTTATTTCAACAATCAAACCATTGATATTCTTTATAGGAAGAAATAAAGGATGCAAGTGAGTGCGATAAGTAAGTACAAAGGCACTTATGTTTCAGTGATGCGGCAGTATTTAACTATTACAGCGCGAAAGCGCGCGTGATATCGCCTAATTCTTAGCCGACGAGGCCGTAGGCCGAGTCGGCTAAAATTAGGCGATATCACGCAAGCTTGAGCGCTATAATAGTTTTATAATTCAACATATTGATAACAAAGCACATTTTGAAGAAAAAATATCGAGGCCGGTCCGTCATTTTTACATTCTTTTGTCAAAATGCGAAATTTACCGCCACCGTTGGATATACGTCATGTAGACATAGCGTATATCGATAACTTTTTTACCATATTTGGGCAGTGTATCAATGTGTTGAATTATAAAAAGGATTATCGTCAATCGCAATTGAAATTTTAACGCTTAACAGATATATGATTCTGATGTAGATATAGATGTAGATTCTGCCTGACTGTGTCCGTATCCAATCCAAATAAGAGGTAACAGGGTAGTACAAGGTGAGATGTTACAACATGTACATCACCTTTCATTATTTAACCTGCGCGCAGACGTTAGAAATCTAGCACATGATTTTTTGGCGATTTTGAGCGTTATTCACAATCAGTCCAAACCCACATGCAAGAGATACGATCACACGGTTTAATCAGTAAAACGTTACTCCAGTCTAATAGGTAGGAGATCACGTAAGGTAAAGTAGAGGCACGCGTAAAGTGAGGTAAAGAAAACGGTGACGTTTTCTTTTTTGTATAAATAATTCAGAGGCGAATTTACTGACGAGGTTGTTAAATTCATGGCTCTATTTGATTTTTGCGGGAGAGGAAAAGAGAAAAGAATGACAGAAGCCACTAAACAGATGGAGGAGCACAATAGACAAGAAAAGAGAATGAAACAAGGTAAATAAATAAATAAATAAATAAATAAATAAATAAATAGCATTTTTTTAAAATAGGGAGGTAGTTTGTGATCCCATCAACGTTACATAGCGCGTGTTGCTTGAAACACGGAACTAAACTCTTGCCTGTTCCAGGCGTTTAGATTGTGGGGAGCAGCGAAAAGCGTTTTTTTCTCTTGCGTCCGACTTTTCTTTCGCGTGCCACAAACTTAACGCCTGGAACAGAAAGAGTAATCGAGGCTACCTCTCAGTTTTCGGAATTAGAGTTTTACATTCGCACGTTCAGTTTTGAGCAAATAGCAAGACTTTTAAAAGAGTTAACGAAGTAGATCCCAAATATTTGACGGATATCTTTTAAGCAACTTTTTTGCCCTCAAAAACATGGATATTTGTCATTGAACATAAGCACTATTACAAAGAAATTCACACCGTTACAAACTAACAACTGGCCCCAGTTGTTCAAAACGTGGATAGCGTTATTCACCGGATAAATCACTATCCAGTGGATAACACAATTGGTTTTGCAAATGCTTATCCATTGGATAGTGATTTATCCGGTAGATAGCGCTATCCATCTTTTGAACAACCGGGGCCTGGAGGACAAAGTTATGTCATGTACTCACTAGAACAACTCGGCTGTCCGACAAGAAGACAATATATACCGGTATAGTATGTACCATAATTTCAATGACTTTTTTTACAAACTTCAGTTGTTACCCGTTGTTACTCGACTTTTAGCAACAATTAAACTTTGAATGTCAAAATGTAACTTGAACCAGCCATTCACTATTACAAGACAGACAATGGACCACTGAATATTACAAACTAACCAGAGTTGATCGGGACTGCCGAACGCACAAGTCACAAAGTTAACTGTTGGTTGAGTACTGAACTCCAAAACTTCTAGTGTTATCAGTGTTATTAAAAATTGTAATCATAAAGAGTGTTAAAATTCTTGACTCCTCATTAGAAATGACAAGAGTGGAGCAAACCCAAGAGCAAATGACAACTCTGTTGAAGGAAAAAAATGATTTATCAGTAAAAAACATTCAAATGGAGTGTAAACACACAGGTAAATTGTTCCATGCAGAAATATGAAGTTATTGTTTTGAGCTTCCAAGCACTTCTAAACAAAAACTTTGGTAATTTAGTTATCTCATTTATGTTTGTCCTGACATGTAAAATGATGGTTTAAGTTTCCCTTTGCTATTTGTTCTTGACCTCAATGTCTTAACCTAGTTGTAAAAAAAACATATAGAGCGTATGCACATGACGTCACGGCGGCCATATTGGTGTACCAAAACAATAGAACGGCGGCCATGTTGGTGTACCAAAACAATCCTGTGGGATTTGAACGCTTTTCTTATGTTAACACTTTCTTTTGTTCCAATAAATTTGCATAGCTGCTTGCCACGTGAGTGCATACGCTCTATTGAACAACATATTGAACAACATATTGTTTTTGACATAATTTCCATATTCTTAGCAAGCTGCAAATTTCAACAGTTTTTAATCTAAAGTTGTTATTATAACTTTTATCAACTTAAGGAACTATATAAATGCCACTACAATTCTCTTAATTTTAATATGTTATCCAGACATGCCAAATAGTTTGTTACCAGTCTAAGAATGAAAGCAATATGAAACTACATATTCCTTGATAGCTTTGACCACTCAGCTACAGAATGCAACCAATCAGACACAGACTCTTCAGGCTGAGAAGCAAAGAGTAGCTGTCAAACCTCACAATGATCCTGAGTTCAAGAGGTAAGTAAATACTTCATATATGCATGTTAGAGGGCATCCACTGTTTGACCATTTTATTACAATATTACATGTACCCAAGACCTTCATGTTCAGCTAAGGCAAAGAGAGCAAAGAATAATATTAGTGTGTCACTATGATCGGATTTTATTCTTATTAACCATTATTCCTTCTTCCAATTAGAAAATTTTATTTGTTATTGTAATGGATAATTTTTGTTTGTTATTGTACATTTTATTCTTAGATTTTATTGTCAGAGTCTCTAGGGAG
Organism: Cladopsammia gracilis; assembly: GCA_022457155.1. Classification (NCBI taxonomy): domain Eukaryota; kingdom Metazoa; phylum Cnidaria; class Anthozoa; order Scleractinia; family Dendrophylliidae; genus Cladopsammia; species Cladopsammia gracilis. The sequence continues at coordinate 206,081 of JAJGOT010000538.1, read as the reverse complement.
AATGGTAATTACTGATTGGGTACCCTGTTGAAATAAAGCTTGGTAAATGATCCTTTTACCATGGGAAATTGTGTCTTGTGTGACTGTATTTTACCAGAGTAAATTTGCATAAGTGGTAAATTTCCATGGATACATGAAAACGACCAAAAGAAACATTCAAGGTAAAATGCAGTAAAAGAAACCCGACATAGGTCAGCCAATTACGTTGCTCCATTTGATATCATCTGTCTATTACAGACAGTTCGCTGGGTCCTGAAGAGACCACCATTCATATAAATTCTAAAGGTCTCTATATACCAGTTGTCACCTTTGTAATATAGGTCCGTCCCTTTGGTGTCTGTCTAACACTTCACTTATCAGTTTATTTTATCAGTTTATTAGTTTTAAAAATAATTTTAAACCGATAATTCATGTCTTCAATTTTTGTAAGACTTGCTGATGAGCTGGAGGCTATGAAGGATAATGCCATGGAAGGGATTTGTGAAGCATTGACAGATGAGCTAAAGGAGCTTCAACAGATTCATATCAAAAACCAACTTCTCAAACAAAAAAAACAGCAGCAACCAGGCAAAAACCAACCGAAGCAACATCAGGTATAAATATATAGACCTGCTTTCAGTTTTTGTGTACAGATGTGAGCTTTAACAGTATACACCTGATTGAAAAAAATGTTGTCATGAAAAATGAATAAACAATGACCAAATGGTTTTCTGGGAAGCGGAAACTTCTTGCGTTCTCAAATAAATTGCACATTATTACAACACAGTAAGCCCAAAATCAATCTCTGAAATTATTTTATGAAGAAATAGGTCTCAAATATCAATATTTAACAGGCCTCATTTTAGTTTTGTTCCCAGAATTCCATTGTGGAAATCTTTGTAATTAATTTCCTGGGCAGGTACAAGAGGTCTGTGGAGCTTAGTGGGAAGCACCCATTAAGCTCCACAGACCTCCTGCTAAGAAAAGTGGCAGAAGATCGGGCTGTAAGACACTAACCTTTGATTATCCCCCATAACTACTGAACTAACTGGATATCAGAATTTGCCATAATCTGTAATTGCTCTTTTTCAAAAAGAAAAGAGGTATGGTGTAGTGGCTGCAATGTACGGTGTATAATAATATAGTATTGATGATAATGATCATGATCATAATCACAATAACTTTATTTAAGTCTCAAAATATTATAGCTGGGCATTTTCTTGTTACTTTCTCAGATTTCAAGTCAGACAACTAGGCAAGACAGAGGAAGAATTTGGAGAAAACAGCTGAACAGGAACATGTCTCAAAACTCTGTCATGGAGTAAATAACTTGCTCTGTACCTGAAGTTGTACACAATAGTCATTTAAATTAAGTTTTGACTTGACTTGCAAACATTCCTAATGTTAACTAATCTCTGTGCCTTTTCTTGTAATGGTGGCCATGGTAGATTTTTGCCACAATAAAATAATCAACAAGAAATGGTGCTGTAGTAGTCCTACTTTCAGTTCCCCATACAATATTAATTATCTTTTGTCACTTGTTGGAAGAGAAGTTCACAACACGGTGAACAAATAAATGAATAAATAAACAATGGCTATGATTAAAGTCATGAGCAATTGTTTTGACAGTTTGGATCATTATCACATTACCATATTTAATTCATAAGCATAACATTTTTTTGTTATATGACATCATACTAATATGTAAAAGCCATTTTCCATTTACTGTGGAGTTCAGCTTACTTTGCCAGCACTGGCAGCCAAGTTTGATGAGAAATTCAGAACTATATTGCCTATTTGCCAATTTCATTAATTTTATCAGTTGGCCAACCAAGTTGCAAACTTTGTTAATTTTGAAGTTCACAATCTCAGTGTAAAGAAGTTGGTAAATTCAAAAATTTTTGTGATGCTGTTTTAGAAAATAAGACAAATTTATTCAATTATTGTGCATCGTTTTTTTAATATTTATTTAGAAAATCAGATCAACAGACAAAAGGAAACGTGGAGCATGCTTTGACAAACAAGCTCTTTGTTTACAACATCAGAAGTTGCAATCTCGTTCCATTTTTTTCTGCTGAAGCAAAATCTAGCTACATGAAAGAGAAGTATAAACAACAGACAACAGCACAAGCAAAGATTGCAAGATATTTTTAAAAAAGTGAACATGAAAAAAATATATCTATATGTTAGTTGAATTTGAAACCACAACTGAAATAGAGGCATGCATCTTTCATGATCTCAGTGTGAGTTTATAGATTTGTCTTACAAGTCCACAAAATAATATTAAAGAAAACCACCCAGAGCTAAATTTTTAGCTCTGGGTGGTTTTGCCTTCGCAAATAGCAAAAAAACAACTTTAAAGTTTACAAGCTTCGTTGGCACCAAAGTTGCCAACTATGTTTCCAAGTTCTCAATTTGGTTGGTTAAATGGCAAAATGACATAATTAACACCTTTACAATGCACGTCCAGATTTCCAAATTATTTTGGCAACTGGCATGGCCAAAGTAAGCTAAAAATCCACTGCAAAAGGAGAGAGTAAAGAATAAAGAAAAAAGGTGTTAAGTGAGCTGTAAGCCCTGTTCACTTATTTGCCTTCCACATTCTACACATTTGACAAAGGATATGCTTCCTAATCTTGTCACACTGCCAAAATAAAACAATATTTTGGTTTGGATAACCCTTTTTATCCTGCCCCTTTTTCCAATAACTGATATATCACGCTGGCACTGTCATACATGTAAGCATAGTGCAAACAAAACACATGGCAAGCCATTTGCTACAAGCTTGCATTTTCAAGAGAATATTTTCTTATTATCACTCAGAATAATGAAAACACACCTTATAAGAAATCAGAATGGAAAGAAAAAGTCCTTTTGGTTGCCCTTAAAGTGGAAATTATTTTAATAAAATTATTATTTCTTACTATGAGGATCAATATCTGTTTATTACAAAGCAGAGTTTATGTCTGACTTTTATTCCATATGGACCCAGTGCTAAAAAAAAGATTTCCTCCAAAAAGGTAGTCTACAGGTAGTACAAATGTCTTTACAACAAAGTAACAATATTCTGATCACTAATAATAAGCACTAAGCCTTACCAATTTTTTGCATGACCAGGGTTAACAACACTTAATGGTCTAATCAAGTTGACCTGGGTTTTTGTCTACAGTTTCAATCATTTAAATGTAAACTTGTGTAGACTTTTTTAAGGTGGCTCCATATAGTTTTTTGGCGCACAGGCATGGGCACGAAAATGGCACAAGTGTGTGTTTGTTTATTTTTTAATTTTGTTTAAAGAGGTTTTTAGGTAGCTAAAATGTTAATTGCATGCGTTCCACACAGCAAATTTTTATAAAAATTGGCAAATTGGTAGGATTCTTGGTTCGTGATCACATAGAAAAGACAACAATTTTTGTACATAAACAAACCCAATAAATGTAAAAAAAAAAAAAAAAAGTGAGTAAATTGCCAAAAATTACAGTATGTACCGATTGTTTTATGGCTTTGTCATATAAGACTTACTCCCAGGGCTCCCATTGATAGCAGTGGGGCTTTTTTAACCCTCTGAAGGACTACCCTGGGAGAACATAGAATTTTATTTTTAAATAAAGGTGTCTGTCCGTCTGTCTGTCAAAAATTGTGAATATTTACCGGTGTAAAAGCCAGGAAAAGCCATTGAGGTTTGCTAGCCTTGAACAATAAGTCCAACAACTCAATCAGTGGTTGCCATAGTAATGAGATAAGAATGCCAAATTAGACTTCTCCATAAAGGAGAAAGCCTAAGATATGTGTGTGTGTATATTGTGCCTAGTATCGCAAAACAAAACTTTCGAAAGACAGCAATAAGATCATGTATATGTTATTTGGAAGCTAAAGACTGGCTAATAGCTATATGGAGCCACCTTAAAAGATATGTGCTTCTGGGCCTGGTTGTTCGAAAGCCGATTAATGCTACATGTAACCAAGGATTAAAAGTTAGCCGAGGATTTCATTTCTCTACTTAAAAAATGTTATTAAAAGCTAGTTTTTAGCTAAAGATAAAGAAAAGTCTAAACTGAAGGGCAAAAAAACTTGGGAACAACTTTCACTGATTAGTTATTTAACTCAATTCAAAATTGATGCTAATCGTGCTTTGAACAACCCGGCCCTGCTCTTCTGGGTTGTTGTTAAGTCCTATTTGAATCCATTTTATCTTTCCCATTCCTGAAAATGATTGTTGTGTAAAGCCCCATACTACAATATACATTATGTAAGCATCTGTTTGCACGGATAATAATTATTCAAACAATTTCTGCAATATTTAGCCCAGCTGTGTTTAAATAAGGCAGACTCTGCTTATGGTCATGGAGTTTGGAGTCCTTGCCTAAACTCTAATTTAACTCTATGCCAGATCCAATCTACATGTTATACATGTACATTGTAGGCTTAGTATAACTAATTGGCCATTAATTAATGATCCCAAGAGAATAACTGAATTTTGTTTCACCAAAATCTGCAATGTTCTCAAAAGCACTAATTCCTATGTAGCCAGTACTTAATACAGTCCAAGCTCTCTCAGCGGACACTTTCGTAAGCAGACAGCTCCAGTTGCAGACACTTTTTTGCTTGTTGAGGGTGTCTGCTTATGTGAGCTTCAATTGTAGAAAGTTCCTGATATTCTATCTGTATTTCATTGCACTGCAGTTCACTGGATAACATGTATTAATGATATTATTAAATTTTGTCTTTACCTTTTTACCATGGCACATTCTTCATTCGTCATCACTGATAAAATTTTCCTCGCTGAGTCCCATTGCCTTGCTTCTCATAACAGCTGCAGCTGCAATAGAAGCAGCAAAAGATGACTGAAGGTCTGTTGACATTGTGGGTTGTTGGCTTGCTTCCACGCGAGACAACTGATTGCAGACTCCAAAGGATTTTAACTGCTCATAGAAACAAAGTTTATCATTAAATTCTGTGCCATTTGATGTTTCCACTGCTCTTTGCTCAGAATTATCACCTTTGTGTGACTCATCAATTGAAGTATCTGTTTGAATGTCTACAGGTAATTTGACTGGTTGGACAAACCCTGCTGTACCAATAAGTGGATCTTTTGTCTTTGTAAACAGAACAGCTTTGAGTTCTTGCAAAAGCTGCTTATTTTCCCTAACAGCATTTTTTTCTCTTTCAAGGTCCTCTGCTGTTAAAGTACAGTGTTTATAAAAATCTTCATCATATGGATCAGAAAAGGCTTCATAGACCCTATCAATGTCTACAACTTCTTTATTTAAGTCCAGTGTGCAAGGTGCTGTTGATCTTTCCAAATTGACATCATTCATTGCACTTGAAGAAGTTTCATTGTTAGGTTGCTTAAGAGATTCTTTACCCATCAACTTGTCAATATTCTTTTCACCTTCCTTCCAACAGCTTAATGCTGACTCAAGGTCAATTTTTAACCAATGAAAGGTTGTTTCCAAATCACTGTTAATGTGAGATGATTCTGTGGGGTTTAATTCCTTCTCTTTTTCATTCTTACTTATAACCTGTTGCAATGACTGCACTCTTAGTAGTCCTGCTTGAAGGTGCAGTTGTAGACTGTGAAGTGCAGCATCAAGACCACTCCACTTGGTACCAATCGTTGATGGACGTAATTTCATTGACTCTTCATTGGCAATGCAATTATAGCTTTTGTGCATGTGGTAACTCCTCTCAATTGAGGTCAGGGAGGATGCAAGCAGTTTGGTGGGAATCCCAAATATCTTGTTTATCTTTGTAAAAAGATTTGTGTATAATTCATATAACTTTCCATCATTTGCCTCTACTGACAAACAAAGCAAAAATCTGCTAAGAAACTCTGACTGAAGGTTAAAAACTAACAAGGTCATAGTTTTCAAGCTTTGTAATGATAATCCTTCAGTGCAGTAAACTGACTTAATTCCTTTGGATTCTGTAGACAAGTATGTGAATATTCCTGCAAGCTCCACATTAAGAGGAAAATGTAATATTAACTCTTTGGCTGATTTCTGTAAACATGTTGTCACATCTTCTGTATTTTTTAAGATAGCTTTCCTTAATGCCGGGTAAACTGATCTTGTTAATTTTTCCCTATCTTCTAAGAACGCAGGAACAGCTGGGCCAACCATTGTATAACCTTTTGATAAAAGCTCCATCTCTTGAATGAGCCTTATTGATTTTCTCAGCAGTACAACCAGCTGTTTTATTTGCATAGTAAACGTTTTTAAATTTCCTAAATTTCTCTGAAGTTGAACGATGAAGTAATATCGAACCAATATTTTAATTCCTATTGCACACAATATTATCAGGGCAACTAAAAATGAAGTAAAAAGGAAATCTGTAACAGTCGCTAGTACGGAGACAAGTAGCACAAAAAAAGACAGGAGACGCCTTCCGCTCACCCACGAGTTCATTTCGTTGCCTGATTCATTATATGTGCTTGGATTTCCATGCTTAAAGAGTCCAGGATCAAAATTGAGAAGAAATCTTGAGTCGTCTTCGTTCAAGATTTCAGAATCAGCTACTGCAGCAATGTAGTCTTTCCTGAAGGCTTCAACATCATGTGTTGATGGTGTTATCACAAACCATGCTAAACATGATTCCCAAGTGAATTCTTTCTTATGAAAAAGACCTACTATCCAGGTTCGAAGAGAAGAAAAACGACTTTCTTCAAGTTTTTGGTGTTCTTCAGAACTACTGATCCTTTCAAAGTCTGTGAAACCAATTTCGTCGAGATATTTCTGCAAAGGAGAGTTTTCCAACAACACCTCTTCTTCTTCCGCCATCTTTCTCTTTGCTGTTACCGGGAAGGCCTGGAAGCTAATGTTTCTTTGTAGCCAAGCCTTGAGCTAAGATGGCGGCAGTCATGACAAGACGACAGACTTAAATAAAGCGTTGAACTGTCACGAAATGGAAAGAAAGCGGGCACGTAAGGTATGTCTATTAAACGAAATTAACATGTGGGAACAACTACAGAAGAATGTTGATGACTTGAACAACCCCCATTACCAATAACTGGATTTTCTTGCTAACTTAAACCACATGTAGTTTCCTCTGCTTCACGAAAGCTCCTCCATATAAACTCTAACTAAACGTCGCTATCGCGATTAATTTTGTTTTCCTCCTGAAGAATCAAGAAATCGAGATTCTACTATACACAACTGAGAACCACTTTATGATGTCAGCTTATGTTAAAGATTTGGGAGCAGTATTACAGAATGCAGGGCCACTTTGGTCCACCTCGATCATTCACATGTGTCAGAACTCTTTGTAGAACGAGGTATAATACAAATAGACTTTCAACAGACTTTTTCTGTGGAGACATTCAAATTGCTCGCAGCCTAGAAAACATTCAAAACATACATTAACATTTTAGTAATTATTCATTTACAGCCTGCTGTATCTTGGATTTTGATTAGTGAGAACTTTTATTGTAAAGATATTAGTGTAGCTACATGTAGTCTTACATTTGTGTTTTGATTAGACTGTAATATTAATGTATGAATCTACCCATATATATGTTATGGTTCACATTTTTCTTTCAACCAGTTGAATTTTTATTTTCCTTTGTCTCATTTTCATTACTATATTCTAAGACATGAGAAAACAAAAATAAAGCTGTCAAACCAAAGAAAAATTTGGACCATATATATATATATTATATAAACATTTTCTGTTTCTTAACATAACAAGAATAATTGATGTGGAGCGAGGGCAGAGAGCGATAAGAGAAAGTATGTAAACTAGGACGAATTCTAGAATTCATCACTTTTTACCAGAACACATTGCATTTAACCAGAATGCACTGCGCTCTATCGGCATAAAATTTTCGTTAAACACTGTCGTTGTGTGGATCAATTTTGGATTTGGATTTTGGTTCTGTAATATGGAAATCATTAAACATTTGATGATTTCTATCATATGGGTTTTTTTTTCTTGGTGTTGAGAAACTATTAGACATCTTTTTTGTTAATTAAGGTGCACTGGGAATAATTTGTTAAGTGTCTTTGAAATCTTTTGTTTTACATCATTTGATGATTGCAACATTCACAACACCAAGATACTGCCAATGATAGTCTCCAAATTGACTACATGTATATCTATTTGTTTTAAATACAGGAGAGTTTAGAGGAATTATCAGACGATGAAGATTATGTACCTTATGTTCCATTAAAAGAAAGAAGAAGGCTTGAGCTAGAAAAACGAGAAAAGTACTTAAAGCGAAAAACAGAGCCACAGCCTCTGGTGGAAACTGTACACAATGTGTCACAAACAACTTCAGAGGAGGTGAGTGGTGAATAGAATAATAAATAATAACTTTTACATGTAGTAGCCTGCCCTTGCTAAATTAATTCTCAGAACTCTGGGAATTCCTAGGAATTCCAAGTTATTCCAAGACATGCAAATTATAAAAAATCCAAAAACTTGGAATTTCTAAGAATATCTGGGAATGGTTCAAAACATGACTGGGAATTTGTGGGAATTCCTAGGAATTCCAAATAATTCCAAGATTGTAAATGAAATGTGTTTGGAATCTCTGGGATTGTTTGGGAATGGCCAAAACACAAGTGAGAAATATTGGGAATTTCTTGGAATACAAATTTGGTCCACTAAATAAACCAGTTAATACAGGAGATAAGCGGTGAAGATCAGTATATAATATACATGTTTATTATTCGGCATAGCATTAAATAGAGTATATATAATGTTATTTATCGGCCAGGAGGTCCATATTGGGAAAACCTGATTGTAAAATAAATACTGGATACATATAATATATAGCTGTGGCATTTACTGAAATATATAGATAGGCTGAGCCTAACAGCGTCGCTCTCTAAGGTGAAAGGTCGGAAGCACAAGAATTAAGATTGACGACCTGGCTATTTTTCAATTTTAGCAATTCTCAAAAACAGAATTAAGTGAGGCTTATGTGACCGTCTGCACGGTACATTTAGACCATGCAAAAGTTCAAAAAAACAACTTTTTCTGGGTCTAGAATAACTAGTATGACTAATTTCCGAATTAAATACACCTGTTACATATCAAAAATTGCCCAAGAAACTGATTTGGAAATCAAAATTGCAAAAAATACACAAACATATTTGCATAAGGCGACGCGAGTGAAGTTAGAATGGCTTTGGTTACTATAAAGTCTGTAAAATCCAAGTCTTGTTTCATTTACATAAATTAAATCGCTTTTCAATCTATGTAATGAATGAACAAACACATAAAATTCACAACACAATCTTATTTCGAAAAAATTTATTCAAATCTCAATAAGTTTATGTCAAAAGCAAAATGCATACCATTTATAGTGCATCGAGGCCAAGCTGTTGTTGATGAAATTCAAGAAATCAATACAACTGAATTTAAGCATGTTTTATAAACAATTCTCTTAAACTAATGAGAGCACAAAGAAAAAGTCAATCACAGATTGATATCAACATAAATTTCCATCGAAAAGTGTAATTTGTTTTTACCTTTAAGTCCTTCAACTACTTGGAAATCCAATCTTTGGTTCTGACATCCATAAAACAAACATCTCCCCGCATTGCTTCTGCATTGATAGAAATGTGTGAAGTTCCTCGAAGCAAGATTTTATCCCTGAAAGCTCTTCTTTTTCCACGACTTTAATTCTCCGCTAAACACAGCAATCCAACTAAAGTGTTTAGTGAGCTCACGGCTGTGTGGCCGCACGAAAAACAAAGCCTCGGTTTGGTTTCAAAATTGCTAAGATCCTGCCCAACGCGTACGGTGGCGGGCAGGCACACAACGCGCCTGCGAAACATTCCACTAGCCATGACCATGAAAAATGACGGGCATAGGTTCTATTAGTATGGAGCTCTGCAGTGGGCCTTTGGCCCATGAGAGCTCTGCTATTAATTAACAATTACTGGTAATTTAAGCAATATTCTTAAGAAACATTATTTAATATTGTTTAGAAAAATGAAAAAGAAGAGGAAGCTGCAGTTGGTTTGAAATCCAATGTTAGTTTATTGGATCAGCACACTGAACTAAAGAAGATTGCTGAAGGTTAGTTATGATGTGATCTTGTCAAATATATTTCAATCACAGGTGTGCAGCTGGGGTTTCAGAAGGGGTGTTCGTATTTATCTGAAGGTTTTGTAATGGGGTGAATGCAGCAAGCACCGGAGGAGCAAGCCTCTAGGGGGGTCTGGAGCATGCTCCCCCTAGGCATAATTCTTTCAACTTTAAACAAGAAAGATCAATGCATGTTCCTGTCTGTCTGTCAAGTTCTCAAATCTATTCATACACTAAGCTGGCAAACTGCATCATCCTTGGGTGAAGGCCTTTGAATAGATTCACTACTTCCTTTCGGATTGACAGACATATCGTATTTGATATGCATTAGAGCCAGGGAGGAAGGCCTTCTCTCTCCCATGGTGCACCTCATGTAATTGTTCAACCTCCTCATCGAGCTTATCAAACATTCGCATTCACAACTGGTCACTGGTAGGGTGGCAGCAATTTTCAGGAGCACGTACAGGTTGGGGAAATTGTCAGGATCACATGCTTTCAGTGACCAGGCACATGAATCAGCAGCAATTTGTCCATTCTGTACCAAAATCTTCCACCTTTGAAATTCGGAGGAATTAATGAGCTGAGTGGCCAGGGTAGGTCATCTTTGCACTGGATGGAGTTGAGACATTGGGAGAGCTCAGTGGGTACAAAGAACTCGTTTATATTAACATTTCTTCTAGTTTGACCACCAGCACATAATTTAAATGCTAATAAGTAATCAGCATTTCATTTTCAGTCTGCCATTATCAATCTTCAAGGGGGGTTCGTTTCATTTTCAGTCCACCATTATTGATCTTCAAAGGGGTCATTTATTTTTATTTTTAATTTAGCTGAAAAAGAGACAGACTATGAAAAACAACTTAAGGAAGAGGAAAAGATCTTGGACAGCATTGCTGAGAAGAAAGGTTTGTTTAATTTAGTAGGAATATGTAAAAGTTAAGTCCAGCTCGATTATATTACTGTAGTTATCACATTAATAAAATGTTTCCATAGGTTATTGTCTGTGTAGCTTTTTCAGTTAAAAACATGTTTCAAAGATTACAGATCTTAAAATGCCTATAACCCTGAAATACATGTTTTCAGAAGCAACTCTATACACACATGCATGTTGAATAGTTAAATGGTGAAATATTATTTCGTGTTTTGAAGGTCGCATTATTGAGTTATAGAGATTTGAATTTACAAAATGCTAATTAGCCGATGTCAACCCGGGAATCATTTATTCTACAAATTCGTTTTCCATTTTCGGAGCTAAGTTGTGGAATTGCCTGAAGTCTAACCTGCGTAAACTTAGGAAAAACCCTTTCAAAAATAAAATTCACCAATTTTTACTTGTGGTACTTGGTAATGAGGATGATTATGCTGAGGTCTAAACGTTAATGTTGAAAATTACCAATTATCATTAATCAGACTCCAGCTATTATTATTACTTCCTTATCTTCTATGTGTTATTATAGGTTCTTGCACTACTCATGTAAATACTAGCTATCTGTGAATGTGTGTGTATACCTATTTATTTATTTATTTTACTTATTTATTTATTTATTTTATTTATTTATTATTATTATTATTTTTAATTAATTATTTATTTATTTATTATTATTTACCTGATTTTATTAATAATTTGTGTTTTCTAAATTTGATTGTAAATTATACAACCTGCCTTGATTAGCTTTGCTATATGCGGGTTGTATATTTCTCTAATTTGTTAAATTTAAATTATTGAAATAAATGATGAAATGATAAAAAATGATGAAAATGATACTTGTTTTCACCTCCGAGTAATATTTTTTACGAAACAATTGACTATTCAATGTGCATAGAGTTGATTCTGAAAATATGTATTTAAGGGTTATAGGCAAATGTTCCTGTAGATATGCTGTCAAGCGAAATACATCTGAGTGAAATGGTTCAGTGATATTTCCACTTACACGTATCTGTTGTAGGTTAAAATTATTTTAGGTTAAAAATTATTTCAAACTTGGTTAATTTTTATTTTCCTAAATGTCCCAGATTCATTAACATAATCTCAGACAAAGGAAAATAAAACTTAACCGAGTTTGAAATAATTTTAACCTACAACATAATATGCTTTATAACTTCAACCATTATTTTAATGTTTGTAGTTCTGATGGCTGTTGGTGAAATTGCAAAAGGAATTGTGTATACTGATTCTATCAAGACTGGGTTTGTATTATTTTGTTGTTAATAATCTCCTTTCAGATTTAGCATGTCTTAGCTGGATCTTGATTTTCTTAAACAATTGTCCTGCATTCTACAGTTAGGTAAATTATTTCATTTGCAAATACAGACTACCTTCATGTTGGTATACATTTATTTAGTTTTTTTGCAGCTTCATTGATTGAACTTCAGAAGAGAATCTAAGGAAATATTTTGTAGCATTGAATGGCTTTAAGTACCCTTTGATGTACATCATAATCCACTGTAATTAATTTATCATTTATCAGCAGCTTTCTCCTGTGTAAAGGCACAGTGTCCAGCTGGCTGATATATCGTTATACATGTATGATTATAATGTCTAAAAAAATCAAAATTCCACCAGAATGGAAACTTTGATTTAGAACTTGACTGGCTAACATGAGATCAGAATCAATGAACTGTACTTATTCTGCAAACTACTGCTTTTGTACTGTTTTGCTCTAGTTTCGTTTTTATTTGGTGACATTTGGCGATATAACATGGCAATTTAATAATTTATCATGTAGTAGTGGGTCACTGTTTTTTTTTTTTAATAGCTGGTTCCTTTTAAATAGAGTACTATTTTTAATTAATTACTGCTAATTATAATAGTGACTAGTCTCGGGACATTCACTGGTTTCTATTAAAGGTGGCGTCCTCCAAGATATTTCCAGTCTTACCCACCAGAGAAGTTTGACAAGTTAAGAAAGAAGTGGCATATTCTAGTGGAGGGAGAGGATATACCACCTCCAATCAAGACATTCAAGGTCAATCTACACTGTTAATAATAATTATTTTGTGCATCAAATTCATTGTTATAATTGCATTTTCAATTAGTTGTATAAACTGTCATTTGCTGTTACTTTCACAGGAGATGAAGTTTCCTCGAGCTGTTTTAAATACACTGAAAAACAAAGGAATTACTCATCCAACACCAATACAGGTTCAAGGAATTCCAGCTGTGTGAGTAGAACATACAAGCCTCTTGACTGCAAAAAAGCTATTAATCAGCAGCAGTATATTATTGTTACTGTTAAAGGGATAGTTTTAATCTGTGCACATGTGCCGAACCGTGAAACCATCCCTTTTATGCTTTATTCGCTTTCTTACCAATTTTATTGGTTAAAAAACACTAACATTTACTTCAATAATCACGTACTATAATAAGTCCAAACAAAGTGTTACTAGCTGACCAAAATTCACTGAAAATTTCAACGGATTACACCGACAAAGTCAACACTGAATAAAACCTTTGACCCGAAGGATTTATTCTATGCTCTGGTGGTTTTCATGGCACACACGAGTATGTATAATAATCCATTCAATCAGCTGACTGACCACGACATTTTCATGGGCAAGTTTCCCACCAGAGTTATCTACTCACTTCTGATTGGTCTAAATAATAAAATTAAATGGATTACATCATAGCTTGCACATGCGCCAAACCATGAAGGTAAAGGTAAAGTCGCACACGAGCCATGATGGCCCACATGGCCGGAGCTTAACCCGGTTTCTATAGCATGAAGCAACTAGGAATATTGCTACTCCCCCCTGGATGGGATGCTAGTCCATCGCAGGGTTACCCCCAGCATTTTGTTGCCGGTACCCATTTATACACCTGGGTGGAGAGAGACAGTGTGGAGTAAAGTTTCTTGTCTAAGGAAACAACACGACGGCAGAGACCAGGCTCGAACCACCGACCTTCAGGTTGAAAGTCCGACGCACTAACCACTAGACCACCGTGTCGCCCACCATGAAACCCTCCCTGTAATGCCAGGCTTAACAAATACTGCTTCCATCAGTCAGTGAATTAGTTTTACATGTACATTTATATCCCACTGCTTATTTTACGTGCCAGCATTTGTGAGGACCAGAATTTATTTTACCATATATTTTATTTATAAAATTATAATGATCTCCCCTTATTGATAGAAGTGAACTTAAGACAGTAGTGATGTACTGTACTTTTTTTTTCAGACTTACTGGAAGAGATATGATTGGTATTGCCTTTACTGGTTCAGGAAAAACATTGGTGTTCACACTCCCTATAATTATGTTTAGTTTGGAACAGGTAATCATTTAAAATGTACAGTAACAATTGTCTGTTAAACGGGCAAAAATTAACAGCTGATGAACGGATAGCAGACACTTTAAAATTGAACACAGGTAGGTACTGTAGCTGCCTACTTTGTCTTCAATTTCACTTGAATTTTAGCTACAAAAAGGTATTTGTAAAAAAAAATGTAATGCAATAAGGCCATTTTTTTAAGTAAGGACTTGTGTGTACAACTGTAATACACTATCATATTACAGTCAACGCACTTCACGCATGAACGCCTACACAACGAAGATTGCATTCTTCACGTGTACATAATTTCCATTCTTAATTAGATTATTCCATTCTTCACGTGCATATTTCATTCTTAAATGGAATTAATGTTACTTTGCAGATAGCTTCAAAGATAAGGATTTAGTTTCGAATAAATAATTACAGAGAGCGCGGTCGAAACAATATGGAGGAAGAAGTTCTTCTCAAAATCAAACTGAAAGAAAAGCCGGACACAATTGCGTTCGTAGAAAGGAAGAGTAGCTGCTTAGCCAAACCGCTAAGAGAATTTAGACTAGATATTGTCAACGAAGTGGGAGAGTTGCTTCCCAGGAATTTTAAGTTTATCAGAATGGGTATTCCAGTAAGCCGTAAACAAGAGGACACAATACCGCTTCAAAAGTGTGCAAAGGTAAAGGTTTACCAGGATTGTAAAACCCCCCAAGCGAATTTCTTGCCATCGTTTCAAAAATAAACTCGTGTCTTGAGATCTCATGAAGACCGTTAATTTGGCGGTTAAATTAATGCTTGCGGTTAAATTAAATTCCCACGGCGCACGACACTGAAACTATTCAAAGTTACGTGTAATAAAAAAAGCTACCTTATGAAAAATACAGTTTTATCTAAACGGACGAAAAATCTTATCATTCTTACACTGTCATGAACATTATTTTTAATAATGAAATTCATGATTCGATTATAAAATAAAAGATACGAATAATCAGCAAATTTTTGGAAGAATGAAATCGAAGAATGACCTAATCGATGAATAGTTGAAGTTGTGCGTTCACGCGTGAAGTGCGTTGACTGTAAAGTATACCAAAAGTTAACAATGATTATTACTATTAAAGGAAAAAGCTCTGCCATTCCAAAAGCAAGAGGGACCATATGGGCTTATTGTTGTTCCATCTGTAAGTATTTTGTGTTCTTCTTAAATTAAATATTTCAGTTAGGTAGATTCCAAGTTACATAAATATGATTAATTATTGTGCAAATGCTGGTACAAGTATAGCTGTATATGTAAACATAATGTTTACATTACATTACATGTATATGCAGTTGATTTGAATTCCTTTTTTTTTCCTTAGAGAGAACTAGCACGACAGACATTTGAAGTCATTTCAGAATTTACCAGGGCCCTCCAACTGGATGGTTAGTTTATGGTTACTAGTACAGTGTATACATTTATTGGATGTATTGTGCATGTAGCAATACATTCATCCACCATCTGATAGTTCATTGGTAAAAGATAAAAAATAAGTTACCGAGTTACCAGTATTATCGCGTTTTCAAGAACGCAATCCTAATTTCGTGTTGGAGACAAATTTGAGATTTTTTGGTAGACGTTCTTCCAAATGCCCCCCCCCCCCATTGTTTTTTTTTCAGGGGCTCATTTCCACCGGAAATTCCTTCGAACGCGTCTCCATGATCTGTGATTACTGCTAGTAAATAAATTATAATTGTTATAATTTGCAACGTGTGCATCTTTGTGATAATGATGATAATAATATACGGTACATGAAAAAATTACTCGATTCTGATTGGCTAAGAGCAGTCCAGTTCAAGTGTAACACCAGTGCAAAACGTGTAACACCGGTGCAAAAAGTGTAACACCGGTGCAAAAAGTGTAACACCAGTGCAAATTACAAATCGAAAAAAAAATTTTTTTTCTTTTTTTTTTGCCAAAAAAAAGAAAAAAAAAAATTCCAAACAAAAATGGATGCAAATTTTTTCATGTATAGTTATTAATAAGTAATCATACGGTTTTCTCGTTCAATTTGGGATTAATTTGCACTTGTGAGTTTTTCAAAAAGCTCAAATTGCACTCACCGAAGCGGCTCGCTCGTGCAATTTTGAGCTTTTTGAAAAACTCACCCGTGCAAATTAATCCCAAATTGAACTCGAAACCGTATGATTACCTATACATAAAGATACAGTGTAATAACATATAATTTAATTTTATATTTAGATGCAAGTAGACTGAGACATGCACTGTGTAAATTAATGGTAAGAGAGATATTAATATTGAATATTAATTTCCTTGAATATATAATTTACCATCATGGATGTTAATTTGACAGGTTTTCCTGCTCTGCGATCAGTGCTCTGTATTGGGGGAACTTCAGTCAAGGATCAAATGGAGACAATCAAAAGGCAAATGACATATTTAATCTAACACTCATAAATGTTTAAGTTAAAATGATACTTAATGTCATACATGTAGCGTCTAATTTAAGGGAGAGTTACACCTGAATTTGATTGAAATTTTAAGAGTTTTAAAGAAGGGATAGAGGAAAGAATATTATTTTGAAACATCAACAAACAGTCGATAGCCATGCACCCCAGGTTGGTGTCAGACTGCTTTGTTACCCATCTACTAATTATTATACCTTCATATTATACAATCATGAATTTAAAAATTCATTAAATCTTTAATATTTCTTATTTAATTTACTAAATTTCACAAGTTCTCCGTCTCCTTTCTTTTCCTCTAACACACTCCTAAAAATTCCCAAAACATTACATATTAACATTCATCTGCATGTTCAAACTTATGATGGCATTTTTATATTTCTTGAAATGTTGCGAGGTGATAGTTAGACTATAAAACGTGATTGGAAGTAGTGGTAAAATAGCATTTAAGGTGTAACTCCCCCAGCCTTAATTGTTTTCTTCTGTCGTTATGATGATGAATAGATGAGGTTCTCTCAAGTGGTTTGTTCAAAATATGTCTGTGCCTTTTTATTAGGTCAATGACATTATGCATTAGATTAATAGAATGCCCAAGCCATTCTAAACACTTGTAACTAATGTCAACAACTTTACCTCAGCCTGCAATCTACAAACACCCTCAGGACAAAAACAGACTAAACAAACTCACAGAATGAAAACAGCAACAACATCTGATCAAACACAACCAGTTATATCAGCACAAAGGAGTTAGCAGAACAGTCCCCAGGTCTTATTAAACTATTGTTACTATTAATCACGGTTCTCAGATACTTTTTTAAGACATCAATATAAAGTTGTACTGATGTCTCAAAAACCATCCTGTGATTGGTTGAAAATTTCCCACGGCAATATATTGGGTTACTCACATACAAAAGCAAATTTAAAATTATCACCAAAGAAAAGCAAAAATGTTGATTACTTTCTCAGGTTTCGCAGATAAAACAACTTTGCATATGATGCAACAATCCTTTTTATCAAAAGTGAAAGCTGTTGGAAGAAAAATAATATATAACTTTACATAATTTATTTTCTTCCCACACTGTCAATATAATGCAGTATTGCCATCTTAAAATCAAAATTAGTTTATATTGTTAATGTTAATGCATGTAATAAATTATGTCCTATTTTATTAAAATAGAGGTGTTCATATGATGGTGGCTACACCAGGACGTTTAATGGACTTGTTGGACAAGAAAATGCTCAATCTAGACATCTGCAGGTAAACACTCTTTTCAATTTGGAGTTTTTTTGAAAAAATACAATCATGTAGCTCTTTAGCTGGCATAGTTTGTGCTGTTTGTATGTACATGTACAGTAGAATCCCAATAATTCAAACCTCCAGGGGAGAGCGAAATTTGGTTTGAGAAATTGAAGGTTTGAGTTATCATTTTAGTAGTTGCTGAGACTGCAAGATTAGTGTGTTTGAGAGTGTTGATGCACCTTGGGTCAATCATCTTTCTTTCACTTCAGATGACATATTTCTGCCAAAAACTTGCTTAATTCTCTCCTGAATCTGTAAAAACAACAAGTTCATCTAGAGGAACTATTTCTTATTCCTCTTTTTCCTGAACCAACTTCAAACAGTTTATTCCACCATTTTGTTTGTTTTGACAAACTTTATTTGCTGATTAGTGATATGAGTTACTTTGCAACCTTGCTAGGTGGGTTAAATTTAATGCTTAGTTTGAACTTTATAAGCGCTAATCATTTTTAACTCATGAATATGTGAAGCGTAATGAGTTATAGCTGACTGTGGCAAATATGCAAGCTTTCACTGACCTTCCTTCCTTCCATTCATCGCTCGGCTGTAAACTTTTCTTGGTAACTCTGCTTCAAGCCCTGGAAATTAAAACTGATCCCTGTGGACTTCAAATAAATTTTTTAAGACTTAGGAAAAAACTACAGCACATGCAGTAAATGTTGGTTTTAAATAATTATGCGAAGTTTCACTGCCATGTGTAAAAGTTCACATAAACCAAATTTTGTTTTGAATTAAAAAAGCATGTCTTAGCATGACACAATAAGCATTGTTTAAAATAAGAGAGGACTGGAGGATGCAATGTTTTAAATTTGTTTACAGAATGGAATAACCTGGATAAAGACCTCAAAGAATTGAAGAGTGCCAAAGCTTTGAAAAAGAAAGTTATAAACAATTTACTTAGTAAACAAAATAGTAATATGAATTTTCTATAATTTGGATAATGTTATTTTTTTGCATGTTTTTATTATCAAGAATTTTTAGTATGATATACATATGTGCTCTTTCAATATGTTTTTAACTTATATATATCAAATTATTATTACTTTTATTTATGTAAATTTTA
The DNA here is from genome assembly GCA_022457155.1 of Cladopsammia gracilis. Classification (NCBI taxonomy): domain Eukaryota; kingdom Metazoa; phylum Cnidaria; class Anthozoa; order Scleractinia; family Dendrophylliidae; genus Cladopsammia; species Cladopsammia gracilis. The sequence goes on along the minus strand of JAJGOT010000538.1, from coordinate 186,986 downwards.
TGTGTTGACTAGATTACTTTATAGAGGGCCACAGGGTCATCAGTTGTACTTTAACTGTTACGTGCTACCCTCTTAAAATAAACCTGTCATATTAAAGTTAAAGTTAAAGTTAAATCAATTTTATGACTGCTCTGTGAAACAACAAAAAACTAAGACCAAGTTTTGCCCTCGTGCCAGCTGACACTTATGGACCAATTTTTCATGCCTGGTTGAAAAATGTGTGGTATTACAGCCTTAACTGACACACTTTCCAAACATATGTTAACTTGAACCATGCAATGCAAGAAATGGAAAGTCCATGTAAAGTGAGTAAATGTCGGTACTTTCCCCAAATTCTCTGATTTTTGATGTGAAAACACTGGGGACGAGGTTGCGTTTTGCGATACACATTATTCGGAACATGTTTGGAAATCTTTGTACATTTTCAGCGCAGTGGTCTAGTGGTCAGCACATCAGACTTTCAACCATGAGAACGATAGAAAAACATCATAACACATAGAAAAATCACATGACTTCACCCTTTGCTTTTCTTCTTGAATGTAAAAAAAAATTCTGGGAAATTTGAATAATTAAACGAGACTTACCTGTAAGTTGAAGTTTGATTGAGATTCTACTGTAGCATTTGCAGAAATGAAGAGATCACATGAGATAGCAAGTCACGTGACTTCGAGCTCAGTCTTGAAAGCATATCTTTTGAGGTGTCCCGTAGACTACCCCAATACATGAATAATAGATATTGGATGTATGCAACTACATAGAATGATATGAATAACAACTAGATGTGATAAGGCAGTACACAGGGGGGGGGGGGGGATAGGGAGGGATGTGATCTCTTCATTTCTGCAAATGCTACGGTAGAATCTCAATCAAACTTCAACTTACAGGTAAGTCTCGTTTAATTATTCAATTCTACCTCGCATTTGCATACATTCTGAGATCACATGAGATTTTAGAGCTCATAGGGCCCTCCAAAAATAATACACATTCCAAATAAGGAAAGGTAAACATGGCATTTATTACCAATGCACTAATTCTTTCCCAGTACATTGTTAGCAAAAGAACTATCATTAGACAGTGGTTTGTTATAATAAACAGCAAACACAGAGCTTGAACGCCAGCCAGCAGTGGCCATAATTTCATCTAAAGGAACATTAGCTGACTTTGCAGCAGAAGTGGCTGCACTTCTGGTGGAGTGAGGCTTAAAAACAGAAGTATTAATTCCAGCGTCAAGCATAACCTGTTTTAGCCACCTAGAAATAGTGTCTTTCGATGCAGGCCCATGAGGCTTGCAGTGGCAAATTAAAAGTTGAGAACATGAACCTCTTAACTTAGAAGTTCTGATAAGATACTCTTGTAACAATGTAAAAATGCAAAGGGTTTTATCATTGTCATATTTCTTCAACACAATAGGTTGCAGGTGTCTTTGCCTGCCACCATGAGCACTTGTTTGCTTTAGAATGGATGTAATTTGAAAAACATATTCTCCAGCTTTAGTTTGCATGTCATTAATTGACAGCAACTTAAGAGTCTGTGTTCGCTGTGCAGTAACTAAGGCCAAAATCATAGTCAGTTTCAATGTCAATTGCTTCAAAGACATTTCCTTGATGTCAGGATAGCCCTTTAGGTGACTGAGAACAATTTGGGGATTCCATGTTTCCACATATCTGGGGAAAGTTGGTTTCCTATTGAAAGCACCCGACATAAAACGTGAAATGATAGGGTGTTCTCCTACTTTGAAGCCATCAATGTTGATGAATGAAGAAAGGGCACTTCTAGTGGTCCCTAGAGCACTGTAGCTAAGCTTTTTGGACTGAAGAGTTAGAAAGTTCAGCAGTTGTGGCAATGAAGGTGTTGTAATGCTGATCTTCTGTTCTTTACAGTAATTTATCCAAGCAGATATGCTGGTTCTGTATTGCTTCTGAGTACCTTCTCTCCATGAATCAATGATGATGCTCAAAGTTTCCCCAGTTATTCCTTGCAACTGGAGGGATTCCCTGACACAAGACAGCCAATCAGTCGGAGCTTGGGGTAAAGAGGGTGGACTTTCTTGACATTGTGGGGAAGGGTCAGTGTTGACTTCTGCAGCTTTATTCGGTGTAGGGGAGCCACTAGCATTGACATCACTCGTGGGTACCAAAACTGTGTTGGCCAGTCGGGGAGAACTAGGATTGCTGTTGTCTTGGTGAATATTATCTTCTGAAGTACTTTCCCAATAACACTGAAAGGTGGAAAGCAGTAAACAAGTTTATACACAGACCAGTCAAGTGTAAAGGCATCAATAGAATGGGCACTTGGGTCAGGTTTCCATGCTGCATAGCAGGGTAGTTTTGCATTCAACCGTGATGCAAAAAGATCAATCTCAGGTTTTCCCCATTTAGTAATTAAGCTGTTATAAATATGAGTGTCTAATGACCATTCAGTATCATCAAGCTTCAACATTTTGTTTTCCAGGTAAATGGGTGACAGTTAAGGATATGCCCCTGTCTTTGCACCACAGAAGAGTTTCCCTTGCAATCTCATTACAGTCCCGAGAGTGAGTGCCACCCATATTTCTCAGATAGGAAACCGCTGTTTGGTTGTCAGACAACACTTTGATGTTACAGTTTGTTAAGTCTGAGCACAATGACTGAAGGCCAAACAGGACTGCTTTTATTTCCAAGTAGTTTATGTGGCACATACTCTCATACGATGTGGGACCATCGTCCATTTGCAACAAGGGGAGAATTTTCAATAACACTTCCCCATCCTGCTAGAGAGCTATCGCATTTAAGGGTTAATTTGTATGTCATAGGCCGAACAGGGCATGGATCATTGTCAATATTTGAAAGCCACCAAGACATGTCTTTCTTAGCTCTATCAGAGATGAGCATTCTCTCATCTAAGTTCCACCCATTCATCTTTAAAGCATCAGTTTTGTCATTTTCAAGAGCATGGTAATGCAGTGGGCCATATTTAACTCCAGGAAAGCATGACACCATTTGCCCAACTACAGATGCAACCTCTCTTATAAGTAGCTGCTCCTTCCTAAGGAGCTGTAGAATGGCTGATTTTGCTTTATCAGCCTTGTCCAATTTCATTGAGACTGTCATCACAACAGAGTCTAAAATGAAACCCAGAAAACTGACTCTCTGGGATGGGGCAAGTTGGGATTTATCAGAATGGATAGTGAATCCCAGAGACTGCAACAATGTAATAGCCCTTTGTATAAAAACGAGCAATGTCTGAGTGTCATCTGCAAAAAGTATAATGTCATCAATGTAAATGACTAGAAGCACCCCATCCTCCCTTAATCTGGCAAGGGCAGGTTTTAACAGTTTGGTAAAAATTCTGGGTGCACTAGAGAGGCCATTAGGAAGGCAAACAAATTCATAAAGTTGGCCTTCGTGCTCAAAACGAAGGTATTTTCTGTCTTCAGTCCTAATGGGGACAGAGTAGTATGCGTCCTTTAGGTCTAAGACAGCCATCCAACAATTAGGTTTCATAAGTTGAATAGCGCTTTGCAGTGAATCCATCTTAAAGTGACGGTACTGAATATGCTCATTCAGCTTTTTCAAGTTCAAAATAAGACGGTGAGACCCATCTTTCTTGGGCCTGGTGAAAATTGTTGAGATAAATTCACCAGGAACATGAGCGGCTTTCCTAATGACCCCTTTAGTTAAAAGCTTCTGAATTTCAGTAGTAGCAATATCTGTCTCTTTACTAGAAAGTTTGACTGCTCTAGGGGTTTGCACCTGGCAAGGTGGGTTGCAAAACTCTAGTTGACAACCCTGAACGATGCTTAAAATGTAGGGATCAGACGTTAGAGTCTGCCAGACAGTGAAATGCTTAGCTATGTTTCCAGCTATATACACATTGTTACAAAGTGGTGAACATATACTTACTGTGCTAGTAGCTGGCAGTAAGTGTTCTATTGGCTTGTCCGGGTTGTCTTGTCCCGGTTGGCATTGTTTTTGGATTTCCAAGGTTTGAAGTTGTGGCCTCTCCAGTTTTTTGACTGCTTATAGCTGTTATTGCCAGGTCTTCCTGGAGAAGGGCGTTGCCCTTTGTAATTAGGGGTGATCTTGGCCCCTATTTTGTTTTGATCGCCAATATCTTTCAAATGCTTTTGTAGATCATCTCCAAAGAGAAAATCTGTAAAATGGCAATTGGGAGGAGCAGAGAGCTGAGTATTCCCTCCCAATATCTGGTCTCAGAAGCAGACGTCGCTGCATGTTTATTTCATAAGAGGCATGAGTGAGGAGGGACATGGCCTCCAGCCCCTGTTTCTTTAAGTCTTGGCATTCTTCAGCATTAAGCGATTTCACCTGCATAAGCTTGTCCGTTATTCGGACAACTGGCAGGATGCCTTTTGTGAGAGCTTGTTGTATTTTGAAAAATTGTAAATCCCTCTTCTTGGTAGGCTCTCTCAATCGACGCCAAATGCCCGGGTTTACCCTGGGAGGCTTGGCTGAAGTACAATTAGCCGGTCTCTCCTGCCTCTCAAGCCGGTCTTTGAGATTTTTCTCGCTTAATTTGCAGTGGAACATTTTGTCAACTAGCTTGGCTAGTTTTTCATTTTCGAGGCTTTCGCCCACGGTATCATCAGACTCATATTCTTTTACAAGTTCCGAGAGGAAATCGTCCTCATCACCACTACGAGTGGTATTTTGCTCTAACTCATCATTGTTGTTGTTTAACACAGAGTCGTAGAGCATCTCGCAGTCAGTTGACTGGTCAGAGGCGCTCATGGAGCTTCCTGCCTCGCCATCTTTGTTTTTTGCCTTTTTGGCGGGAACGGCGTTTGGAGCCTTGCTCGCCGGCCGTTTTCCTTTGCCTTTGGTCTCTCCTCGCGGTGAAGTTAGGAGATCTGGTAAGCTTTTTGTTAAGCCTAGTATTGCGTTGGTAAGTAAGTTAATTTCCTCCGAAGAAGCGGCTGTTTGATCCTTGGGTTGTCGTGAGCCGTGAGGAAGGACAGCGTTGCGTTCGTCAGTAAGCGATTCCTTGTCTGTCTTGTCTTCTTCGGTCTCATCTTCGACTTCGTCGGCAAGAAGATCGTCCTCAGTCTGTTTCGACATCGAGGTCATCTTCGGCTTGAGGTTCTGAACGGGATGGATAAAATTTTGGGAGCAACTAGTGCTCCAAGCGACCTTGCTCGAAATCAAACTCGCACTGAGCTCGAAGTCACGTGACTTGCTATCTCATGTGATCTCAGAATGTATGCAAATGCGAGGTAGAATCTGGTACGCACTTGCGTACTTTGTGTAAAGGCAAATACGCCCCTGGCATAACATAACCTCTCAGTGTGCTAATAATGTAGTTTATTTACATCCTTCATCTGACCCATTTTGGATTATTGTCACACTGTCTGGAACTGATGTGGGGCTGCAAACAGTTCTTCCTTAGAAAAACTGTAAAGAAGGGCGGAGATCATACAAAACGTTTTTTGGTCGTACATTTCTCGAAATATAGCCGTACGACGTATGCTCAATTTTTGATATTTTCATTTATATGCAAAACACTCTCCTACAGATTTTTGTTTTAACTTGTAGAATGTTTATTTTTATCCAAAGTTTAAATGATAAGATTTTGAGGTAGGGTCGTACAGGTGATTTTTGAGTTTTAGAATTAGAACCCAGTCTTCTGACAACAACTCTGTTGCTTGTTTAAAGCCACTTCTAACAAGAGGATGGTGAAATTACAAATACCCATTGTCTTGTACGATGGTTTTGACTTTGTAATTGTTGCTTGTTCCCACAATAAAAAATGGTCACCTGTGATTGATATTATTGAAAGAAACTGGTGACCCCCATAAACTGTAGTAAGTCACCTTAAGTGAGAGAGATAGCCATGTTTTATCATAGTAGCAAAATGTATTGAAGGGTGCTGTCCTCAGTTTCTTAAAGTGTTTTTTATTATTGACAGATGTGTCCATTCTCATGCTACATGACAAATCAATTTTTTTACATTTGCCAGGGGTTCTCCCCATAGCTGCCAAACACTCCTGACTTTTTATGGTTACCGTAATGGCTGTATGATCAATAACAGGATGAAATCTTGTATTTTATAGCAGGCGTTTATCAGTTTTATTGTATTATAAACATTTCAGGGTCCCTTATGATAGCAGTTGCTTGTAACATCATCATCATCATCATCATTTATCAAGTTACTTTTGTTACTTAGGTACCTGGTTCTTGATGAAGCTGATCGCATGATTGATATGGGCTTTGAGGAAGATGTCAGAACAATTTTTTCTTACTTCAAGGTGCACCTTTGATTTGTAATAGACTTGGCAGGCACCTTTTTAGTTTTTCTCATGTGGATAAAATACATGTAAAAGTAATTAATATGTGGTTCTGTTTGTTTAAAATACAGTCCCAGCGTCAGACACTTCTGTTTAGTGCAACAATGCCAAAAAAGATACAGAATTTTGCCAAAAGTGCTCTGGTGAAGCCAGGTAAGCATGTTTTCTTGCAGCTTTCACATTGAATTATTTCATACTTAAGTCATCTAAATTGTTTTTTTTTTATTGTAGTAACTGTAAATGTGGGCAGAGCAGGAGCAGCGAGTCTTGATGTTATTCAGGTACATGTTTGGTGAACTTGGTTTCTAACTGTTAACACTTTCGCTCTTAATTAAGAGTGCCAAAATTGAAAATTCAAGGAAGGTACCATTCAAAAGTACTGCTGAAGAGGTTTCATTTGAATGGTCACACCATAGGATTTTATCTACAGACTCAAAAGTTAGAACTACACTACACATCTCTGTTGTGCTTCAAATTTTTCTTTGGTATGTAAAATTAATTTTCATACAACTGTGATTTTTGCCTTACTTTGTCTCAAATTGTGTTAATGAATCCGAAACAAAGGAAAATAAAAATAAAATAATGTTTAAACCAAAGAAGAAAAATTTGAATCACAACATCGCCATTATTGACTCTCACTACTTGGAGCCACCCTGTGAAAAGTATGTGAAATCCATGTGAATTGGGAATGGCACCTTATACATTAATCAACCACATCTGAGAAGAGAAATCTTCAAGGAGCCTTCCCTCATATGATATGCAAAGGAAAATCCCTAAAAGACCTTCTAGTAAAAGCTAAGCTATGAAGGCTTCAGAATTTATTTATTTGCAAACTGCAGGAGTCATGCAGGCCCATCAACACTTTTTAACTCTGGTTGCTCTCAGTAGTATCTAGAGTATCTAGTATCTAGTAGTATCTAGTAGTAGTATCTAGTATCTGGAGCTTTTTAACAGCCATGACAGCTGAAATGCAAGGAAAATGTCACTTGAAGTGCAAATTCATGTCCTAGCTTTTTACTACCATGGTTGTGACTCGCATAAAAAAGTGAGGGTGTTGTTCAGAAATTTTAAAAAGAGTCCCTAAAAGGTAAAAAAATCTTGCAACCCCTTCCCCCCTCCCCACCCCACATTAGCATTTTGTGCAAATACCCCAAGCGAGGACAAGAAAGCTGTTCAAATGCCTGGTGCCATAGCACAGAAATAAAAGAAGGGTAATTCTTCAAATGTACTTGTAGGCTCATCCAGACAAGTGTTTCCACTCATTAACTCTTCTAGTACTAACCTGATCTCTCTCCAGAACTAGTTGGGATAAAATGTCTGATCTGCATTAACAAACTCATAACTGGCAATGAAGCCAGGTTACTATGCAGTTAAAAACACAAGAATGTCAAATACCCTGGGTTCATAATTGAGTGTAGGCTATGTCTGAACCCCAGAATTCAAATGTGACAAAATGCTCAACCAATGCCTGTGGGTTGAGGGGATGAACACTGCTGGAATTGGCTGATGCATTAGATGTGGCAAGTTTTACAAACCAATCAGCAACACAGTTAAATCTCTGTCTTATTTATAGCCTTAACTAAAGGTACCAAACATACATTTTTAAGAGATTTAAAAGGTATAAAGCTCTGAAATGAAAAAAAAAAGAAACGATGTTCATGTTACTTTTGGCAGTACTTTTTTAAACTATGTTTTTTTGTTTTCTCATGGTTATATTCTGGGCTTTTTTTTACTTTATTCTTTTTTTTTTCGTTTCACTATACTATTCAATAACTTTGACAGGAGGTTGAATATGTGAAGCAGGAAGCTAAGGTTGTGTATCTGCTGGAGTGTTTACAGAAAACATCACCTCCGGTAAGTAAATTACTATTTTTCTGTTTGCTGAGATGACACATCTTTGGTTTCATTATTGTTGAGAAAAAGAGGGAAGTATGGAACACAGAATTCCTTGTGATGGCCTTCATAATTTCGGGATTGAGCAGGAATAAAGAGGAAGGCATTCAAAATCTATTATATTTTGCTATCCAGAGTTACAATACATTTACTGAAGTTTTGGTAGTGATTTTTTCCTACCCAGGTGATGTCAGAAACCGTTTAGGTTTCTGTGTGTTTTGGGACAAACAATATCTCATTAATGACTTATTCATTAATCGATTGATATTGTAATTCGATGACCAATCAATAGGCCTTTATCACTCCCCGCCATTTTGTATAAAAACAAAAGATTTACGCCGCCCAGCCTCGCAGTGAAAAAGTTGAAAACGAGGTTGGGCGGGCAAAAACAAAGCATTTTATTCTCCGGGGAGTCAACATGGCTGCCGCGTGATAAAGGCCTATGAGAGAAAATTTTGTGACATTTTGATGATCGATTATTATCGATTATCATCAATTTTCGTTAATTGTCATTGATTAACATTCAATTGTCATACATTTTCATCGGTTGTTTTCCGTTTGGATCGATTTTTATAACATAACCTCAGCAATTCTCCTCTTTTTTCTCGCTACACACGCCTCACCAACATCTAAACTAGAGTCGCAGGCATGGTAACCTTTGACTAAAACCTGTCAATGTCAGTCATGATATACGTCCAGTATACGTTTGCGTAAATCTATAGCCGGGTCTATCCGGCTCTATATGCTACGAGATACAGTCAAACCTCTATTAAGCGGCCATCTATTAAGCGGTCACCCTCTATTAAGCGGTCACTTAACAAATCCCCGGAATTAAATCACTCCCCATATTTACTGTAGTAAACTTGACCTCTTTTAAGCGGTCACCTCAATCCTTGGTAGAAAAAAAGATGGCGACTGGTACATTTACCCATAATTCTTAGCGCACAAAAACCTTAACAATGTTCATAAAAATGTAAAGAAAAGTTATAAAATCTTCAAACCTGGTCTACACATTGTCCTTAGTACTGGAACAAATATTGTAAAAATTTGGCTTTCTTTGTGCCTTATGTGCTGTGTTAGGTCCGCAAGGTATTGTGGTAAAATGAACAGCCGCCATCTTTTTTCCTACGGTGGATTAAGCGGTCAGTTGGCTATTCCCCGAGGGTGACCGCTTAATAGAGGTTTGACTGTATCGATGACAATCAATAGCAATCGATGTAATTATATAGGAAATTTTTCTTGTGACTATCGATTGATCATCGATTGACCGATACCAATCGATATCAATTAACTAACAATTATCGATTGATATTGATTGATCGATTGATTTCCGATCATCAATTTTCATCCACTGGTGAGGCCGGGACTATACAAGGTCTGCAAGGGATGGTATCTATCTTCTTTTAGTTTGAAATGTAACGTTAGACACCTTTTAGTCATGGTATGCAATGATTCTTCAAAATGTCATAAAACCAAAATACCCAGGCTTCAAAAAAAATAATTAATTCTTGTTGTGTTTTTAACAAACGTTACTTCAAAGATTGGTAGTTTCTTGGTGTTGTGGATGTTGCGATCACCAAATGACGTAACACGATAGATTCAAAAGACAACAAACAATCCCCACACCGCAACACAATAGCTAACCAAAATTGTGAATGCAAGAATGGCCTGGCTCCTCTGTATCAGTCCACTGGTACAGAACCATATTCTGTTAGTAGAACCTTTGCTGTTAATAGAATAATAAACTGTTTTACTTGAAGTGAACATGAACATGTTTTTAACTCGTGAATAAACGAAGCCTTGAATAAGTCATGGTATACGGGGACAGATATGCAAATTAGTCACTCCTTCGGTCGGTCGGGTGATCACTTGGCTGTAAACTTTTCTTGGTCACGTGATTTAATGCGTATCTATGTTGAAATATTAAAATATGGTCGAGTGGTCTAAATGTTGCTCGCCGGTACCAGCAAAATTCAAATCCTGGACATTAATTGTGAAAGTGATTTTTGCATTTGAAGTCGTTCAATTAAAAGAAATATCGAACCTTGTTTACCGCACGATGTCTGTTTAGTGGTACAATTATCTTGACATCATAACGCAACGATGTTCTGGAGTGAAGTGTTGACAAACATGTTCCATTTGCGTTACAGATATCTTGTTATACTGCACAAAATAAGAGATCGTTCGGCATTTTTATGGCGAGAAGAAGCTTTTACCTATATTGCGAACAATATAGCACATTTAGGCGCATTAACTAAATTGGAAAGTCTGCATTTTGAGTGGCATATGACGATAAATGTTACTTTAAAACAACATATGCGTGTTTTGCACGGCATCATACGAGAGAATTCACACAGACCTTTATGCTCAAGGTGCTTTGTTACGTAAAGTGAAGTTGATAATTTTCATTTTCTGTTCAAACTGGCCTGAAGGCGGAGTAAATTGCTTATTTCTGAGCAGAGTTTTTGACGCATGATTGTTTCACAATCGCAACCGGATACAGTCGAACCTCCGTAATACGGACACCAAAGAGACAGGCCCAAGTGTCTGTATTATAGAGGTAGGGAATGTATGAATTTTGGTATCTTTGGGACCAAGTGAACTGTCCGTAGCAGAGAGGTGTCCGTAAGGAGAGGTTCGACTGTATTTAAAACTGTCAAATTAATTTTGTCTACCACGGGATATAATTGTCGTATTAAACCGCAACGTCCCGCTAAAATGATTTTAGAGACAAACATCAATCGCTCATATCTTGCCTAAATCAGGTTGCCCTGAACTAAAACTTCGCAAACAGCTTAATTTCAAATTTCCAATTTTTCCATTTTCTACTAGAAATGATTGAAAATAAAGAGTAAGTTTATTGTCACCTAAAAATTCGCCCAGTCAGCAGTGGAGAAAGGGATTAATGACTTCAGCAAATGTGTTGGAAGGGCGTTAGGGGGACTAGCGGCCTTTTCCAACACTCGATAGATGCGTCTTGATCAATCAGACCTTCTTCAATCAACTCAACTCTTTTAATCCAGAACTCGCTTTTACAGGTCTTTACAGTTCAGCTTATACTCACAAATCTGATCAGAAAGTTCGTCTCGTAGCTTTTATCTGGGCTGAGAATGAGCTATCAATCAAAGTCACTATCATGTCAAACCGTAAGGCAGGTCAACGTAAGCCTTAACATGATTGGCTAAGACAAATCATTACCATATATTCCTTCGATATGTCTGTCAGTGTCGAAGCTGACTTCTCTTTCAATTTTCACTAACATTTCGGAACCATTCTGTTGGAAATATATAGAGCGTGACAATCATTATTTAGTACGTGACAATCAGTTAGCGTTATATTTGACATTCAAGATGATCCTAGCAATGACGTCAATCGTATTACCTTAGCAACCTTATCAAGGGTGTATTTTAGGAACTTTCTTAGCATTTGTAATCAGTTGACAAGATATTTTCGAGACATAGGGAGTGATTTAACCGTGACCATTAAACAAGTTTACAACGAGATCGAGAGTGACTAGTGTTGTTATCCGCGTTTCCAACACTAAGTGGCACCTCCGACGGGACTTACACGCGAAGAGATGGATCTAGAGAAACTACTTAAAGAGATCGACACAAAACTTCAACTTCTGGAGTTTAAACAAAACAAGGGGAAGGACATTGTTGTGAAGGGAAACACCACTACGCTTGAGAGGCATGTGGATGCATTGGCGGCGTTGGCCAAAGAGGTGGATGAGATAAAAGTGAAGATTGAAGAGAAAAAACTGGAGAAGGGGGATTCAATGGAAGAGGTAGGTGGTTGGAGTAGTGGAATAGATTCGAAAATTGAGGGTGTGGATGTTGACATTGAATTTCTGCGGAAATGCTTGAGTGAGGCGAGACAACAATCACAATTAGCCAAAAAGGAAAAAGAGGATGAATTGCTGGCAAAAGAAAGAGAGAAACAACTCGAATTCGAAAAAGAGAAATTAGAAATGAAGCTTGAATATGAGAAGAAATCAGAAGAGTTCAAAAAAGGAAAACTAGGAGAGTCGAGTGGTTCGCACGCAAAGCTACCAAAACTATCAATTACCAAGTTTGATGGGACCTTGGAAAAATGGCTTCCGTTTTGGAATAAATTTTGCGCGGAGATAGATTCAACTGACTTGCCACCAGTAACCAAATTTGCCTATTTAAAGGAACTCATCCTACCAAAGGTACGAGCAGATATTGATGGGCTCCCATTTAACACGGAGGGATATGAAAGGGCGAAAAACATTCTTAAGTCAGAATACGGGAAGACTTCAGAGATCATCAACGCTTACGTGACCAACATTATGGGTTTACCGACTATCTCGGGTGAAAGCCCCAAAGAAGTCGATGAGTTTTACAAAAAGCTTTTGTATAATGTGCAAAGTTTGGAGACATTAGGCAAATTGCGTGAAGTCTCAGGGAATGTGAGGGCGGTGTTGGACAAACTAAAGGGGATTAAAGCTGATTTAGTGCGAGGACAAGACGGGTGGCAAGAGTGGGATTTTAGCCAGTTACTGCAAGCAATTAAGCGTTGGAAAGAAATCAACCCTGTGACAGAAGAGAGCGAAAGTACTAATATGCCTGACAGAAAGAATTACAAGTATGATGGGAATTCTCGACGGAGGTCTTATCAAACCCAACAGGAAAATGGACGACAGTTGCGTGGATGTGTCTACTGCGATAAGACAGATCATTTTTCTGCTAAATGCCCCAAAGTGGTCGCGATTGGAGATCGAAGAAAGATTCTCAGCCGAAAGCAATTATGTTTCAATTGCACCGGTGACAGACATAGAGCTGAGAGCTGTAGAAGTCACGGATGTCAGAACTGCCAACGGAAACACCACACGTCGATTTGTGACCAAGCAACCCAAACAACCAACGGAAGATTTCTGACGGCACAAGACAAGAACGCGCCGGGTCAAGTAATTTATCCTGTCGTTTTGGTCGAGGTGAATGGATTCAAATGTTGTGCACTCCTCGACACAGGGGCAGGCAGTTCATACGCGTCGTCGGCTATTCTAGACTATCTTGGCATTCGACCAATTCGACAAGAATTCAAGCGTATAGAGATGATGCTCGGATCTGTCAACAAAGTCATCGGCGTTTATGATCTGACGATTAACAGCCTCAACGGAAAGTTTCGATTGGAAACGGAAGTCACGAAAGTCGATCGTGAGACTTTGTTATCACTTGACAACCCAAGATACGCTGAAGTGATCGAGAAATACCCTCACCTCACAGGAATCCACATGAGTGATCGAGATGAAAAGCTTGAACTGCCAGTACACATTATACTGGGCGTAAGTGAATACGCGAAGATACGAACCGAGACAAAACCAAGGATTGGACGCCCTGGAGAGCCTGTGGCGGAGCTGACGCAATTTGGATGGACAATCATGTCACCAGGGAAAGAGATTGACATCTCGAGCATGCTTCTGACTCAGACAGCGGCGGCAGACTACGAAGAGCTGTGCAAATTGGACGTGTTGGGGATACAAGACAAAGGACATCACACAGACGTATACGATGAGTTCAAGGAGCAATTACATCGAAGCTCAGAGGGCTGGTACGAGACCGGATTACCCTGGAAAGGGAACCACCCTTTACTGCCTAACAACAAGGCGGGAAGCTTGAAACGACTGGGCGGTACTGTTCGAAAACTGGAGAAACAAGGACTTTTCGAGCAGTATGATACTATCATTAAAGATCAACTTGCTGAGGGAATCGTGGAGCGAGTCGGAGAGCACGTGGTGGGGCGAGAGTTTTACATACCACACAAACCCGTGATCAGAGAGACCGCTGAAAGCACGAAGCTTCGCATTGTCTACGATGCTTCAGCTCGGACGCATGACAAAGCACCATCGCTCAATGATTGCCTCCACGCGGGCCCGCCCTTGCAAAATCAACTGTGGGCAGTACTGGTACGGGCTAGATTTCACTCGGTTCTTACAACAGGCGACATGAAGCAGGCCTTCTTACAGGTCAGGATCCGCGAGCAGGACCGTGATGCTATGCGATTCCACTGGATTGCTGACCGTGAGACCAGACGCGTGGAAACTTTGCGATTCACGAGAGCATTGTTCGGTCTTTCCTCATCGCCTTTCCTGCTAGGGGGAGTTATTCGACAACACTTAGAGAACTGTCGCGAAACGTATCCAGTGATTGTGAACGAGATAGAGAAGAGTCTGTACGTTGACGATTTGATCAATGGCGGTCCTACTGTGGAAGTCGCTAGACAAGTTAAGGAGACCTCGACTGAGATATTCGCTCAAGGTGGATTCACACTTCACAAATGGCATTCAAACGCCGCTGAGTTAGACGCAGTCAGTACAAAACAGAGCAGTGAGACGCAGGAAACCTATGCAAAGCAGCAATTAGGAGTTCCCCAAAGAGGGAAGGGGGCGCTCCTCGGCGTTTCGTGGGATATGGAAAAAGACACCATCGAAGTCAAGTTCCCCCCTGACCGTGCCAAGCCTACCAAGAGGGGCGTGTTGGGAAAATTGTCAAGAGTTTACGACCCACTGGGTTTGGCCTCACCCACATCGCTGAGCGGGAAATTGCTCTACCGCGAGGCCTGTGAACTGAGAATAGCGTGGGACACACAACTTCCAGAAAAACTAATCAAGGAGCTATCGCGATGGGAGGAAGGGTTACCTTTGGGCATAACCGTGCTCAGGCCCCTCACGGCGCATAGAGAGAACATCACCAACATCGACCTGCACTGTTTCGGTGACGCGAGTGGTAGAGGGGTTTCAGCTGCCTTATATGCTGTAGTCACCCAACCATCAGGTGTCGGCGTGGGACTCGTGACTGCAAAAGCAAGGTTGGCCAAGCAAGGCCTGAGCATTCCCCGTCAAGAGCTGGTCTCAGGACACATGGCGACAAATCTGATCACCAACGCGAGGGACGCGCTGGAGGGTTTTCCTGTCGGTGAACTCTACAGTTGGCTTGATAGCACAGTGGCCTTGCACTGGATAAGAGGAGCTGGTGATTATAAGCAGTTCGTTAGCAACCGGGTCAGCAAGATCCAACAACATTCAGACGTGAAATGGCGTCACGTGACAAGCCAGGAGAACCCTGCGGACCTTGGAAGTCGCGGCGGAAATGTGCTCGGGGAGGAGCTGTGGTGGAAAGGGCCCAAGTGGCTAGCAGACAGGGAAAACTGGCCATGTGATATCGTGACAAGCGGTACTCCTGAAAGCCAAGCAGAGGCGAAACTGACGCGAGAGGTGTTTGCTGGTGCACGTGTTGTGACAGATGAGTTTGACGTGCTGCTAGAGAAGTTCGCTTTGTGGAAAGCATTAAGAGTTTGTGCCTGGATTTCACGGTTCGTGTGCAACTCCCGCAAGCGCCAGGAAGAGAGAACAATAGGGCCGCTCACGACTGAGGAGATTGAGCAACGAAAGCACTTCTGGACCGCGCGTGCGCAAAAGAACGGAAGGAGATCAGAGAAGTTTGATGATGACCGACTCCAACTGAACCTGCAAGAGAGACGTGATGGACTCCTAGAGTGCCGAGGAAGAATCCAGGGGGATTACCCTACTTATCTTCCCGATACGCACCCCTATACAGAGAAGCTGGTAATGCTGTCACATCTGGTCGCGCTTCATGGGGGAGTGGGTCTTACGATGGCTAAAGTGCGTGAACATCATTGGGTACTAAGGCTGAGACGACTGGTGAAGAAAGTTATAAAGAGCTGTTATGGCTGCAAACGATTCCAGGCTACTGCGCTGGCAACCCCCCCTCCTGGAAGTTTACCAAGAGATCGAACCGAAGGAACAGCAGCATTCCAAGTAGTGGGTGTTGATTTCGCCGGACCTTTGACATATCGGAAGGGAAAGAAGAATGAAGGCAAGGCCTACATTGCGCTCTACGCATGCAGCCTAACCCGTGGGATTTACCTGGAATTGTTGCCGAGCATGGAAACCACAGAATTCATGAGCAGTTTAAAGAGATTCATAGCACGCCGCGGACGCCCAGATACGTTCTATTCAGACAATGGAAAAACCTTTGTTGGTGCAGCAAGGCTACTAAAGACCGTTATGGCTGACGAGAAAATACAAGATTACCTGGCGCACCACGGGATCAGATGGAAGTTCAACTTGAGCAGAGCGCCCTGGTGGGGAGGTCAGTTTGAGCGATTAATAGGCCTGGTCAAGAGAGCGCTATACAAAGAAATTGGATGTGGGATGCTGACATGGGCTGAGTTACAGGACGTCCTACTTGACGTAGAAGTAGCATTCAACAATCGCCCACTTAGCTACGTTGAGGACGACCCTCAATTACCAGTGCTGACCCCAAATTCACTGTTGTTTGGACAACCAAATCTGCTGCCGGAGTTGGAATCTCATCATTTGGAGACCCCAGATTTACGAAAGCGTGCCAAGTACCTTAAGCGATGCAAGGACGTTATGTGGAAGCGATGGACGGAGGAATACTTGAAGGCACTTCGCGAGCAACATCGCCTCAAACACTCAGGGAAGCCTTCTACCATAGCGATAGGAGATGTAGTACTGATCAAAGATGACGAGAGGAACCGAGGAAAATGGAAGATGGGGATCGTTGACGAACTTATCACTGGCCGTGACGGTGTGGTGAGAGCGGCTAAGCTGCGAGCTGGAAACTCGCACCTCGAGCGAGCGTTACAACAGTTGTACCCTCTCGAGTTGACATGTGATCGCAAGACAGAGAGGCCTGGAAACGAATTGAATCCTAATGCTACGGAATTCACTCCACCACGGATGACACGCCGTGCGGCGCTAGATGCTAGAGACCGACTTGCAGCTATGGCTGCTGATGCAGAACACAATTCTTGAACATTTATTTTGCAAATTGAGAACTTGCCACTAGGGCTGTTTAAGATTAATGTGATTAGCGCAGCGTATTTGTTTTGCAGAAATTCAGAACTTTGAAATAATCGCGAATTCATTTTGTTACAAAGTAGGAGAACATACATTTGCTCTCTCCGAGACAAATGGGGGGAGGATGTTGGAAATATATAGAGCGTGACAATCATTATTTAGTACGTGACAATCAGTTAGCGTTATATTTGACATTCAAGATGATCCTAGCAATGACGTCAATCGTATTACCTTAGCAACCTTATCAAGGGTGTATTTTAGGAACTTTCTTAGCATTTGTAATCAGTTGACAAGATATTTTCAAGACATAGGGAGTGATTTAACCGTGACCATTAAACAAGTTTACAACGAGATCGAGAGTGACTAGTGTTGTTATCCGCGTTTCCAACAATTCAGCCAAAACAAAACTACTAGAGAAATATAAAAATTACAAGGTAAATATTTATCGAAAGGTTTACGTATTTGTGTAGAAGATAGAAGTAAAAATTACATTTGAAATTTGTTACATGTTGTAGAAAAACTGAAGACGACAAGCTTCTTTATCGTACATGATTGGTTAAACTTAGTCCAGCCCATTCCATATCATTAAGGTGGTACGTGTCAACTAGTAAACCTGTACTGCTCTGAGCATACCTTAAGCGATCTTCCTTGACAATAGTTTCTTTGATAAAATTTATATTTTACCTTATTTGGGTGAAGACGAGGGCATAATAATCTAAAGTTAAATAGCGTCAACATAGGGTCCGAAAAAAGTTACCTTAATCGATATAGTTTAACTGAAAAATAAGACAGTTGAATGAAAATAAGTTACTCCAACCAAAAATACTATTTCCAGGAAGAGTGCCCAGAAAAACCTGACCTGAGTTTTGTTTCATTATCTCGACTCGACATCTATCGGCTTAAGTCCAATAGGTCAACAGGTTAGTAAATATTTGCAATGATCGCAAGGTTGCTTAGTGAAATACAAGTTTAAACTAGTACTTCTACGAAATATCAACTGGTCAGGAGAAAGCATCCTTTAATCCGCATGATAAATACTCACAAGAGTACAAGCAAAAAGCGAGTCAACAACATTTTTAAGTGTCCCAAGATTATATAATTCTTATTGCATATATTTTTAACACCAAAAACAAATTTCCCTTAACCTTTAACCATATATTCGATAACTATGTGTGACGTTTCATTGTCTGCGTTTTTATTGTTTTACATATTCTCCCTTCTCAGAATGAGCTAGTCCCTAGCTCACTCCGGGTAAAAATGAAAACGCAGGCAATAGAAAGGTACACATACGCAAATATACTGTGGATATATTCCATATTAGTGGATAATCTAAATATTACTATTGCTGAATCTACACGAAAAAGGAACACTGATTTCAAGGATGGCTCGACAAGAAAATTGAAGGCCGGTGGCGGTGATAAAACGGCCTGAGGTAGGTATCTTGTGTTCCCCTTTCGTCAGCACTACTTGTAAATTATATATAGAAACAAAAACGAACACGCGACGAGAACTTAATGTTGTTGAGCCGACCACCAGTCACGGCGGATCGCGGCCCAACTAAATCCCGGGGGTTGAGGAGGACTGGCATGGCGATAAAAGATAGCATCGGTGCGGCGCTCTGCGGGGGTTAGAGCATAACTATCCACTGTGGTAAAGCCAATATCCTCCTCGGGTGGAATACCATAATATTCTATGGAACAATAATGATGAATACCTGTTAAAATTACATTACAAATCACTCAATTTCACTCCGCCACTACATTTCGACAACGCCACTATGAACTCACTCGAACATACATTTCAATTACTTGATGGACAACTAACAAATGAACTTGCATCGATGAAACAGGATATTTCTCATCTACATCCAGTTCGAACAACTACCCTAAACGACTGGCTTACGTATTTCGCTTTCATTATAACATTGCTTAACAGTATTATTATTGTTTTCTTGTATTGCCGTGCTAATCGCCCAATTTTCTTCGCTCGCAAGCAGCACCAACATACTAAACGACGCTCGAAAACCACTAGCAATTTTTCGCATACGAGCGACAATGAAATGGAACTCGCGCCAGTTTTGCCTTCCACGTCCGCTAACAACTCTGATTTATCTGCTGCAAAGTGTTCTACGTGTCATAAATTGGTCATTGACCCCGAAAAGTAACATTATAATTCTACTTGCATCATGTCTACCTTAAATTAGATTAGGCATACCTTGTTTTGATGTCAATCAGTTTTCGTCGTTCCATTTTCATTTCCCGAACTTCTAGATTACTGTTCGGTGTGTTATCCATTCAACGAAGGTTCTAACCTTATTTCTTAACTATTTTCGGTCACAATAACTACACACTTCTCGATATAACTTCCCAAAACATAAGTTATATCTTGCAATGGCCGTGTGAGTTAGTTTCACTTGTTAGTACCCAGTCGCGCGCGCACTCGTAACCATAGTGACCATCTCTCGGTTCCAGACTTCTAGAGAGCGCTTTCGCATTGTTTTCGCTAATTACTCATGCGCGTAGCGGCATGAGGTAAGGTTTCGGCTCCGTTTTTCTTGTTATTTTTATTATTATTATTATTATTATTTTTATTTTTTGTGTCACGATTTTGCATGCAAATTTATGCACGCATATTTTAAATTGTACACTTCCGGTTCATAGCTTTTCCACTACACTTCCTGTTTAGTGACTTCCGGCTACTCTCACTTCCGGTAAAAGAGCGTTACTCAAGTGTCACGACAGCGTCTCCTACAACCCTACTTACATAATCAATGTTCATGTTTGGTATATATAAGTCTTAGAAGAATCATTCCCTTCATTGTGGTACAGCCTACTTACGCATGCGCATGAGTATAGGCTGCTAGGAGCCTCTTGTTTGCAAATAATTTCGCCTCCTCGTTTAGGTCTTCAAGAAAATGGAACAACTGACTTCGAGACCCATCAAACAGCTTGCAGAGTCTCCAAACAAGACACACCTAATTTGCCTTCCTGCTTATCATTTCACACGTTTTGTTTCGCCCGTCTTACTTTCATTTTGCAGCCCGCTTTATGAGGCATATTTAGAACGCCATATTAGTCAGTTCACCACATCCTTGTGTACCCATTGCAACATGACTTCCCCGTGACTTCCCCATGATTATTCTCCTGCTGAATTAACCTTTTTATTGGATTTTCTTGAGCGCACTCCACAGGCTATATTTTCGCCAACACTATTTCTCTCGCTCATTCGCTTATGCGATTTTATGTTGATAAAGCATCATGTTATTTTTGACCTCATACAATTATATGTTCCTCGCCACATGCGACATCGTTCTCCATTTATTACAGCTTTGGTCGAGACTCTCAGTAATTCTAGCTACTATAATTTAGGGCAAGAATTTGCTACCCTTTATCTTAGCGATTCTTAGCGTTTCAAACTGTAGGTTTCTGCTCTCCCTGTCATGTACCCTACAACAATTTACATAATAGTTCTTAATCTACCGTAATTAACTTATTATTGCTTCCTTATTTATTAACGCTTGAGCGGCGACGCTGCTGCTCGTGCACACAATAAGATGACATTGGGTCTCGATTGTTTTCCCTTATACACTTGAGCGGTGACGCAGCTGCTCGTGGCTAATATAAGGGTTTACCATTGGGACCCCGTAGGTTCTTGTTGGGTTTATTCATTGCGTTTCCTTATATCACTTGAGCGGCGACACTGCTGCTCGTGGCTTGTATAGGGAAAGGTAGTCGAACCCCACGAGCACCTCAATTTTTGTTCTCCATCGCATTTTCTTTATCTCGCTCATATTTCTTTTTTCAGACCTTCAACATTATGCCAAAAACCCGTCGTCGCCCGCGCGTCGACCGTTCCCAAGCAAGACGAGACGCATTTCTCGCGTCCAAATGTTTTGTGTGTTGCGACACACCGTCCGAACACCCATCAAAGTCCTTGCCTTGTTGTGGCAAGCATATTCATGAGGCTTGCCTTCTTGAATGCCTCCGGTTTGCTGCATGTACAATGCGCGATAGATGTCCTCACTGTCGCGCTGAACTAACGCCACATAATTCTAATGAGGACAGGCCTAGGGGACCTAATCCGATCTCACTTGAATGGGTTCGTTGTTGGAAGGGCGTTAGGGGGACTAGCGGCCTTTTCCAACACTCGATAGATGCGTCTTGATCAATCAGACCTTCTTCAATCAACTCAAGTCTTTTAATCCAGAACTCGCTTTTACAGGTCTTTACAGTTCAGCTTATACTCACAAATCTGATCAGAAAGTTCGTCTCGTAGCTTTTATCTGGGCTGAGAATGAGCTATCAATCAAAGTCACTATCATGTCAAACCGTAAGGCAGGTCAACGTAAGCCTTAACATGATTGGCTAAGACAAATCATTACCATATATTCCTTCGATATGTCTGTCAGTGTCGAAGCTGACTTCTCTTTCAATTTTCACTAACATTTCGGAACCATTCAGCCAAAACAAAACTACTAGAGAAATATAAAAATTGCAAGGTAAATATTTATCGAAAGGTTTACGTATTTGTGTAGAAGATAGAAGTAAAAATTACATTTGAAATTTGTTACATGTTGTAGAAAAACTGAAGACGACAAGCTTCTTTATCGTACATGATTGGTTAAACTTAGTCCAGCCCATTCCATATCATTAAGGTGGTACGTGTCAACTAGTAAACCTGTACTGCTCTGAGCATACCTTAAGCGATCTTCCTTGACAATAGTTTCTTTGATAAAATTTATATTTTACCTTATTTGGGTGAAGACGAGGGCATAATAATCTAAAGTTAAATAGCGTCAACATAGGGTCCGAAAAAAGTTACCTTAATCGATATAGTTTAACTGAAAAATAAGACAGTTGAATGAAAATAAGTTACTCCAACCAAAAATACTATTTCCAGGAAGAGTGCCCAGAAAAACCTGACCTGAGTTTTGTTTCATTATCTCGACTCGACATCTATCGGCTTAAGTCCAATAGGTCAACAGGTTAGTAAATATTTGCAATGATCGCAAGGTTGCTTAGTGAAATACAAGTTTAAACTAGTACTTCTACGAAATATCAACTGGTCAGGAGAAAGCATCCTTTAATCCGCATGATAAATACTCACAAGAGTACAAGCAAAAAGCGAGTCAACAACATTTTTAAGTGTCCCAAGATTATATAATTCTCATTGCATATATTTTTAACACCAAAAACAAATTTCCCTTAACCTTTAACCATATATTCGATAACTATGTGTGACGTTTCATTGTCTGCGTTTTTATTGTTTTACATATGGTATGACATTCTAGTCTTCTCGGATAAGGACGAAAAAACTGTAGGTCCCGTCTCACAGCACTCTATGATCCGTTCTTGTGGGACGTTAAAGATCCCACATGACTGTTCGAAAAAGAGTAGGGGCCGTAGACCCCGGTGGTGTGGTCAACCTTGCGGGTTGTGGGATTGGAAGGGATGGCACCTCGCATGGGACTTGAGTCCCGTTCGTGCCTTTCCCTCTGGACTGTATGAGTCCAGAAAAGTTGTTAGAAAAAAAAAAGTGGCTTTGCCACTTTCTTCTTTTATAATAATTACACTTATTGTAAAGCGATGAAATTTTTCAATGAACAATAAAATTATTTATTTAGATCCTTTCATATTCACGAGTTTGCTCATATGAGCCTTCAATTTTGATACAGGTGCTTATTTTTGCCGAGAAGAAAGCAGATGTAGATGATATTCATGAATACATGCTGTTAAAAGGAGTGGAAGCCGTGGCTATACACGGCGACAAAGGTATTTACAGTCTACTTTGTCAATACAGACACCTCTGTAGGGCGGACACCCCTGTAGGACGGACACCCCTGTAAGGCAGACACCCCTGTAGGACGGACACCCCTGTAAGGCAGACACCCCTGTAAGGCAGACACCCCTGTAAGGCAGACACCCCTGTAAGGCAGACACCCCTGTAAGGCGGACACCCCTGTAAGGCAGACACCCCTGTAAGGCAGACATCTCTCCAACGCAGACGTCAGTGGTTGGCCGAATTTCACTTGTTTGTTTGTCTGTACCTAAGCTCTGTATAAGGCGGACACCTCTCTAAGGCAGACAACTACAGCTGGTCCTCAGGGTGTTCGGCTTAGAGATATTTCACTGCATATCCCACTCAGACTTGAAACGCTTCGTGTACACTCATGCAACTAACAGCCAAGGGACCAGGCTCTGATTTTGTGTGTGTTATATGCGAGTGGTAAAGCTTTGATTTACAACCAAGTGAGCTAAGTGAGCACAAGGGTTACCAAACCATCAAAACATGACAGCATGTTAGAAAAACGACAGAACTTCCATACTGATTGGTTTCTAAAGTATTCAAGTTGTGACAAAGATTCAGATAAAGCCACTGAAACGCACAGATGAAAAAGACCTGTTTTCTCTACGACCTGACTTTTTCTGATATTACAAAAATAGCTTTTTGCAGCCCATATCGAATAAATATAAAATTGGAATCTGACACATGTGATCATAGTCTCCTATGGTTCAAGACGGTCCTGAAAAATCGCACTGTAGTGATTGGCTTAAATCTCAAAAGGAATCTGGACTGGGGTGTGAGCAGGCATGAGTGGGGAGGAGCGTTGGACTGCTGCTGTGCTTTTACGTATTCTTGTAATTTTATTAAATAAGTTTTTCGAGCATGTGCTTGTTTGACTGCTCTTTCTTGCTGTTTGACCAGCCTGCGCCGAACACAATATCAGTTTAACAACACGCAACATGGATTCACAATGTTGTGTGACATGTTGCCTTTGTTTGGCCCTTACACGTGCAAGTTACATTTACATAAGCAATGAAAACCACAGAGCACATGCAAGGTCATGGAAAGTGTATTTGACCACCGTCAAACTAACCTGATGCCGGTAGACACTTAATTAATTTATGCAGGGTTTTTTTTTTTTTTTTTGGCAGGACTGTCACATTTTTATCGTGTCCTAGCTGAATACTGTGAATGTATTTTGCAGATCAGGAAGAAAGGGAATATGCAATGAGAAGCTTCAGAGAAGGGAAGAAAGATGTTATGGTCGCAACTGATGTGGCATCCAAAGGCCTTGATTTTCCTGATATTCAACATGTTATTAACTTTGACATGCCTGAAGACATTGAAAATTATGGTATAAAACCACAGCCTTGAAGTTGGCTTATTTTAATAATCATTCTACTGTTTGTTATCAGAAAGTTCAACTTTTATTTTCACATCAGCAAATGAAGCAAGATTCTTCACAATTTATCCTCTACGTAAGCTGCTGTGTGATTGAGAGAGTGACTTGATAATTTCCATTATCTCTGGTTAGGACTCGCCAATTTAAACCAGTTTTGTTGTCAACAGATTTTTTGTTTTCATTTGGGCTTTCACTGTATTCCAATTGATCAACCTCATTTTCGTCTGCGCTTATTTGATGTCTTCTTGTGCTTCTGACATTCTTGTAATCCCAAAAACATATTGTTGTGCAATAATACATTGTGTGTGTAATATTTGCGGACATTTACAAGTCAGCTGAGGCTGTAGTTTGGTGGTGATTGTTGTTGGGTACTTTATTGTTAGATACCTTTGAAAGTCTTGTCTGTCTTTATGCTTGACGGGGAAAACATCTAAAGCCAGATGCCTTTTTTTTTTCTGGTGGAAAAAAGTGCGAAGCTCCAAACCCCTTAAATGGGTTAACACCTCTGCGTTTTTTTAACATTAATTGATCGGGTCTCTGTTTTCCTCCTTATCTGCCTTATCTAATGTACTTACTGCTTATCAGTTGTGAGATGTTTATGGTGTTATGTTATGTTATGTTATGTTATGCTTAGTTCATAGGATTGGTCGTACTGGTCGTTGCGGAAAGACTGGAGTTGCTACAACATTTATCAACAAATCTTGTGGTGTGTATTTTGTAAAGGAGGCAACTATCTACTGTTAGTTAAGTGTTTTGTTATCTAGTGTCTAGAGATGTCATTATGTGCCTTATGCGCCTACTGGCACGAACAGCAATGATCATGAGTGGTGGTTCTATTAAGATCAAGTTTAGAGACGTGTCATTCTCAAAACGTCAAGAGTGTAGATACGTGTACTTTTGTCATCATGCCGGGGACCATGCAACCTTACAACATGCTGTTGACCCATTACAACATTAGTACAATGGACAAGGATTGGATTTAATGATAATAACTTGTAAATGCTTTACCTAAATTCCATTAAAACGGCAACATGAGAGACAAGATAATTTCACACATGGGATTTTTCTAAAATGCGTGAGTGTTAACATTGAGAGAAGGAAAAACGGTGGGGAAACGGGTGCGACCGCATCGGTTTTCGCACCAAACAATCGCCATGTGGTGGCAAATATCTATAATGCGCTTTTGCTGCTTCGCTGCTGAAATTTGTCCGTTGAAACCTGCAACGAAAATCGTTTTTCGGCTCTTTAATTTGATAGAGCTGCAATTGACAGTCGTTGAACTAATTTCTACATTTTCATTCATTTTCGTTCATGTTGAACGTTTAAAAAAAAAACATCGGGCTGATGAAAAAAAAAACAGTGTTAATCTCTCGATCCAGTATACAAATAGTAAGGTTTCTTGCAAAATATGTATGCCATATAACATATTTTAAAATGTCTATTTGGGATTTTCAATGCGAAATCTTAAACGCGCAAAATTTCACTTTTACTGATTTCGAACTCGGAGTTTCTTTTTTTGTTTATGGTAATATCGATTTTACCAGAAAATATATCTTGCCAAACTTCAATTCAAAACCAGTTAGTAATGAAAATTTCACGTTGATCTGACTTGGAAAAGACCGCTTAAAAGCCGATTGAAAAATGTAGATATGGTCTCCAGAAAACTGTATCGAAACACCTTAAAATATAAACATTGCAGGTACTACGGCGAATTTGTGGTGCGAAAACCTATCGGTCGCGCGTACTTTCCTGCATTTTTCATGGTCTCATTGTAAAAACTGAGGAATTATACAATTTTTCATGTGTGAAATTTTCTTGTCTCGTTTTTTTTTTCTTTAGAAACTACTGTTACCCCTTTAACACCTGTTTAATTAACCACACCTCAGTGTGCTTAATTAAACAGTTGAACTCTGGATAACCGGACAGCTTAACAAATCTAACTCTTTGGGTTTTTTTTCAGATGAATCAGTGTTGTTGGATCTGAAGCACTTGCTGTTGGAAGCTAAACAGAAGATACCTCCAGTCCTAGCCGCGCTGCAGACAGAAAATGAAGGTTACCTCGACCTTGGAGGTATGACAACACAATGCTTTGTTTCTTTCCTTTCATTACAGTAACTGTGAAAATTATACTCGCTTGCAACTCAACATAATATGATAATGAATCTTTAGACTGCTTTTTAAAATGATTATCATTTTCTTTTTAAAAACAAGTGTCACAAATGATGGTAACATTCAGTTAGTCTTAATTGTAGCCTTTTTTATTTTTTTCAGAGGAACGCGGTTGTGCTTATTGTGGTGGCCTTGGCCATAGAATTACCGAGTGTCCTAAGCTAGAAGCAATGCAAACCAAACAAGCTGGCAATATTGGACGAAGAGATTACCTAGCACCAGGAGCGGCAGATTGGTAACATGGGGTTGTGCGTATTGTGGTGGCCTTGGCCATAGATTTACGAAGTGTTCCAAGCTAGAAGCAATGAAAAACAAACAAGCTGGCAATATTGGACGAAGAGATTAGCGCATCAGGAGCGGCAGACTTGTAACATGTGGTTGTGCATATGCCTTGGCCATAGAAGGCGCGCGTAACTCCTTTATTCAAAACGGCTGTTTGATTTCTTTCCTTTTCAGTGTCAAGCTTTAAATTTCATTGCTGTCTTCTTCATGAAAATAGAATCAGCAAGACATTGTTTGAAAGCAGCATCCTCTGCCGTCCGCTTCCTGCCAGTTTTTATTTTAAACTGTTATGTTCACTTTGCAACATATGAAGGGTATTTTGAAAAACTATTGTAAGTGGCCATTTGCTCCATGTTAATTCTATTCGAGACTGCATGGTTATCATGTAAGAAACTTAGTTCTGTATAACAGTATTTATGTTTTGAGAAAAAGATTTAAACCTGGGGGGGGGGGGGGGTACTCTGGATTTAAAGTGACGGGGATGTGCAAAGGATTTTTGGGGTTGAAATTTTCAATTCCAGGATTTTTTGTGTAAGCACACTTTGGCAAGCTAGTATTTTTTGGGGTGGCTCGAGTGAAGTAGGGATTTTTTTGGGTATTCAAAACAATATCAAGATTTGTGGTAAAGAACTGTTGCCGTGCGTTGTGCCCACGTAGTGCTACGAATGCAGTACAACCAAACTTGTTATATCATCTTCTGGGTATTTTTAAGGTTCGAAGATTCAGCATGGGATTTTTTGGGGGGTTGATTTTTGCCCCCATTCGCACATCTCGCTCACTTTATATTCGGAGTAGCCCCTGAGGTTTAAATACAGCATTACTGATTTGCTTAGTTGTCCGTTTTAACTAAAACAAAATCAATCAATCAATCATCAGCTCCTCTTTCATATTGGTTGCATCTTCCATCCAAGGTGGGGTCAGCTTCCAGCCTTGTGCTCTTCTCGCACCATAAGCTGCCACCTGACGTTGTCTCTCTAAGAATTGACTATGCCATGTGAACAGGTCAGCACTTTTTCTCTGAGACTTCAACCCAAAAACTGTACGGAACAATAACCACCTGTGGTGTTTGAACATTGTAGAAATACGTTTGTCAACTGCTGCACAGTAATAACCGGTATATTTATAAAACCGGACTAGCGATATTGACTGCTCACGTGATGTTTGGCAGCAATCCCCCTTTAAGAGGGCCGGAATGACACTCCTTATTTCTTCTGAGAAATCAAATACTGACATTATTTTTCTGGGGCTAAGATACACACCTAAAGTTATCGGTGTCGTTTCTTAAATTGTTCAGTAGCATGGTTAGACTTTCCAGGTGTCTTTTCTATAATGGTACTAAGTACTCGAATCAGTAAATGCCAAATGCCTTCCCTCATTTAAAAGCCCCCACCCCCCACTTTCCCCCTTCCTCCCAACACACACAAACAACCACATCCTTATTGAACAAACAAAAACGGACTTTGTCTCTAGTTAGTGGATGGCAATATTAAGTTCAGTTATTAAATTACAATATTAAGTTATTTTGTGAATATACCAATTTCTCTCTACCTGACTTGCATTTTAGTCATTGCTTATTGAATGAACGTCCCATTTAAGTCACTGAGTTTGTACACGGGCGTTTATTCTAAGAAAAAAAATAGGTAAACAGGGGAAAAAAGAGTACGCGGTTAATAATATAATCGGGTTTATAATAAATAGGGGGAGGGGTTGGGAGGATACCTCCATACACTCATAAGATGTGTGTCGTCCTAAAGGGTGAGGCTTGTGAGCCATATTTGCCTAGTTGAAGGTATAAATTTTTTATCCTCAAAACGCCTTGCTTCCCAAAATCGCGTTTTGGTATAAAACGGGTCCGGGGTGTTCAGCTCTGTGAGGCTGAAATGCACCATAAAGTGAATTGATGACGATAAACACAGAGAAATCATATATGTGAACTGCGCAAAAGAAATCCTGAATAAAGAAATGATCCCAGCAGTGATGTACGCAATTGCGTTTGATACGGTACAATAAAGAAGCTAGAAGCCCTACAAACGTCTTTATATTATTTTTTGGTCCGGTTATTAATCAGCGTTTATAATCGTTTTGGGGGCTGGTATAAGCTCTCAGCGAGGTTAACAAATGTCGCCAATGTTTTCCTCGCAAATGCTGAGAAATTCCTTCCTTCTAGTACAGGCCCAGCCAGTGAAGTCGTATGTCGCACGTTGATCCTCCATATCGTAGCCCCTCGTAAAGCTTATAGCAGCCGAGCGACAGCGGGGAGAGGCTAGTGTCCGGCGCCTTTAAATAACGGGAACATGTGACTAAAGGGAAGATAACCCCGACAAATAAACAGTGGGGTTGGAGTAAGGCTAACCATTCGCACCTCGTAAAATACAGCCAATTATGGAAGATACAGCAGCCCTATTCTCCAATGGGAGAGATGGATGACTAAGCACGGCTGTAGTGTTCCAACACAACTGTTAGGGCCGCGGGTTATTTAAACACAGTCTAACTTACATCGCGGTGTAAGACAATTAATTGACTTCGCACTGTTTATAAGTGGATCAATTTTAGGTAGATAAAAGTTTTTCTAGTCTGTGTTATAAGCCTTCTGGACAATGATTACATTAAATAACGTTTAAATATTAGAGTTGGCCAGATTGAAATTGGCTTGACCACAGTTTTGTTAAGTAACAACAAGAGATTATAATTGGACAATTATTTTCTCTTGCTAACAATCCGTGTAAGAAGTAAGCAACCCAAATCCACGGAAGGCAGAAAGGTGTGAATTGTGCTATCGTTGAAACCGTCCACCTCATTGGCTAAAACATGAAAATCTACCATAACTTCATCAGGCATCGCATTTATTTATCTCTAGTTTACTAATTGATCCCCTTTTAGTGAAAACTATTGTGATTTTTAATGCAACAAAAATTCTATGTGGGGAACATGGAAAATTAGAAGTCTTTCTTGGCCATTGTTTTGGAGTCTCACGATTGGATGAAATTTTGTTACACAAAAGAAACATCGCTTTAAAATAAAGTTTCAGTAAATTTTATTTCAAAACCATGTTGTCCATAGGTTGACGTATTCTCAGTACGAAAATCTAAACATTCTTATGTGAGCTTCTTATGTGGGGAAAGCGAAATGCATCGAAACAATAGAGAATTGCCTACTTCTTACACGGATTGTTACTTAAACACCGTTTAAACTTTGTTTAAATAACCGGCCCATGAAGTTTGCGAAGTTTCGTAAATAACTCTTCATTAACACTAAATACGTTGGAACAAATGGTGAGCTGTGCTGAAGATGACTGAAAGTCCTTTGTATAATTTAGTCTAACAGTAACAGTGTTTCACTTTGTTTCACGGGAAGCAACTCTATCCAGTCAAGATATGCAGTCGAAATTCTCGTAGGTGACCAACCAAAGCATCAAAAGATTGTCATCTAGGAGAGGTGGTCGCTTACGTGAGATCTCGAATGTACAGTTAAACCTTTCAGTATTATATTAAAGCAGACATCCTCGGGAGTGTTCTACGGTGTCCACAAGGAGCTAAGATGTCATGGGGGTTTGACGCATTACATGTAAAACTAAGTACCTTTGTCATACATGAAATGCTTATAGAACACTAAGAGGAAGATATCGAGTGAATTATCAAAGAGAAGTAAACCATAGCCTGAGTTTAAGTGAGTTTTCCAAGACATTAGGCGATAAACTTGAAAAATTGGCCCAAATTGTTTCAAATTGTCGGGAGACAAAATCCAATGATGATTCAAGTGAATTAAAAATCCTAAAATAGCACTTCTAACAAAAGTATGAGCCATGCATTCTTTGCAAAATTTTGAGTTTTTAAAACAGCATTGCATGAATGATATCTTTTACCGTATAGCATGAAATTTTTGCGGATTGAGAAAGTTCCCGCAGAAAAAAAAACTCTTGCAAAATAATACTCCGCAAAAATTTACTCCCTTCAGTCAAATAACGCATATTCAGATATTGTTACTTTTTGCAATTAAAGTTTTACATTCTCGTAATAGAATCAGATACAGTATCACATTCGAATATTTAATAGAATTCAGTGAAATGTCTCTTGTAGAGCGTGCCGTTACTCAACAACTCAGTAATAAAAGTTGATGCAATGTTCTGCTGCTTGAACAGAAAATCGCAAAAAATAGTTCGTAGCAGAAATTTTTAGTCATCTCGAACCGCAAAACAAAATATCGTGTTACTTTTAAAAATGTTGATACAGTCAAACCTGTATACATGTATAACGATCACCATTGGGAAATGGCCAGGTGACCGCTAAATACAGGTTTCCTTTAATGAATAACGTTTTTTGTGGAAATAATCACAATTTACATTTTAATCACAATAACAATTAACAGCAACGGTCAAAATACGAGAAAAAGGGTAGTTGCCGAGTTATAAAAGGTGACAGGTCTAACGCAAATCCTGCTCGTCGCTAAAAGCAATTTGGCCCAGCTTTAGAATAGATCTACCCCAAGTACGTGCTTGACAGCTTTTTCCTTTTAGATCAAAATAAAGATATAACAGGCCTGTTGTTCTAAACGTTGTCGATTCTTTGATCTCTAGCTGTGACACTGGCAGGAGGAATTAGCGCTTTCCAGAGCCGTTTAGAATATTTAGTTATGCCGTCGTTTGTTTGCTAGCTCTTGGCATATTACAATGGAGCTTCTTTGCTTATTTTGAAAAGTGTTGCAAGATCAGTAGTAGCCGCTTAAGTAGGAATTAGTCGCTGCTTAGGATCAGTTCATTTCTCAGTCCGTGATTTAATGTGAGCGCAAGTCTGTGGTTTAACATAACTTGCGAGATAGTGTTTCTTTATTACGGCTAAAAGAGTCCAAGATCCAAGTCTTATGCGATAGTCATGGTCAATATTGGTATCTTGCAATTGAGCTGTTGAATAAAGCTTCGCTTATGGTTTGATCGTAATCCAATTTGGTGACCGTTATATACAGGTAAAAAATAATGAAATTGTGGATTCGGGAAGTCTAAAGGGTGACCGCGTCCGTCATATACAGGTAAACTTGACAGTAAATATAAGGCACGATTTTTGGAAAGTTGTTCGGTGACCGTTATATACAGGGTGACCGCTATATACAGGGCCGTTATATACAGGGTGACCGCTATATACAGGGCCGTTGTATACAGGTTTGACTGTATTTGGGGCTTATTTAATATTTGATCAGATTTGGACAACTGATGTATTTTTTCGTTCATGCCGAACTGCAGAGAAGAGAATCACGAATTTATTCATGCGAGTACAGAAGTGAACTTTCTTCTATTTCTTCTTCCTCGTTCATTGAAATATATGTTGAAGAATTAATGCTTCATATTCATGTAATTGACCTTTACTTCATCGGAGAAACAGCTCGCTCGATGAATTTTATTGACGAGTGTGAAATTTGGATCTTTCTGTGCAATGCAGTGTAGTTTATAAAAGTCAAGTTTATATTCAATAACCTGTAGGCCTTGTAGCCGTCAAAGCTGCAATTCTATTCTGCTTTTAAACCTATATTCGAGCGAGAATTACTTCAGTTCAAATAATTTATCAGCGAAAAAAAACCTGATTTGACTGGTAGCTTGTTTATGTTAACTATATTTACATCAGTGGTTTGCTTGGATTCTTTTTCTATTTATAATTAATGTTTCTAAGCTTGCTATTTTCAATACAAATATCACGGAATACATGATTTGTATGAATCGTAAAAAGGCAATCAAACAAACAAACAAAAAAAGAGATTGCGTATTAAAATTTGTTCCCCTTATAAATTGTAAAAACAAACAAATAAACCGGCTTAATTTTAAATATAGTTTCGCCGTTTCTAGATTTTAAACCTGAATTTTGATTTCAATAATGCAATCCGTTCCCGATTAATGAAAGTCATTCCCAAATAATAAGCGGAACGCGCTGAGTATTTTGACTGTAAATCCTGAGCATGGTACATAATCAAATGCCTGAGGCATACCAAGGAGCTGTTGAAATTTTTAAATTAATCAGCACTTTAGGAAAATATACCTCTAGCCTCTTCCAGGAGTTCAGATAGTCGGGGAGTGACGGAAATCTCTTGAAAACTGAGCTCTCTTTTGTGCCTATAGCCCGCGCCTGTAACTCCCTCCGTACCTATAGCCCGCGCCTATAGCCCCCTCCGTACCTATAGCCCGCGCCTGTAACTCCCTCCGTGCCTATAGCCCGCGCCTGTAACTCCCTCCGTACCTATAGCCCGCGCCTATAGCCCCCTCCGTACCTGTAGCCCGCGCCTATAGCCCCCTCCGTACCTATAGCCCGCGCCTGTAACTCCCTCCGTACCTATAGCCCGCGCCTGTAACTCCCTCCGTACCTATAGCCCGCGCCTGTAACTCCCTCCGTACCTATAGCCCGCGCCTGTAGCCCCCTCCGTACCTATAGCCCGCGCCTGTAACTCCCTCCGTACCTATAGCCCGCGCCTGTAACTCCCTCCGTACCTGTAGCCCGCGCCTGTAACTCCCTCCGTACCTTTAGCCCGCGCCTATGCGCATTTCCCTTTCGTAAACGGTCGATGCCATTTTACCGACACTTCGAAAAATTTTCACCAATTTTAGAATTTTTTTTTTCTATCAGAAAAAGAAAAATGGAATATAATTACCTGGAATCGAACCCGGAACCTCTGCATGCTTACACCTCTCTTTTAACACTAGACCACTGGGTTGATCCGGCAAACCCAAGAAAAATTTAATTATAAAAGATGCTTTTCTTAATATATATCAATAATGGGTCACCCTAACCCTAAATCTTACCTAACCGTGAATCTAGCTTAGATCTAATAATCGCTTTACCTAGGCCCAATTTGATCTAATAATGATAGCCTATTTTCGTCCCAATCCAGGCATAAACTAGAGAGAAATAGCGCTAGCATCGACCATTACAAAAGGCTTGGTTACTAATGAATGCTAATGATGGCATCGACTGTTTGCTAATAATGGCATCGACCGTTTACGAAAGGGAAATCAGCCGCGCCTATAGCCCCCTCCGTACCTATAGCCCGCGCCTATAGCCCCATCCGCGCCTATAGCCCCCTCCGTCCGTCGGCACTCGGTGAACGCCTGGAACAAGCTGATAACCGGTAAACACTCGTTTCCATACCTCAAACTGACCTTTCCTTTTCACTTTAAGTTACATAAAGTAAAACCTATTTCACACTTAGAGTAAAATTAGAAAAAAAGAACAGTAAAGTGTATGCCTCGAACCCAAGTCGTTCGCTTCATAACTACAATCCTTATTCACTATACCAACGTGGATTAGCTGCCGGGAGATGTAATTTTAACCTATTTATTGAGTTACCCATAACAATAAATGAAAGCTAATCGGTTTCAAATCAGTGCTTAACCCTAAACACTGTAGATCAATGCTAAACACCAAAACGCTACTCTTTGCTTAACCGGAGCTCTGTTCTCTCAGTTCTACGGGTTCTCTGTGCAATAAATAGGGTTCTATTGCCATGTACGTCAGTACTACGGTATAACAAAATATACTACGTTGTGTAGAACCTCATAAGGTGTCCAAGGTCAGTTTGAGAGATGGAAACGAGTGTTAACCCTGACAACCTCCTTGGCATTTATACAGCAAATACAGCACTGAAAAACGTTTTATAAACGATACTTTAGCTTTATTCAAACCACCTACAATGTTTTTAATTGTGTAAGTATATTGTTGTTACCAAGTTTTTCCCTAGAGTACACTCCATTTATAAATAAGATATTATTTAATTACAACATTTATTTAACCAAATATTCATTGTCATAAATGTTATGTCGTCAAGCTTGTTAATTTGACATGAAGTACTCTCAACATTCTATCTATAAGAAATATTTGTACTTCAACCCACCAACTCGTAGTTTTTCTATTTTTTTTTATTATTTCTACTTAGTCAAACCATTTATACTGCAGGAAGGGGCACCATAAAATTAGCAAGACCGTAAAATTTCAGTTATTTCTTGCTTAGAAGGGAAGATATAGGACAGTGAATTTGAACTCGCGAATAAGAAAAGCGTTGAAACAAGTTGTAGCATTTGGCTAAAATATTTCACTCGATCGACTGTACACATTGCGCCAGCGATATGTAATGGTCACCTGCCTTACCCATGGGAACGAAGTTGGAGGGAGGACAGAGTGGGGAGTTGGACGCAGGGGGTGGGGGAAGAGGGGAGCAAAATACCCTGGTGAGGGGAGGGGAGGGTCCAAAGGTGTAAGGAATCTTTTATTTAGAACGTTTCGTTTTCGTAGGCTCATAGGAGCCCTGGAGACGTTTGTATGGCGGTACGCAAATCTTGCATTCCGACATCCACTGACGTATATCTCCGCTTTTACACAAGGTACAAGGCTCAGACTTACAAGGTTTGCTAATTTAAAAGTGCTCTTTCTAGCAGCATCGATGGATCGATGGTTAGTCTGTCCAAGTTGAAAAAAAAAGAAATAGACATGAAAACTATTCAATCCAATTCGAGAGTTTTACATTTTACAGTGATCTAGAGGACCCAGTACTCCCCAACACCTCAGTCGACTAACACCTCCATCTGGATAAATGGTAAGTCGCACATGAGAAATTACACCACAGTCTTCAAGTTTAGAAAAGCAATGACATTTGTGTGGAGACAACTGAAAAGCAAACCAAAACCAGGTTAGTTTTTAAAACTGTTGGACAGGTTCGCTGTGGTTTTCTCAACTGAGTTCATGAGGTAAATTGGCTACCGTAAAGAGATTTTACAGCTGGCGTTTCGAGTGCTAGCCTTTCATCAGAGCGAATTGTTACACACCATGTGCAAAAGTTAATTAAAGATAAAAAACATGCAACGTTAGTGACTTTTAGATTCGACAGATACCATTGTCATCATCATTTACAACCCAAAGTACCGGCAAAGTTTTTTTTTTTCTTATTTCATTTTTTTCTTACTTTATTCATAACACGAACAACAAACACTTACAATAGTAAGAGTTACAAGATAAATAAAATACTGAAAGATAATTTAATTAAATAATAAGTTATTACAATAAAATTATAATAAATTAATAATAGTAATGATAATAATAACAATAATAAAAAAGTAATAGTAGTCGAGCACAACATATCTTAACTTACATCAAGAATGGAAAAAAAAAGGAAGCAAAGAATAAGTTGCGCAGGAGATTGAAACATATTCACACCCTTTAGTTTTTAGTTTTTCTGTATATGATTTTCAATGTATATCTTTTGTTCCGTCATTGAGATAAAATGGTCGAAGTTGCATTACTCTGAGTGCATTTTCTGGTTGTATAAGTAATATTTTCCAAATAATAAGCAGAAATTTAATTTTAGCACAGTAGCGTGATCATTTTCTTCTTCATTAGTTACTATTCCAAAAAGTTTTTCTAAAGGTGTTAGAGAAAAGGTGGGGTGGTATTTCTTGTTAAACCAGTGAATAATTCTATCAAAGAACGTTTGAGACGAATGGCATTCCACAAGAGTATGGGTGATCGATTCAAGTCCTCCACAATAAAAGCAATTGTTTACGTCTTCTAGACCATATGTACATAGCTCCTTATTAGTAACAGTTAATCTATGAATCAATTTAAAATAGAATTCTCTTAGTTTGTTCTCTCGGCACATCAATAATTAACGAAGGAGACAACTGAAAGGTTGTATTATCATCTATAAATCTATTTCTTGTGCTTAGAGATCTAGATTTTTGAAGTAAATGTTTAGGGATCGCCGAGATCACTTGTAGGTAGATCAAAAAATTAGATTTTGCGTTGAATTTTGTCTGGAATGCATTAAAGGAAATAATTTTCCACAGTTATCTAACACGTCATGGATAAAAACGACACCTTTCTCCTTCCATTCTGGGTAGAAAAAGCTCTTTCCGTTGATCAGGATGTCTTTGTTATTGAAGATAATAAAATCTTGGCCATTGTTATATTGATATAAGGTCCTAAGTTCTTGGAAATTAGCCAGTATTTGTCTGTATTGTACCGGCAAAGTTGAATTTTTAAGATAAAAACAAACAATAAAAAACGACGTTTCGAACCCCCTGAACTGAAATAACTAAATATAGCTAGTTAGAATTGAAAATAAAAATTGATATCAAAGCAACAACAGAATGCGTAACTACGTGAGAAGGGAAGGGAAAGCCTACTTTAAACCAACAGTTGAATCATGTCTATTACAAACTCTCTTTACAGTTCTCATGTAGTTACGCATTCTGTTGTTGCTTTATTATCAGTTTTTCTCAGTATCAATCTTATAAGTACCTTTGTGCTGGGTAAAAGAGCTTTCCATGAAACCAAACTCCAGTCTTGAGTGGCAACTGTATTTCTCTCTTTTGGCATCAGGAATCCTAAGAGAAAAAACGTTATTTAGTTCCAAAGTAGAGTAAATCCAGCGCATACAAAAGTGACACAGGTGACCATCAGACAGACAAATTCTAAAAGCTGCAGAACCATGTTTTGTGGCTGTGCACAATTAATAACTCTTAGCAGAACCAAACTGGATCAAGCGGGCAATCGGTGTCATTTAACCTGGTACCTAGTATATTAGCAGACAGTACACTCCAGCACAACCAGTTGGACAAGTGTGTTATCAATTAATCATTATCCCTACCAGTTAATTTAATCTTACCTTCTATTACACATGAATCCGGGAAGTTTCCCTTGAAGTGATTAGTGTCAATTTCAATCTGAAAGAATTCAATGAACAATTAATGGTTTACCTCAAATGACAAAATGACTTGCTACAGGTTTACAGGCTTTGTGGTGCTGCGTCGGTGGGAGTGAAGCACAAGAATTTGGTTTTATCGACTGAGTCGATAAGGTAAATTAGCCACCGTTAAAAGATTCGAGAAAGCTGACGTTTCGAGCGCTAGCCCTTCGTCAGAGCGAATCGATTCGCTCCGACGAAGGGCTAGCGCTCGAAACGTCAGCTTTCTCGAATCTTTTAACGGTGGCTAATTTACCTTATCGACTCAGTTGATAAAACCAAATTCTTGTGCTTCACTCCCACCGACGCAGCACCACAGTTTCTCTAGAAACTAACCCCATTCATGTTATTCCTGTACTGGCTTACTGCTTCAGCAACTGCTGTAAGTCAACAATACACTTATTTCATGCCCTTAAAGTCAATGGTGGTTGTCTGTTTATTTACCGGTCATTTCCTTTTTAAAAGGACTCTGCCAAAAGCAAAGTTGGCCACTGATCTTCACTGAGTCAACTGTTGGCAAACAGGCCACTGTACAGCCATCAATAAGTTAACACAAGCAGGAAAACCCTCAAATGTACAACAGCTAACAATTCATTCCAGTCCATTACCTTTTGCACCATTCCTGGATGTCCTAATTTAATAACTGACCACTCACAGCCTGTCAAGAAACAAAACAGTATGAGATTTAGTATTATGATAAATATTCAAAGTACATTATTCCCATGACAGTTCAATAAAATTAGTATAGATAAGAGGACTACATGCTGTCCGTCCGCAAAAACCTCGTCAAATAAATCACTTGAAACAAACATCTGGCTCGCTATTTGCGAAACACTTGTTGTACGGCTGAGTCTGCTGTACGGCTGTGCACTGATTGGTTAAAAGTTCATTTCTATTGTTTTTCTTGAGTCTTGATTGGCTGAAAGAAACTATCCAACTTCTGAGTAATTGGTTAGTTTCAACTTTCTTAAGAAAATGCCATTAATCTTTAATTTGGATAGTTTGAAAAATATGAAAAACTACCATAGATGCATGTATGGGATTATAGATAGATGATATAATAAGTTCAGTCGAACGTCCACTAACAGACACCTCTCATAAGCGGACACCTCCCGTAAGCGGACACCTCCCTTAAGCGGACACCTCCCTTAAGCGGACACCAAACCACGGTCCCGGCGATTTATCCTCTCCAACACTAAATTTTTAACCTCGCATAAGCGGACACGGACACCTATCCGGGGTCCACAAAATCGAAAATAACCTCCCGTAAGCGGACAGTAAACGATATCAAGAAAATTTGTAACAAAATAGGTTCGGTTTAATGGTTTTAATTGTGCTTGACCTAATTAAACAAAAGCGAAGTGTGAGTCTGAACAGTACAGTTACATGTAGGTAAATAGTCATTTCGATTCCAAGGTGTCGGATATCTTAAGAGACCCAAAGATCAGGGAACCGCGAAAGCAGACACTTGTCAATTGTGTCTATTCACAAACCAAAGGACACTTTTTGTTTTAGAAAATAACTACATGGAATGTATATAAAATATGTACTTCTTCTGTTCTGTTCACCTCCAAAGCATGGTGGATTGAATATGTTACTGTTTTACATCAGTTCGTGTGACGGCAATGCGACAGCTTCACAGATATGTGCATTTATTTAGCGATAAGTCTTTCAATCTTGAACTGTAGTTTTTAAATTAGTGTTCAATGCATTTTATGTGTGATATAAAAAGCAACATCCAACAACCCTGTGATGGATAATACTTTAAAAGACATGTACTGGTGCATTATATGCCCCCTAGTGCACTATTTTTTTTTTCGCAACCGGTCACTTACTCTTGGTCCCGAGGGTGTCCGCTTATGGGAGGTTCAACTGTAATAGTAATAAACAAGGAATCAGAGAATTAACTCTGTGTGTAAATTATAGTGCTAAGGTAAACCCATAAATTTCCCTGTACTGAGCGTTAGCCCTAGTAAGGAAATGAGGGACCACACGAGGGAAAGAAAAAATCTTTGACCTCGGTGGGATTCGAACCCACGACCTCCGAATTAGATCTTCCGTTGCTCTACCGCTTGAGCCACGAGGCTGTACAGGAGTAGATCGTGGGTAATAAGGTGGTAATTCGTGGCAATGAGAATGTGAAGGGTACAAATAAATGTTGAGCCACGTAGCACTGGTGATAAAAGCAAGGAATCAGAGAATTAACTATGTGTGTAAATTAACTCTGTTAATTCTCTGATTCCTTGCTTGTATCACCAGTGCTACGTGGCTCAACATTTATTTGTAATAGTAATAGACCAATTCCGATATATTAAAATTCATACTTCGCTCCGAGGCTTCGGGGAATAAAACAAAACAAATCACATCGAGGTTCAGGGATGAATAATTAATTTGTTTTGTTTTATTCCCCTAAGCCTCGGAGCCAAGTATGAATTTTAATATTTCGGAATTGGTCTATTGTACTGAGTAGAATACAATTCAAGAAGTAATCCGGCAAGTAATTTCAAATCAGCCGAGCGTATAGCGCGAGGACGACTTGAAATCACAAGCACGATTACCCCTGAATTGTACGAGACGAAGTTCAGTTACTAATTAATCCCATCAATAACAAAATTCAAGTTTAAAAGTCTATGTGGACTTTTTTGCACTCAAAACATCTAGTATATTTCTATCAGTTTGAAAGTAGGAGGAAAACGGAGAAAAAGAAACATAGGTGTCCAATTACAGCTATCCAATTTCATAAAGTTGCAATTGGATATCTGTAATTGGACACTCGCGTGACCATGTGCCAATTACGTAAGAAATAGCCGTGCAGATGACCAATCACAATCAAGAATTTAGTTACTGATACAACTAATGCTAAATAACAGCTATGTCAGATGAGTTACATTACTGTGCAAAAGTAATTCAAACCAACTTTGCCCATTGTTGTCGTGAAATTTCTCTGAACATTTCACTTACATGTATCTCCTAAAGGAATTTTGCCATATGTTGGCAACATTTCACTGAGTCAAATGACATTTTGCTATACCATTTGTGCCGGGCCGCAAATTCCAACTACATAGAATCACTGCATCCAGAATTCGTATATTTTTTTATGCATGCCTGGTGGCACATAGTTCATTCCACTGGAATGATCTT
This sequence comes from Cladopsammia gracilis, assembly GCA_022457155.1. NCBI lineage: Eukaryota > Metazoa > Cnidaria > Anthozoa > Scleractinia > Dendrophylliidae > Cladopsammia > Cladopsammia gracilis. The sequence continues at coordinate 146,456 of JAJGOT010000538.1, read as the reverse complement.
GTTGTTGTTGTTGTTGTTGTAATAGCTTTCAAAGCATCTGGCAATTGAGTTGAAGTTTCCCTTTTATTGTTCTAGGCCATGTTGTTCAGGAGCACCAGCATCTGTGCTTTCGGGGTCCATCTCAGAGCTGCTTTGCAGATGTTACCATCTTCACCCCACAGCACATTGGCCAATTCAGGTTTCTTCTTCTGGTAATGACATTCATGGGCTCATGACCAGTTTGCATCATTAGTTTGTTGTTTGTGATTTTTTGGGCCAAAAGATTCTCACGATGTTTGTTAAGCACTTGGTATGAAAGGCTGACAGTTTTCCAAAGTCATCCTCTGTCATGCTTTCCTTATGCTGTCGAAAGCTTTTGCAAAGGCCAAGAACTTACTGTGGAGCTCTCTTTGTTATTCTGTGCACTGTTCATATTTATGGATGGTAAACATGCTCTGTGCTCACTCTGTCCTTCCTGGAGCCAGCTTGCCTGTCCTGTATCAATGCATCCACTGCTGTTGCTAGTCCCTTCATGATAATCTTGTAGAAGATCTTGCTAGGCACTTGGGTTAGGGGATAATACTAAACTAGGTTCAACTTCATAACAGAGCTACACCGCCATGGTTTTGTTTATCATTTCCACCAGAGTATAAGATTCCCTCTCCTGTGTGTGCATGGAATTCCCAGAAGCCAAATGATACATGTTTTCAAGGATTCTGTTAAATGGTTCACTCACCTGGGACCTTTAGACATCCATCATCCCCCAGCTCAAGAATACTGGGGCGATCCAACTGAAACAAGAGTTGAAGGGATTATTTGAGTAAACAAGTTAAATCATTAACAACCAGTTGCATGAATACCAGTTTGATAATCCAACCAAACTTTGACAACACTACAAAACTAAACTACAGCGTCTGTACTGTGATGATGTCACAAAAACTAAATATGTGAAATTATGGGATTTGATGAGATATTTGGAAAGAGCACGAAGAAAAATGCACACTTGCCAAAAATCAGCTTCACATTGCAATTTGGGGGTGAGATACATGTATAGGCATTTTTATGTTCTAATGGTATGTGGTATGTGGTATGTGTATCCCTTATGGCATTTATTTTGTTGTATACAAAAAGTATATACAAAATGTGAGTTTCTGCACCTTAAAAATGTCTAGACAAATAATATTGACATGTTTCTTACTTTTCTGATTCATGGTTTCAATGAGTTTCCATAATTATTAGGATAGCAGTTTCTTTATCAACAGCCTCTAATTTGAGAAATGCAATTAACCTTTTGCTAAGCTCAAACATAAACAGAAGAAGATATTAGCCTGATTTATAGCTTGCAAGCTCTAGCTTACATGATATCTTGTATTCGTTCTGATCCTGTTACAATCATCTAGTGTACTTCAATTTCACAGTAAAAATCCAAGAAGAATCTCTTCAATTTACGAACTTGTTTAAGCAATTCCTATTTTTAAAGGGATGTGAAAGATTTGAAAGAGAATGGCTTCAACATCCGCCATCTTGCTTTTGAAATGTGAGAGTTATCCGAGTGAACCTGAGAAGAGTAAGCCAGCAGTTAGCAGTCAGCAGTTTTAGCCTATAGAGCATGCACTGTACACTTAGTGAGTTTGTTTGTTTGGCAAAAATTCAAATGCTGGAAGGAAAGTCGTGCTTAAAAGAACCTAAGCAAACAAAAATATGAATATGTGAGAAATGTGTGGAGAAGGGCGGAGTGCAAACCTCCTTGCCCTCATTAATCTCCCATCCTCTCCCCATTCTAGCATCTGCCACACAGACTAAAATACCACCCAACAGCAAGTTCAGAATTCTGCTGGGTGCATTCTAACATGAAATGGATAAGGAGCCACCTTAACCACTAATAACTCATTTTGGACATACATGTGTTCCATGAGTTAAACTTACTCACCCTGCGAGCAGTCTCCCAGCCATCACCCATGTTAGGTGCCATCCCTGGTGCAATAAGATTACGAGGATGTCCATAGTGCATGTTACTCCAGCTCACAGCTGTTCCACCATTCTCCATAGCTGCCAAGTCCACTGGCATCTAAATGCAATTATCAGAGTGTGGCTAAATTAATTTTATTGTCAGCAAAACACAAATATGTAATTATTGAAATATCTTACCAATGGGATTCCAATAACTTATTATAGGCCCAGAGGTGATGTTAAAGAGTAAAAGTAAAAGATGCAAAGAACCAATCACAAGCTAGCTCGTCATTTGAAAAGAAAAACAAATGACTGCAAAGCCGAATAGGTGATACTGGGCCTTTAAATTCACTAGAAGATATGCCCAAGAATCCATGCTTTCAGAGCTTCCTGCCTTTGTGAGCAGCAGGCAGCAATTTGAGCATTCCCAAATATAAAGATTAAAGCAAAGAACAGAGGGGAAAAAAACAGTAAAATGATGTTAACTTGCCATTTCATCCCAATTGCGATTTACAAATAAGCGTATAGATTCCCTATGATCCAGCCCCCGAGACCCAGTGCTTTCTCACAGCCTGTACATTCAAAAACATTTATTGTCCAGTAGCGTTTGTTCAAGAATTAACTATGTGCACATGAAAGTGGAGACATTAACTGGCTAGACTCGTGTCTTCTGACACTCATGAAACAATTACATTTAAAACCGCACAGAGAAACTGTCTAGCTTGCACTGATGCAAATCCCTGCCAAAATGACTAAAGAAAGACACGGATACACAGGAATATCGTTTTGTTTTTTATTACATAATACATTAGTACTTTGTACCTATAAGGCATGATGTAATAATTAACTGTGCAAAGTTTTCAAAAAAATTCATTATATGAATAACTTCTTTATTGATGGAATCACCTTAAAATCCTGTACGATTTTATAGGATCTTATAATTTGGATCTTAATAAGATCCTATATGATCTTTGGTTAGGAACTCTCTTATGATTACTGACCTCCTTAGAGCTGATCTTGGTCCAGTCCTTGACAGCCATGCCATACACTCGAAGCCGAGCAATACCACCATCTAATCATGTCAGGAAGAAAATTAAGTAAAATGTGTTAAATATTATTTTATATGTTCTACCTTGCAAAAGATTAAGGCACTTCATCACAGGGGAAATGAGAATTTTATTTACAATCTAACCACAATTTTCTAAAATTTAGAAAAGTGACCCGAGTAGTAAGTAGATGAGTGACCCTGTCTGCCATGTAAAGAAAACAGCAACACAACAGAGCTGGGTGACCCTTCTACATGTAGGTGGGTAACATGGCTAGGCAGGTCAACCTCCATCAATGTAAAAAGGACCTTACATGTATATAAGGCAATATATCTGTATACTGAGCTTAAAAATACATTCAGAGATTCACATCTAAAATGGAAGTGAAAATCGCAATCAGCAGAACAAAGGAAGAGTCACTTAGGGATTTATCTGAACTTGGATTATACAATGTTTGAATTCTCTGCATTTAGTCATGCTAGTCACAAGTTGACTTTGACGAAAATACAGCCATCTGAAACGGTGAAGTAAAACAGCTTTCTTTTCTATTTTGTAACTGGATCCCAACACTAATTCTTATAACCTTGTTTACCTGGATAAATATTTAGTCTAAGATGTGTCCACCTGTTTGGCTTGGTGACAGAGAAGTAATTATGCCTTGTAGAGGAGTAGCCTGGTCTTAATGTAGTCATTGGTAAAATGTCTGTCCACAGCTGATGCAAAGGCAAATAAAATATTGATATGATTTATTTAATGAGAATAGCTTGCATGACAATTCTGGATCAAAACAACATGTATTAACTGACAAGTACATGTAGATGAAACTTTTTCAAATAATACTTTGCAATTTACATGTAAACTGAACATTTTAAAGGTACCTACAGTATATCACATTAATTTGTTGAGCCATGTCTTGAGCCATATTTATACATGTACACAGGTCCATATCAAGTGCTTACATGAATACAGTTTTGATTTTTTACAGGTGACTTTAAAAGTGGACATGCTGGCATCCTTATGATAATAATTATAAATGCCTTACACAAACATGAAATTCACACTAGAGAAATTCAGGTTCAGAAAACAAAGTCTGCTCTTTAATTTTGGTAATAAATGAACATATGGTCAAAACTCTTGCAATCATCAACAAAAAATAAACTTTTCTCCTGCAAATGAGATGACATGCAGGAGGTGCTCACTTACTGGACCAGAGGAGGTGTAAACTTGACTACCAGTAACTCATTTATTTATGAGCCAACTCTTGAATATGGAATGCTCTTTTTATACTTATTGGAAGGCGGACTGGAGTCATTTGCAAAAGTTCAATGTCATATAAACATGGCATAAATATGCATTGCGTGAAATGAGAGAACTGGATGATGTAATGTGTGAAATTTGTTGTGATCTTTGATTCAGGTGTAGAGAACCCACACACATTAAAATAGACAGCAGTGAGATGCAATAACCATATAGAAGTTTCTTGAAATCTTGTAACAGTCAAAGCTACGCAACCAACATCATTTTGTATCCCAGAATGCATCTCACAACGACCATTCCACTTGGCGTCGCAGCATATTCAAGAAAACAACAGGCAAGTGAATATGTACCATTTTTGGGTATTCACAAGTTAAACATACACATACTGTAGAGATTCAAGATCCTGAGATTGTAAGTCTCAGGTGGTGGCATGGCTGAATGAAGGTTAACAATACTGGTTATGTGAATTAAAATCGGCAACATTAAGAGTAGTCTCCAACAACAACAATCAGTTAACTGGTCATTCAGGTTTGACTGTAGCTATACATGTCACAAAACAAGTATTAACACATACCCCACTTAATTTCTCTACTTCCTTTATCTGGTCTGCAGGAGCATTAACGCCCATCTCACCTGTCCTCTCAGGGAATACATAATGATCTGTTAAAGGAAGCAATAAGTTAGTATTACTGGTATATCGTCTTTAACACCCATTCTTCCATTATTCTTAACTTGTGAGGTGAAAAGCACAAAGCATGCTATTGTGCAAGCATGGTCTGAATGGCCGTTTTTATGCTACAGACGTTAATATCGTCTGAGACGTTCGAGACGACTTTAACATCTAGTATAAAAATGGAAAATAAGCCAGACGGATTTAACATCTGATAACTTTAACGTCTTCTTTTAAGTGCGTCGTTCAAACGCACTTAACAGACAACTTTGACGTCTCAGACGTTAAATACGTCTAGTATAAAAACGGGACAGCCCTAACAAGGATGAATTTAGCCCTATTTGTATATTCGTGCTCTTAAAATTTATTTGGTGACGACTTTAGTCGTGTCTAGTCACTTCCGAGGATAGTTTTTTTTTTAGAAAATCTTGTGTTTTCTTCCGTGGCCATCTACTTTAATGCGTCCCGTTTTTATACCAGACGCATTTAACGTCTGAGACATTAATTGCTTCTATATGACTTTAACATCTCTAGCATAAAAACGGCCAATGCAATAACATTCTTAGCTTTTGTAAGTCTTGGGCTTCCATAAATCTAAGAAATTTTAAGGTACAGTACACCAGTCAAAGGTATTAGTGCATTAGCCATGATTTTGCTGCAGTCAGCCTTTTGTTTCCTTTGTTTTCATCTTCATTAACTTCAATAGAGCAAAATGATAATTGAACGGCTCCCGGCAATAACGTCCTAAGTATGTTTTCAGGGTGAAATTTTTTTTGGCTCAGAATTGCTTGAAATTTTGCATGTGGAATTCAATTCAATGGCAAAACATTGCCCTGTATTTTTTTCGCTGTTTTGTGCCTTGTTTTCGATAAAAATAAAAGTCAAACAGGCCAAAAAACATGGTCAGCAACTTCTGTTTCCTTTTGTTTAAAATGGAAACAAAAGAAATCAATTAAGTTCTTTGTTTTATGAAACAAAGAATAAAGTCAGTGAAGCGGCTAAAGCTTTGTGTTTTAAAAACTTTTTTTTCAAACAAATAATTAATGCAGAAGTAAGTTTCTTAAAGGACCAGTATGCAGCTAACGGAGCTTATTTTGAGCAATATTATTTTGATTTCAAAGCAAAATCGTCACTTAAAATAATTTTGCATAAAACCTTTTACTAGTTTTTATTTCCAGTGAGACAACACGTGAGACAACACGCTCTTTCGAACTGGACATTATGAAAGTGATTTACCTTTTTTTTGTGTGTTTGTCAAAAATCCTTACATTTAATTTTAAAAAATATCGAACTGTGTCCATGTGAAAACCGAAGCTTACCGCAATATTGCGTTACAATAGGAGCCTTTTTTTTTTGCATACGGAATTTCTCGAAAATGACGGAAAAAAACAACAGAAAAAAATTCTGAACAATGTTTTGCAACTAATTTATAGTTCACATGCCAAAAATGGACAAATCTGAGCGAGAAAAAATAAAAAAAGTCACATAGGCTGGTTATGTTCTCAGCTCTTCAATTAAGACGGTGTAAGCCACTAAATATAATATATAATTAAACAGATGCACATGAGAAGTGATTCAATACCTTCCTTCAGACAAGCCACTTGAACTGATGCTTTAGGTGGAAAGTTTCCTGTGAAATAAGCAGTATCGATATCAATCCCTTTGATGACTCCAGGTATCCCAAGCTTAATGATACACCAGTCATGCCCAGGGATTCTCTTGCGTCTTGTTTCCCAGCCATCCATCCATTTGCCATAAGAAGTGAAGACTCCTTCACGCCACTCAGGGGGGCTTGGCTAATAAGTTTAAATGTCCAGGGCTGTTAGTAAGCTGAACTAACTTGTACCAGAAAGCTCATTTGTATAAAAAGAAATGTCCTGGGAAAATATGACCCAACTTTGCCTGTAGTAATACAGTAAACACCCACATAAAAGAAACAGTGGATTAAAAACCTCCAAGCTAAAATTTTACCAAAAAAGCACCTAATATATAAGAACCAATTCAGCCTGACAAACTACAAGATCCTAGACAGGATCCTGTAGTATCCTATAGGATCCTACAGGATCCTGGATCTTAAACAAGATCATACAGAGGATCCTACAGGATCTTGGGTTAGGATCCTGTTAGGATCCTTTAGGATCTTTAACCCTATTCGGCCTGGGCTTTTTTTGAGTTCCTGAGCCTGGGGGGAGCACATTGTGCCCCCCCTTCGTAACTTCAAGAGCATTAAGGCTACGACAATGAAACCTAGAGGGTACATAGTACGTCCAAAACTGTCTCCTTTGCGGTCCGCACAATGGAACGATGACGTCATATGACGTAGTTATTAGGTAATTAGTTATACGGCCGCCATCTTGGATCCGCCATCTTGGATTTCTGAAATTTTTTAAAACCTCTTAAAAACCGTCCAAATTGACTCAAAATTAATCAAAACCAATAAATAAACGCTAAATGACGTAAAAATATAAAAGTTATACCAATAAACATTGTTTTTCTTCATTCAAAGGTACAAATATGCAAATTTCAAAAACATGGCTTTCAAAATCTTGTTGCCATGGAAACATCAAGTCACGTGATCAAAAAATTGTCATATAAAATTGTTGCCAGGTAAATTTTAGGAAAAGTCACAAAGTTTGATGGCGTTTGAATACATATTAAAGAAGTTATGAACGTTCAAAGTTAGCGCGGGCACTTTGTGCCCCCCCCCCCCCAGGCCGAATAGGGTTAACAGGATCCTAAATAGGATTTCTACCAGGGATAGGGCTCTGCAACTGGCTCGTTTGGTCTCAGTTTCCACCCGGTTTTCATTTTAGAGTTTTATAGCGTAGCACTCACCGGGCCAAAGGCCCGGCTACGCAGCCTAATACTCATAGAACCAGAGGATAGAACCTATGCCCGTCATTTTTCATGGTCATGGCTAGCGGAATGTTTCGCGGGCAAGTGTGTGCCCGCCGCCGCCGCCGTCGTGCAGGACTACAATAGCTCATGTGTGCGTATGACGTCGCAAAACATGCGTGTACAACATCATATTGAAACCAAAGCGAGGCTTTGTTTTTCGCGCGGTTACAAGGCCGAATGTCACGTCAGCTGGAAAAACATTTGATGTTTTGCTGTGAATTTACGAAGCGGAGAAAATCATTTTAAAGGCGTTATTTCCCTGAATGTTTCACGGTTTGCTACTCAAGACAAGGATTCTAATTAAGGGATACTCAGAAGCCGCTTTAGTGGAAAAAGGAATAAAATCTTGCTTCAAGGAACTTCATGTATTACGTTTTTATCAATGCAGGAGATATCTGTTTTTTACGGATTTCAGAACCAGAAGCGGAGATTTGAATTTCCAAGCAAGCGAGGGACTCAAAGGTAAAACAGATTACATTTTTCAATGGGAATTTATCTTGATATCAATCTGTGATTGACTTTTTCTTTGTGTTCTCATTAGTTATGGAGAATTGTTTATAAACGTGTCGCTTAAATTCAGTTGTATTTGGCCTCGATGCGATATAAATGGTACGCATTTTGCTTTTAAACATAAACTTATGGAGATTTGAATAAATTTTTTCGAAAGAAGATAGTCCATTTTTATGTGTTTGTTCATTCATTACATAGATTGAAAAGCGATTTTATGTAAACAAAACAAGACTTAGATTTTATACTCGCGTCGCCTTATGCAAATATGTTTGTGTATTTTTGCAATTTGGATTTCCAAATCAGTTTCTCGGGCATTTTTTGACAAGCATCAACTGTATTTTATTCGGAAAATAGTCGTAATGATTATTCTGGAGGGAGAAAAAGTTGTTTTTGTGAACTTTTGTACGGTCTAAATGTACTGTACAGACAGTCGGGTAATACTGTTTTTGAGAATTGCTAAAATTGAAAAATAGCCCAGTCGTCAATCTTAATTCTTGTGCTTCCGACCTTTCACCTAAGTTAAGCTTCATCTTAGTTAAGTTTGTTCAGAGGGTCTTCAGAGGGCTTCGCTGTTAGGCTAAACCTAACTATATATATATATTATTAGCAGTCCGCCATATACAATCTAGAATCTATTATGCACAGTCTAGTCCACATTTACATTTACATTCCACAGTCCGCTTCAAACACTCCTTAGGAGGCTACAATTTCGGGTCTATATTTTTTCTTTGATCGGCTCGGTACTGTTACAATTCAACTTTGTATTTTTTTTCCACTTTAAAATCCTTGAAACCACCCACTACAAGGAGTCAGGATTGCTTAAACACAGCCATTTTGGAGAATCGGTGATTGGATTTTGAATAAACTAACAATATCAACATGATTAACAGCCGGCCATAGTGTGACATAAATACAAAATGTGTGGAATTTGGGCATGACTCCATGACGTTATGCTTGAGAATTGTTTACTCAGCAGTTCTTTGACTTGCCGGGATGTGTTTTGTTCAACGATTTATTTGATCTAAACTTTACTGTTTGACAATTGATTTGGTTAGAAAAGTTCAACCTGCTTTCCTTTTACTAGAAATAGAACTCATCCAAAAATCACAGAGATTACTTTTTAAAGTGAAGCGATTGATGAATGTCACAGCAGCTGCATCAAACTAACCATCGATGTCTTACAAATCCAACAGCCAAGTCTTGTTACATTATCAAAATGCAACACCAAACGCAAACGATATCGCTTGCTTTTACGCCGATCGAAGAACGAAAGCAACTCTTGCACTATTGATCAAGCAGAGGAAGGTCTGGAACGAGTCACGCACCCCTCCCCCCAACAAAATAACTGATCTTCCTTTTGCGTGACAAACATTGCACCATAAACGTGGCCTGGCGTGTTCTTGAGTGTCGGAAGCTACCAATAGCGCTGCGCACAAATGACATCACAGACTTTTGACCCCCGTTGTGACTCAGACAAACAAACTCATCCTGTATAATAATTTTGTATGGGAAAGTGGTGTTGGCGAACACTTTGATGCAGCTTTTATCAATATTTTCGCAAGAAAATCGATCACCCGGGTCAATGTTGAATAGAAAACCTAAACATTATTCTTGGAACATCTCAAACTTTGGTGAAAATGCAAAGAATTGATAGACAGCGGCAACATTTTGTCTGAATGATTTCACTCTCGAGAGGTCCGGTTTGCAGTATATACAGCAGAGCCGTTAGAAACGTAGCATATTGAACCAAGCAGTTATAAAAAAAAAGTGGTCCATTCCATTGGGGGGGGGGGGGGGGGGGGGGAATTTGCCCAATGCCTAATTATTCAATTCAATTTATTCATAATTCAGTAGTTTGATTAATTAGTGTTTAATGTGGTAATTAGACCTGTCAGAGTCAATCATTCACTAATTTAAGCAAATTTTAGTAGATACTGTACTACATTTTCAGAAACAATTTTAAGAACCTCTTAAGAACCTCTCCAGGCTGATTTCTCACCATGCGTCCTATATAAAAGAAATGTAAACAGAAAATAACAGGTTCTTTTATGTGGAAGAAAGAAATCGGGAACAAGTCGATAAATCAACCAGAGATGGTTACCAAGGAGACTAAGAACAATGACATTGCTAATCTATCTGTCATTGCCATCTGTATGTGCATAAATGTATTTCCTACAATAATAATTTATTATGGTTTAAAGGTTTGAAAGTTTTGATGAAGATGTCTCAATAACAAGAGTCATTGCCATAGAATAGCATGATCCATCCCATGTTTTATAACAGGAAGATGCTAATTAGAAAATAGATCAACTTTGATATATTGTGTCAGTTTGTAGTTTTATTGCATTTGGCTTTTTGAGATTTTTGTGGACGCCAAATTAGAAAATAGATCAACTTTGCTACATTGTCAATTTGTATTTTTTTATTGCATTTGGCTTTTTGAGATTTTTATGGATGCCAAATTAGGCATCCCGCACATTTTTCAGTGACACTTTTCAGCTGGAAACTGGTACCCACTCCAGGTGTCGCTTTTGTTCACATGCTCAGATTCCGGTGGTTCTGAGAATGGCTCAAGTTTTGCTGTTGGTTGGATAGTTTGTTTGCAAATATTTACTGTAATTTTACTCCCAGTAACTCAAACCCTCGACAACTCGAACCTCCCACTAACTTGATTAAGTGATTTTGTTTTCAATTGAGGTCATTTTCTTTCGATAACTCAAACCTCATCTGTCAAAATTAAAACATATGGATGTCATCCAGAACACTGAGTTTATTAGTGTATACGATGTCCTTTGTCCTACCATAGTGTTCTTTTACTTTGCTTTGCTTTGCAGGTTTCGGTTAGCGGGAGTTAGAGTTATCGGGAGCTGGGAACAGATGACCGGAAATTAGGAAATTGTTTAATCAGGTTTACTGACCAAGAATGGAATGATTTTTTAAACAAAACATAGCATAAATTAACAAATGAACAAAGCAAAGCAAAGTTAAAGAACACTATGGTAAGACAAAGGACAATGTATACACCAATAAACTCAGTGTTCTGGATGACATCTGTACATGTATGTTTTGACTTTGACAGATGAGGTTCAAGTTATGAAGAGTATAAATATAAAGAGAATGGCCTAAAGGGAAAATGAAATCACTTCAAGTTAGCAGGAGGTTTGAGTTATTGAGGGTTCAAGCTACCAGGGGGGTAAAATAACGGTAAATATATAAAGCAAAACCAGGAGAAATCAATTTTGGTTTGAGTTAGCGCAAGGTTCAAGTTACCAAGGGCTTGAGTTATCGGGATTCAACTGTATTTGGAGGCAAAACAATTGAGAGTTACTGGTATACTTTGCGGATCACCATCACATTTTACCCTGAAATCAAAAAACTGTTTCTAGCTGCCTGAACTAGTTGGAAATCTTAAGTGAACTCATGCAAAGAATTATTAAGTAATAATACGCGTAAGAACTAGGCAGGCCCGCGGCAAAATTGATTAAAAGGTTTCAAGTATTAATTTTTAATTTCAATTAAATGGGCGAATCTGATTGGTCGATTTCAAAAAATTGCCAAAAAATAAAATAAAAACCTGAGAAAAAATACCTTTTTTGGAGTAGTTTTATCCAGCCCCCTATAATTTACCTCACAGCCAAATTATAGCATTGTTCTATGCGCCAATCAAAAGTTGGAGCCGATAACACATCTTGCCACGCGAGGTTTATGCGACGCCATATTGGATCTGTCACTAGTCTGTCTTTTCAAGAGTGTTTAGAAGCTATTTTCAGTGAAATCTAAAATTTATATATTAATTTTTATTGAAAACATATAGCAATTTTATTATATCTTGTCGTTGAAACGTCACTTGAATGCCGTTCAAGAATGCCTGTTGTTGCCCTCATCACATGCGGGAAAGGGATTTGGAGCGGTGGGCCCGAAGCAGTTGTTTGCGTCCACATATCAAGAGGAAAAGTTCTGCAGCGCTGGCAGATGATTGATTGAAGTTCACCTATTTTTTTGGCCAATTGTATTTGAATTACTTGGTCCAAGAGACCTTCTGTGTATAGCTTCGGTGGCAATTTGTTTTCTATGGTCGGCCCATGACAACTGCCCAATCATTTCTCGAGTGCGAAGAACTTGACCATGAGACACTGGAACTATGTACGAGAAAGTCCCGCTGAATTTTTTTACAGGGTTAAGCGAAATCAATTTGGCAAGGACATTTCAAACATTTCCTCAAGCTCGTTGCTGCTTCCAGACAGCTCCGCGTGTTGAATATTGAAGGCCGTGTGCTGATGTCGGAACAAGCTATCTTTGAAGCTAAACAATCACTTCCTTTGTTGAGAAGTGTCAACGCATCATACAACGAACAGTTTAGCGTTCTTGCCATTGCCTGCCTTTGTTCGTACACCTCGATAAGAGATTCACGCAAGAGGGATCAGTGTTGATGATAGCGAGCTACTGTTTTTATAAAAAACTTTACCATGACTTGGAAAGGAAATTGATCTGGAAACCAACTAGACAGGCGGCAATTACCTTTTCGATGCGGTGGACCTCGCACCTTTTCAAAGGATTGTTTTGAGTCGCTGAACACTGAACATTGTATCAAGCTACCACAAAGGCTTGTGAAACTCTCTTGTAGCTTGTAGCATGCTTTTTTGTTTACAGTATTATTAGTTGGAATTGTATTACGCCTGTGGGCACATTTATGTAAAGGCACTTCTTTGATAACACTTTGTCGCTATCTTGCTCGAGCGCCGCGCAGTTCGAGCTCGCTATTTTTTGTTCTGGAAGGAAAGTATTTTTTATTTCCGTGAAGGAAAATTGTTGACAACAATGACACGTAAATTCATGTAGATGTGTACACGTGGGAACTCTGTGATCGATCAATTTTTGACATTTCTTTTATGAAATCTGAGCGAAGCGATTTATCAAAGCTCGTTGATCGATGTGATACTGTTCACTTCTGGTTGTAATTTGATTTTATAGCCGTTCGGTGCATAGAAAATAGCCTGTTCCAGGCGTTAAGTTTGTGGTGCGCAAAAGAAAAATTGGGCGCATGAGAAAAAATGAGGGGAGGTTGGGGAGAGAGAGGCGAAAGAACGCCTGTGAAATTTATTTTAAAAAGCTCGTGGCGGTATACCAGAGTCTGGTATACTGTCTGATTGGCTAAATTTGATACCTGTTGTCAACACTGCAGCGTTGTTGACGCAGACAAGAAATGCGATATGGCGTGCGAAGGTCATCCTCCATCAAGTCACGCACAGATTGAATCTGTGTTTAAAATACAGCAGCAAGCGCTTAAAGATTTCCCGCATGTGGATATACACAAAGAACAAAAAGATTGTATTAAAAACCTTTTGCAGTCTGAGAAGAGATGTCTTCGCCATTCTTCCAACAGGATTTGGAAAGAGCTTGATCTATCAAGTTTTGTTCAAGGTTAATCGCATCGCAAAGAAAAGCTGTTTCTATGATGATTCTCCGCTCGTCGAGTAAAGGACATAAAATTGTCTCATTCCTTGCTTTTAAGGAATGAACGTAAGAATTTACTAGCATCCATGAGATTTACAAAACAGCAACCATGCTGCAGATTATCTGTTGGATGCCAAATCAAATACTGCTTTTTTTTTTTTTTTTTTTTTTTTTTTATTGTACCTTTATTATTATCATTTCAATTACAAAGAACTAATTACAAAGAACTACAAACAACTACTTACAAAGAACTACTTTAACAGAAAATAATTACAATTTTCTAAACAACCACCATAACAGACATACTTACAATTGTCAAGATTTCACAAATTATATACATTACAGCCAAAAAACAGCCGCGCAATTGCTGAATGAGGCTTATATTACAAAAAAAATTAATTAATGCTTAATTATGTTGATAAAAGAGAACTTGACACTTATTTACCGTACACCCTAAAATAAAACAACAAAAAAACACACACTAACATACACGCGAAAACATACACCCGAACTTAATTAAAGAGGAGAAATGTCTTTTGGCCATTTTTCATAAAAGGTTTCTAATTTATTATTCTTAGTAGAAATATATTTTTCAACTTGGTATTTAATTCTTACTTTAAATTTGAAACCTTCGATGTTTGGAAGTACCTGTTTCTTTCTGCAATCCCATAAATACAATTTACCAATTAATATCAGATAATTTAACAAGGGACATTTTTACAGTGGCCCATATATGCAATGCACAAATAAAAATTTCAGTGCATTAATATTGATCTTAATGCATTAATTAACTAATTCAGTTCACAATTTCATTTTCTAATACACGGGCATGTTTCTTAGTGCACAAATATATTTTTCAGTGCACAAATATGTTTTCAGTGCACAAATGTATTTTTCAGTGCACAAATATGTCAAATATGTTTTCAGTACACAAATGTATTTTTCAGTGCACAAATATATTTTCTCAGTGCACAAATTTATTTTTCAGTGCACAAATATGTTTCAGTGCACAAATATGTTTTTCAGTGCACAAATGTATTTTTCAGTGCACAAATATATTTTCTCAGTGCACAAATTTATTTTTCAGTGCACAAATATGTTTCAGTGCACAAATATGTTTTTCAGTGCACAAATGTATTTTTCAGTGCACAAATATATTTTCTCAGTGCACAAATATATTTTTCAGTGCACAAATATGTTTTCAGTGCACAAATGTATTTTTCAGTGCACAAATATGTCAAATATGTTTTCAGTACACAAATGTATTTTTCAGTGCACAAATATATTTTCTCAGTGCACAAATTTGTTTTTCAGTGCACAAATGAGTTCCCAGTGCACAAAATTATTCCTGGCGCCCAATGGGCTAAAAATGGCCGAAAGGCCCTGGGACTACATTGTCATTGAGGCCTGGTCTCGGCCTGGTCGCGTTGTTTGCCGTGCTTTCGATAGTCTCGTCGCAAACAGAAGCCATCTTTGACCGGTCAAGTATGTTTTGCTGGAATTGTGGCAAAGGTTTGGAATCGTCATTTGCTTTTTGCCCAAATTGCGGAGGAAAAGTTGAAGCGGAGACGTCTTCATCCTCTAGGGATAACATTGTTGGCAGTGCCTCACTCACGAGCCATACGAGCTGCAAGCGAGCTTCACCTTCGGAGCCGGCAGCTCCTGCAGGAAAACAGTTCTCTACGTTCCGACAGTTTGCTGACAGAAAGTCAGAAGAGCGGAGGGGCCATTTTAAGCAGACGAAAAAAGCAAAGCAAGCCAGCTGCGAGGCAACCATCAATGTCGCATTGATAGAGTACGAAGGCGACGTACTCAAGCCTGTCAGAGGAAGTTCTCTCCCACTCAAAGTTGAGGTCAGCTCAAATTACAACGATGTGAAAGATGCGGCAATCAAAAAACGGAAAGACTTTGATCGTACCTTTAATGCTGAAAGGGGTTACGTACTTGCATATCAGGATGCCAGGATTGCCAGGCAAATCCCTGGATCAGACCAGGATTTTCTATTGAAGAGCTATAAAGAATGGCTTAGAAGGTCGTATTCGAGGCTGACGCTCTATCTGGGCCCTATCTCCAAGCTTAAAGTTCTCGATCTCGACGGGGGTGATCTTTAATCTTTAATCACAGTTCGTAATATTCAGGAATCAGTTTTGGACGAGTGGTCTGACTGTGATGTCACCTTGAGAGCATTGGATGAGGTCGAGGACCTGGAATACAAGGAGGACATAACTGTAGACCCTCCATCTCCAGCTGCTGGCCATAGTGCATCTAAGTCTGTTGGTGCAGACGTCCCTCCAAGGCCTGTCGATGACGTGCTTAATTCTTTTGTGGCCACCGATTTTTTGTAAGTTATTTAAGCAGTGATACAAGCATGCAAATAAACTTGTGTTAATCTATACAAAAGTATGAGCACAAATTATCAAAGCTTCGTTGTACACTGCCTTATCGCTATAGATTAGGGGCGGACCATTAGAAATCTTGGGAGGGGGGGTGACAATTACCAAAAAAAAATCCTGCAAAGGAAAATTGTCTCAAAAAAAATTCCTGCAAGCAGTTGACCATAAAAAAATAAAATCCTGCAAGCTAACTGGCTATATATACATATATTTATTTATTTATTTATTTTAAACTGGAACATATGAGAGTATGACATGCTCTCTGGTAGTAAAATTCATCAAAAAGCAACTTCAGGTCGACTCAAATGCTGTCAAAAATTACCTGCCTCAAAGGTCTATCTGGTACATGTACCAATATCTTAATATAACCAAAACCTTGTTTATGTACATATTTGAAAACACTGTAAACATCATGAAATATGTAACCTGCTCTACTACACACAAGTATTTTTTAAATACATTACAGATTGTCCAACCGTCCCGATTTCGTCGAGATTACCCCAATTTTGCTTGAAAATGAAATTCTGTCATTTTCGTCAAATTCTCATAATACTTACTATACAAAAAGACGAAATTGCGTATACTTAACTCTGATATCCAGATAAACTAAAGAAACAGCAAGAAAAATAAAATGAAATCGAGTACTTGTATGTGGAGCCACATACAAGAGACGCAAAGCGACGAGAAGCCACATCAATTTGCCAAACATTTTTGACAGAAATTGTTGTCTCAGAACACTAGAAATGGAGTTTCAGAGCATCAAGATTTCAAAATTTTCTGGTGGGGCATGCACCCAGACCCCCCTAGCGGCTCGCGCCTTCGGCGCTCGACCACTCCATCTCAATTCTTATTTCTCCCCATTTTTTATGCAAAGGTTTGACAGTCTGACTTAAATCTACTTTCCAGCGTTTAATACCAAAAATGGATTGGGCCATTAGTATAAAAAAAATTTGGGACTTGCACGCATTTATAAAGAAGATCTCAGAAAAAAAAAAACTTGCAGGCTTGCACCTCCCTCAAAAAAAAATCCTGCAGGAAACTCAGGCCGGAAAAAAAATTCATACACTGAAAAATTTTTGACCCCCCTCCCAGGATTTCTAATGGTCCACCCCTTAACACAAGTTTATTTGCATGCTTGTATCACTGCTTAAATAACTTACAAAAAATCGGTGGCCACAAAAGAATTAAGCACGTCATTGACAGGCCTTGGAGGGACGTCTGCACCAACAGACTTAGATGCACTATGGCCAGCAGCTGGAGATGGAGGGTCTACAGTTATGTCCTCCTTGTATTCCAGGTCCTCGACCTCATCCAATGCTCTCAAGGTGACATCACAGTCAGACCACTCGTCCAAAACTGATTCCTGAATATTATGAACTGTGATTAAAGATTAAAGATTAAAGATCACCCCCGTCGAGATCGAGAACTTCAAGCTTGGAGATAGGGCCCAGATAGAGCGTCAGCCTCGAATACGACCTTCCAAGCCATTCTTTATAGCTCTTCAATAGAAAATCCTGGTCTGATCCAGGGATTTGCCTGGCAATCCTGGCATCCTGATATGCAAGTACGTAACCCCTTTCAGCATTAAAGGTACGATCAAAGTCTTTCCGTTTTTTGATTGCCGCATCTTTCACATCGTTGTAATTTGAGCTGACCTCAACTTTGAGTGGGAGAGAACTTCCTCTGACAGGCTTGAGTACGTCGCCTTCGTACTCTATCAATGCGACATTGATGGTTGCCTCGCAGCTGGCTTGCTTTGCTTTTTTCGTCTGCTTAAAATGGCCCCTCCGCTCTTCTGACTTTCTGTCAGCAAACTGTCGGAACGTAGGGAACTGTTTTCCTGCAGGAGCTGCCGGCTCCGAAGGTGAAGCTCGCTTGCGGCTCGTCTGGCTCGTGAGTGAGGCACTGCCAACAATGTTATCCCTAGAGGATGAAGACGTCTCCGCTTCAACTTTTCCTCCGCAATTTGGGCAAAAAGCAAATGACGATTCCAAACCTTTGCCACAATTCCGGCAAAACATACTTGACCGATCAAAGATGGCTTCTGTTTGCGACGAGACTATCGAAAGCGCGGCAAACAACGCGACCAGGCCGAGACCAGGCCTCAATGACAATGTAGTCCCAGGGCCTTTCGGCCATTTTTAGCCCATTGGGCGCCAGGAATAATTTTGTGCACTGGGAACTCATTTGTGCACTGAAAAACAAATTTGTGCACTGAGAAAATATATTTGTGCACTGAAAAATACATTTGTGTACTGAAAAACATATTTGTGCACTGAAAAATAAATTGTGCACTGAGAAAATATATTTGTGCACTGAAAAACATATTTGTGCACTGAAACATATTTGTGCACTGAAAAATAAATTTGTGCACTGAGAAAATATATTTGTGCACTGAAAAATACATTTGTGTACTGAAAACATATTTGACATATTTGTGCACTGAAAAATACATTTGTGCACTGAAAACATATTTGTGCACTGAAAAATATATTTGTGCACTGAAAAATATATTTGTACACTAAGAAACATGCCCGTGTATTAGAAAATGAAATTGTGAACTGAATTAGTTAAATTAATGCATTAAGATCAATATTAATGTACTGAAATTTTTATTTCTGCATTGCATTTATGGGCCACCGTACATTTTGACATCGTTATTCCAATTATAACCTCTGGTTAACGCAACCCGTGAAATTCCTTTGTTATTGTTAAATAATACTGTTCGACATTTTTCCACAACATATTTGAGTGCCGACAGTAAAAGAGAAAGTGACATAATGTTTCCCGTTCAGTCTTGCAAAAAGTACATTTGTCGTGCTGGGAATATCCAATTTTAAAAAGTTTTGCATTGGTGTAAAGTATTGAATTTAAAACTTTATATTGAAAGGATTTAACGTAAGGCTCCTGTGCTGTTAAGTGGGGAAGGTTGTAAGCAATTTTTAAGTCTTCGTCAGATAAGCCAAAATCATGTTTTAAATTCTTTGCATTACTAGGTAATTGTGCTTTATTTGATATTATTAAAGAATAATAGTCTTTCGTTTTCTTTTCCACTATGTCAAAAATCTCATTTCCTTTTATAAAATAAGTATTATCTGTAAAGGTAGTGTACTCTATTATTTTCAAAGAAGAAGGAATTGCGCGCCTAAGGCCTGTCCATGTAAGAAAATTAGCTCTCTCAACTATATGATTAATTACATTAAAGGATTCTATATTGTCGAGATTGAACAAGAGATCTTTAATGATACGTATTCCCGAGTCATAATAAGTTTTATAAAAAACTGGTTTTCCATCTATTCTTATATCTTTGTTATTCCAAATTATACAGAGCCGTTCCTTATTAGCTAAAAAGAGATTTCGAAATTCTAACCAACATTCTAAAAGTTCTCTGTAGAAAACCGAGTTAATTGAAAGATCGTCCATTGCATAATTACATTTAAAAAGCAAAAGACCACCAACATTACGTAGGAGATGTAACAAGTAGAATTTCCACGTACTTTCGTTATCGCTGAAAATACGTTTTAGCCAAGCTAATCGTACAGCTTTGACCAAGCTTTCAATATCTGTCATTTTGATGCCACCGTCTTCATAACTGTTTATTGAAGAGAGCCTTGTTACTTTATCCTTTCCATTCCATAAAAAGGAGAACATCACACTATTTACTTGTTTGATGATTTTACTTGGAGGTGAAAGAACCGAAGATATAAAAACTAATTTTGGAATAAGTAGAGATTTGATTATAAAATCAAATACTGCTATTACAAAGTGACGGAGGTTTATCCAAGCTCCACTGAGACACACTACTCGACTACAGAACTAACTAAAGAGCTTAAAATTATTGCAAGAATTCATGATTTCATTGCAGTGGAATTTTAGACTACGGCATTTTGAGACTCGGATCTAAGACGCCTATATCCTTTGTACTTCTGCAGTTCGTGACTTAACGTGTTATATCGGCCAAGACCAAACTCTTGGAGCCGACAAAATCCTTGTTTTTCGAAACCGGCTAAATAAGAAAACTTTGGCTCCCATGAACTTAACAATTTTTTGGCAAAACCTACAAAATGAAGAAGGGTGGACTTGCAAATCGTTCGATAAAAGGACGCAGTGTTTACCAACATGGAAAGCGAAGCGAAATTGAAGGAATCGCAGGAAGGATTTCCCAGGAAATCTACAAAGATTTTGATTGACAGCTAAAAACCACAACTACTTTGCCGCTGTTGGCGGTCAAAAGTGGGCGGCATGAGCGTTTTAAAATTAATTTCACAGGTGTTTCTTCGCCTCTCTCGCAGTTTTTCCTCACGCTGACCCTATAACACCACGCGCCGCTTTTCGCTGCTCCCCACAATCTAATCACCTGGAAGAGGCTACATAGAAAATTGCTGAGATTTCGATATGCAGTGTTTTGTTACATAAAAAATGAGTGGACCAAATAAAAAGTTTGGAAATCGATTGTAAACTACCCTAATTTTCAATTTTACATTCAAATTTCACGCTTTTTGCATATAAGCCAATGAGAATACTTAAATCTAATTTGATTAGAGTAATTAGCAGCTAAAAAATAACTGCCCTTTATAATATTGTCGCGGTCTATTGTTCTTTTGCCTAGTTCTTATCCGAACTACTGGCAGTAATATACTGGCATGAATCTGAAGAATGTTTGGCTTTATCAGGAAGATCGCAGTTATTATTTTGATCCATTGTTTTCTCCAAGGAACTGGCTCCACCAACCGACGGTAACATTTAAAATATTCCAGCTTGCTCTTGCTTACACAGGATGTTTTAGCAGCACCAAAGCAAGAATAAGGAACTGCAGATTTTGCAGAAAGCCTTATCGCATTTTATTTTTTTAGGGCAGAGTATAATCTTTCTTTCCGTTTTACATACATACAAATTACAACAGTTACAGTGGGTTTGCCCCCCCCCCCCCCCCCAACCCCTTCTCAGGGAAGCCACATTGATTGGCAAACAAAAACTGATAGTTGCCATTATTAAAATGGATGATTAGAAAAATCAGTGGGAGGAATGCAAATACTGGTTCTTATGGCAAGTGCCACCCTCCCCATTTTCCAACTGTGGCCATTGCTTTGAACCTTTCTGTGCATCAACTTGAAAATTGCCAATGATCAGATAATCAAACAAACAATAGCCCCCCCCCCCCCCTCTCTCTCTCCCCACTTACAATGTTAAAGGCTATAAATTGTAAGTATTAAAAGTCTGATGCATTGCTCAGGTGGGTGGGGAATAAATGCAGAAGTCGTTCTGTTGCCGAAAAAGAGCTAAGTGCTACTGGTGTCAGTCTGTATACGGCTAATATTTTCCACCTGGAATTAAGTCTGTCACGCAGACTACATACCTACGGTGGCCCATATATGCAATGCAGAAATAAAAATTTCAGTACATTAATATTGATCTTAATGCATTAATTTAACTAATTCAGTTCACAATTTCATTTTCTAATACACGGGCATGTTTCTTAGTGTACAAATATATTTTTCAGTGCACAAATATATTTTTCAGTGCACAAATATGTTTTCAGTGCACAAATGTATTTTTCAGTGCACAAATATGTCAAATATGTTTTCAGTACACAAATGTATTTTTCAGTGCACAAATATATTTTCTCAGTGCACAAATTTATTTTTCAGTGCACAAATATGTTTCAGTGCACAAATATGTTTTTCAGTGCACAAATATATTTTCTCAGTGCACAATTTATTTTTCAGTGCACAAATATGTTTTTCAGTACACAAATGTATTTTTCAGTGCACAAATATATTTTCTCAGTGCACAAATTTGTTTTTCAGTGCACAAATGAGTTCCCAGTGCACAAAATTATTCCTGGCGCCCAATGGGCTAAAAATGGCCGAAAGGCCCTGGGACTACATTGTCATTGAGGCCTGGTCTCGGCCTGGTCGCGTTGTTTGCCGCGCTTTCGATAGTCTCGTCGCAAACAGAAGCCATCTTTGATCGGTCAAGTATGTTTTGCCGGAATTGTGGCAAAGGTTTGGAATCGTCATTTGCTTTTTGCCCAAATTGCGGAGGAAAAGTTGAAGCGGAGACGTCTTCATCCTCTAGGGATAACATTGTTGGCAGTGCCTCACTCACGAGCCAGACGAGCCGCAAGCGAGCTTCACCTTCGGAGCCGGCAGCTCCTGCAGGAAAACAGTTCCCTACGTTCCGACAGTTTGCTGACAGAAAGTCAGAAGAGCGGAGGGGCCATTTTAAGCAGACGAAAAAAGCAAAGCAAGCCAGCTGCGAGGCAACCATCAATGTCGCATTGATAGAGTACGAAGGCGACGTACTCAAGCCTGTCAGAGGAAGTTCTCTCCCACTCAAAGTTGAGGTCAGCTCAAATTACAACGATGTGAAAGATGCGGCAATCAAAAAACGGAAAGACTTTGATCGTACCTTTAATGCTGAAAGGGGTTACGTACTTGCATATCAGGATGCCAGGATTGCCAGGCAAATCCCTGGATCAGACCAGGATTTTCTATTGAAGAGCTATAAAGAATGGCTTGGAAGGTCGTATTCGAGGCTGACGCTCTATCTGGGCCCTATCTCCAAGCTTGAAGTTCTCGATCTCGACGGGGGTGATCTTTAATCTTTAATCTTTAATCACAGTTCATAATATTCAGGAATCAGTTTTGGACGAGTGGTCTGACTGTGATGTCACCTTGAGAGCATTGGATGAGGTCGAGGACCTGGAATACAAGGAGGACATAACTGTAGACCCTCCATCTCCAGCTGCTGGCCATAGTGCATCTAAGTCTGTTGGTGCAGACGTCCCTCCAAGGCCTGTCAATGACGTGCTTAATTCTTTTGTGGCCACCGATTTTTTGTAAGTTATTTAAGCAGTGATACAAGCATGCAAATAAACTTGTGTTAAGGGGTGGACCATTAGAAATCCTGGGAGGGGGGTCAAAAATTTTTCAGTGTATGAATTTTTTTTCCGGCCTGAGTTTCCTGCAGGATTTTTTTTTGAGGGAGGTGCAAGCCTGCAAGTTTTTTTTTTTCTGAGATCTTCTTTATAAATGCGTGCAAGTCCCAAATTTTTTTTATACTAATGGCCCAATCCATTTTTGGTATTAAACGCTGGAAAGTAGATTTAAGTCAGACTGTCAAACCTTTGCATAAAAAATGGGGAGAAATAAGAATTGAGATGGAGTGGTCGAGCGCCGAAGGCGCGAGCCGCTAGGGGGGTCTGGGTGCATGCCCCACCAGAAAATTTTGAAATCTTGATGCTCTGAAACTCCATTTCTAGTGTTCTGAGACAACAATTTCTGTCAAAAATGTTTGGCAAATTGATGTGGCTTCTCGTCGCTTTGCGTCTCTTGTATGTGGCTCCACATACAAGTACTCGATTTCATTTTATTTTTCTTGCTGTTTCTTTAGTTTATCTGGATATCAGAGTTAAGTATACGCAATTTCGTCTTTTTGTATAGTAAGTATTATGAGAATTTGACGAAAATGACAGAATTTCATTTTCAAGCAAAATTGGGGTAATCTCGACGAAATCGGGACGGTTGGACAATCTGTAATGTATTTAAAAAATACTTGTGTGTAGTAGAGCAGGTTACATATTTCATGATGTTTACAGTGTTTTCAAATATGTACATAAACAAGGTTTTGGTTATATTAAGATATTGGTACATGTACCAGATAGACCTTTGAGGCAGGTAATTTTTGACAGCATTTGAGTCGACCTGAAGTTGCTTTTTGATGAATTTTACTACCAGAGAGCATGTCATACTCTCATATGTTCCAGTTTAAAATAAATAAATAAATAAATATATGTATATATAGCCAGTTAGCTTGCAGGATTTTATTTTTTTATGGTCAACTGCTTGCAGGAATTTTTTTTGAGACAATTTTCCTTTGCAGGATTTTTTTTTTGGTAATTGTCACCCCCCCTCCCAAGATTTCTAATGGTCCGCCCCTAATCTATAGCGATAAGGCAGTGTACAACGAAGCTTTGATAATTTGTGCTCATACTTTTGTATAGATTAACACAAGTTTATTTGCATGCTTGTATCACTGCTTAAATAACTTACAAAAAATCGGTGGCCACAAAAGAATTAAGCACGTCATCGACAGGCCTTGGAGGGACGTCTGCACCAACAGACTTAGATGCACTATGGCCAGCAGCTGGAGATGGAGGGTCTACAGTTATGTCCTCCTTGTATTCCAGGTCCTCGACCTCATCCAATGCTCTCAAGGTGACATCACAGTCAGACCACTCGTCCAAAACTGATTCCTGAATATTACGAACTGTGATTAAAGATTAAAGATCACCCCCGTCGAGATCGAGAACTTTAAGCTTGGAGATAGGGCCCAGATAGAGCGTCAGCCTCGAATACGACCTTCTAAGCCATTCTTTATAGCTCTTCAATAGAAAATCCTGGTCTGATCCAGGGATTTGCCTGGCAATCCTGGCATCCTGATATGCAAGTACGTAACCCCTTTCAGCATTAAAGGTACGATCAAAGTCTTTCCGTTTTTTGATTGCCGCATCTTTCACATCGTTGTAATTTGAGCTGACCTCAACTTTGAGTGGGAGAGAACTTCCTCTGACAGGCTTGAGTACGTCGCCTTCGTACTCTATCAATGCGACATTGATGGTTGCCTCGCAGCTGGCTTGCTTTGCCTTTTTCGTCTGCTTAAAATGGCCCCTCCGCTCTTCTGACTTTCTGTCAGCAAACTGTCGGAACGTAGAGAACTGTTTTCCTGCAGGAGCTGCCGGCTCCGAAGGTGAAGCTCGCTTGCAGCTCGTATGGCTCGTGAGTGAGGCACTGCCAACAATGTTATCCCTAGAGGATGAAGACGTCTCCGCTTCAACTTTTCCTCCGCAATTTGGGCAAAAAGCAAATGACGATTCCAAACCTTTGCCACAATTCCAGCAAAACATACTTGACCGGTCAAAGATGGCTTCTGTTTGCGACGAGACTATCGAAAGCACGGCAAACAACGCGACCAGGCCGAGACCAGGCCTCAATGACAATGTAGTCCCAGGGCCTTTCGGCCATTTTTAGCCCATTGGGCGCCAGGAATAATTTTGTGCACTGGGAACTCATTTGTGCACTGAAAAACAAATTTGTGCACTGAGAAAATATATTTGTGCACTGAAAAATACATTTGTGTACTGAAAACATATTTGACATATTTGTGCACTGAAAAATACATTTGTGCACTGAAAACATATTTGTGCACTGAAAAATATATTTGTGCACTGAGAAAATATATTTGTGCACTGAAAAATACATTTGTGCACTGAAAAACATATTTGTGCACTGAAACATATTTGTGCACTGAAAAATAAATTTGTGCACTGAGAAAATATATTTGTGCACTGAAAAATACATTTGTGCACTGAAAAACATATTTGTGCACTGAAACATATTTGTGCACTGAAAAATAAATTTGTGCACTGAGAAAATATATTTGTGCACTGAAAAATACATTTGTGTACTGAAAACATATTTGACATATTTGTGCACTGA
Organism: Cladopsammia gracilis; assembly: GCA_022457155.1. NCBI lineage: Eukaryota > Metazoa > Cnidaria > Anthozoa > Scleractinia > Dendrophylliidae > Cladopsammia > Cladopsammia gracilis. The sequence continues at coordinate 120,799 of JAJGOT010000538.1, read as the reverse complement.
AAAATACATTTGTGCACTGAAAACATATTTGTGCACTGAAAAATATATTTGTGCACTAAGAAACATACCCGTGTATTAGAAAATGAAATTGTGAACTGAATTAGTTAATTAATGCATTAAGATCAATATTAATGCACTGAAATTTTTATTTGTGCATTGCATATATGGGCCACCGTACATACCTGTAGGTGAACTACTGTCTCATGACTGAACTGGTTCATTATTCTTGACATGAGATACTCACCTTCAGCAAATTTTCAGCAACTGCAAACCAGTCATCTGTTGCAAATAAAATTTTCCCTCCAACCTGAACGCAGTGAACGTACAAAGAAGAAACGTGTCATTATTTTCGCTGTGCTAAAAAATTCCTTTGTAATATCGGCGGATTACCTTACTTAATGTGACTGATATGCAACAAATCTTACAATTATCTTCATAATTCCAGGAATCCACTTACCCTGCTACATGCTAAATCGTTTAAATCAACGAACGCTGGGTTTTGTGAGGTAATGCTTGTGCTAACCATCTCAGCTGCCATTTTGAGTATTTTGCAGCCCGACCGAGCTTAGAAACCAGGCCGACTGTGAAACCAAGCCTTTCACTGTCAGTTGAGCGCATGAGACTCTGAGGTTACTTATTTTTCTGCACTCGCTTTTAATATTTAATTTATTGATTCCCGATCAACTCCACACTCGTCTATTACTTTCCAAGCCGTGAATTATTTCCGTTACATTTGAAAAGACTACTTAAAAAAAGGCAGTCGAGGACTGCATGTGGCCCACATGCTGTGAAAAGAAAATTGATAATCACCCCCTAAAGAATTAGTATTCCTGTGTTACTAAATCGCATGCAACCTGTGTAAAATGGGTTCTTCCAGAAAAAATCCCCCCCGCCCCCACCCCCCGATGGATGATGCAAGATTTTTTTACCCCTCCCACGCCCGGATATCCCGGCCAGGCACCCTAACCCTCGCACCTTGATTTTTAACCCCTCCTGCGCGGATTGCCATTAACTTTTTGTAGGCCCTAAATAAACAGGAAATCACATTCAGGAGATCCGGGATTTTTTTTAAAGTTTTCAAATCTTTGATGATAATTGCTATGAATTGGTCAAACATTTTGTAAATAAACACTGCGTGACGCATTCACTAAAATCTCTCCGTGATTTTAAGACCAAATCGAAATGAAATGTTTCAATAACATAAAGCTGGTTCTTTAAAAAAATGCTTTGATTTTGCCATCTATAATAAGTTTTTTCCAGGTTTCACAGTTTCTTCAAAGTGTTGTCGCAACACAATTTTGTTTCATGCAAATTTTTATGTGAAATGTAATTTGATAGGAAGCTGTTTTTATATGACCACTAAATCCAAAATATATTTCTATAAAAGGTCGAAACTTTTGAATGAAAATCATATTTCCTTGAATGAAAATGTCTTTCCTTTGATTAAAAGAGTCAAACACGTATCAGAATTCAGTGACTTTCTGCTTCTAGAAGTCTTGGCGATTTATGGGAGTAATGATACCTCGAGTTGGACTTCGAGTTCGAGTTCGAGTTCGAGTTCGAGTTGGACTTCGAGTTGGACTTTGAGTTGGATTTCGAGTTGGGCTTCGAGTTGGACTTCGAGTTAGATTTCGAGTTAGCGGGAAAAAAATCGAGAAAAATTAAAAAAAAAAAAAAAGAAAACAGCATTTAACTAGATTGTCACCACAGTGTTTTAATAAAGGGAAAAGATTCACAAAAGATTCCATCTTGGATATCAACACTCACTACAAGCCGACCGAGACCTTTCAGTACACACACATCGTCTCACGCCACCCACCAGGCGTAAAATATGGATTCATTAAGGTTACAGTGTACCTTCAGATCGAAAATTTATTGAAAATTTTTTTTTGGCGTTAAAATAAAGTTTACAGAATGAACTTCCATCCAAAACAAAAAGTATCGAAAAATAGTGAAAATTGACGGAGAAATGACAGTATAACTTTTGTGGGCGGAGTTTGTTTATTAAGCGATATGTTTTTTTAAGCGCCGTTTTCTCAAAGTTAATTTTTCGCTTGTTGGGGACACTTTAAAGAGCTACAACTCAAAGGGAATTTGTTCGATTTTCCTTAAATTTGGACAGAAGGTAGGCTAACATATAATCAACAAAAACGTGTCGGCGAATTTCTTAATTCCGAAAACTTTTTCGTCAAGAGCCATTTCCGTGCGATCATTTCATTTTTTTTTTCGCCCCTTTTCGAAAATATTCTGTAACTTTTCACTGCAATTGAATATGGGAAATCGCCGACACGTTTTTTTAGCGCTTCGTGTCCGGAAGTCCGAGAACAAATCAAATTGGCAAAATATAATAATCGCTTTGAGTTATAGCGTTTGAAAGCTGATTCGGACGTTCGAATTTAGACGTCGTAAAAAATTCGATAATTTATTTTATTACCAAATGGTTTCCATATTTAGATAGCCAGCTCTATAAGCTTTAATTTGATATCTGGGTTTAGGTATATTAAGTGTAATCTTAAGACGCTAGAGCTGTTATACTGGAGACACCCCCGAAGGTACACTGTAACCTTAAAGGCGAAAGCAATAAGATTGCTTAGAACTAACTCTTCATAAAAAAGAAAACATTTGAAGAGAGCGTTTTAAAATTCAAACAACGCCTCAAATCACGGGGTTACCCAGAAAACATCATAGAAAGGTCTCTTTGCCTCTAGAAAATCGGCACTTACACAAAAGAAAAAAGGTCACGAGAGGATACTGCCTTTTGTCACAACGTACCATCTGTCAGCACAGGTAGCCTAAGCTCAAGTGGTAAACGTCGTGGTAACTGGCGTAATAGCGAAATTATAAAGATTTTTATTGGGAAAATTCACTTCGAGTTTGAGCGTAAAATTAGGAACGATATTTGAATAAAACTGGTTCACCTGAACTTCTTTGTGCGTTTACTTGTGTCTCAGTTAGTGGTTTTGCGGTCAATCCGCGATTCCAGCGATTTTTAGTTCAAATATTTCAGTCCTCCCTCTGAAAGAGACAGCACTCCACTCATCGAGCCGATCTGATCCACCGAAGGAAATCGGCCGTAAAATCGCTCCAACGCCTCCAGTCGCCTCGAAATTCTACTTAGACCATAGTCGATAGTTCTGCTTTCCATTCGTTATCTTCATCAGAGTCGCACATTATATTGAGAGAGAATTAAAGATCGCTAATCTCTGCAAACTTTCCCGTTTTGAGCCATCAGGAACAGCTTTATTCATACTTCGCGTTCATGCGTTCAGTAGCCGTGCGTTTTGCCGTTCGAACGGCATATATATTAGCCAAGTTAATCCAATGGCAAAATAGATCAAGTCGCTCATCTGTTTACTATCTAAAGTACATGCAATTAACGAGAGATAGCCCCAAACAAGTCTTCTTCTGCATAAGCTTTACTCGCAGCACTTCACTTTCCAATGGAAACTATCTTGTACAGGATTTTACTGATCCAGATCCACGCGGCCAAATTTAGGCAAGAAATTTGGCCGCGCGATACAAACGTCTGTGAAATTTGCCGACTTTGCGGAGCTATATCTCCATTATTTTAAAAGATATCGCTTTTAAACTCGGCCATTTTACTAATTTTGAGATGCTTTTCCCAGCAGTGTCGATGGATTATTGCTATCAGGCCCATATAAAATTTTGGAAAAACCGTGATAAGGTGTATTCTGAAAACGTCTTGCGATACATGTTTGTAACCACAAACAGGAAATTGTATTACTTACTCAAACTATCATCACCTGATCACCGGAGTGTCCGTGATAAAGGGGTCCGCCAATATCGTGAGTTACGTATCGTGAGTTATCACGGTGAGTTAATTAAATGTGAGTTACCAAATATTGAATTTTCAATATTTGGCATGCAGAATCTTGAAATTTCAATATTTGACATGCCAAATATTGAAATTTCAAGATTCTGCATGCCAAATATTGAAATTTCAATATTTGGCATGCCAAATCTTGAAATTTCAAGATTTGACATGCCAAATCTTGAAATTTCAAGATTCTGCATGCCAAATCTTGAAATTTCAATATTTGGCATGCAGAATCTTGAAATTTCAATATTTGGCATGCAGAATCTTGAAATTTCAAGATTTGGCATGCAGAATCTTGAAATTTCAAGATTCTGCATGCCAAATATTGAAATTTCAATATTTGGCATGCCAAATCTTGAAATTTCAAGATTCTGCATGCCAAATATTGAAATTTCAAGATTCTGCATGCCAAATCTTGAAATTTCAAGATTCTGCATGCCAAATATTGAAATTTCAAGATTCTGCATGCCAAATCTTGAAATTTCAATATTTGGCATGTCAAATATTGAAATTTCAATATTCTGCATGTCAAATATTGAAATTTCAATATTTGGTAACTCACGGGAAATAACTTACACCAGCCTAACTCACGCGCCATAACTCACACCTTTGTCAAACCCGTGATAAAGAGGTTAAGTTTACATTAATTTGCTCTCTGGGATCGAATTTAGTGTCCGTTGTCCGTATTAGAGAGGGTCCGTACTTATAGAGGTCTTTTTTAAAGAAAATATGTGAGAATTTTGTCGGGACACAGGAAACTGTCCGTAATAGAGAGGTGTCCGTAAGGAGAGGTTCGACTGTCGATTTTTATCGATTATATGTTTTCATATTTGTATTTTATTGTTTTTAACTCGAAGTCCAACTCGAAGTCCAACTCGAAATCCAACTCGAAGTCCAACTCGAACTCGAACTCGAACTCGAACTCGATGTCCAACTCGACGTTTCGGGATTCCCGCGATTTATTGTATCCTAATATTACGGTACGGAACCGGCAAGCGTCCGCGAAAATATAATAAACATCACAAAATCATTCAATTAAGCAACCTATTTTTATTATGCTTTCTAAAATTGCCGACTTTTCCTGTGCAATAGAATGAAAATCTTATCCGGAAAGATGATTCGCATAATGCTTTCGATAATCTAAAAAGCAGTTCTGAATTGTCAAAGGTACAGAAATGAAATGCTGGTGGCGTTTGAATCATGACCCGGTCTACAAACAAACACTTCGATTCACAGCTCGATTTTTCACTAAAACCTTTTTTAAAACCACGAAAAAAAAACACCTAAAATAATCTTTGAAAACAGTACTTGGCCACATTTGGCGAAAGCGGTGCTGGGTAAAGCAGTAAAAAGAACGAAAAAGCTTCGTTTACCTTTCCCACGGATCCAAAACGACTAAAGCGCGCAAGTACAAACAGAACTGTTTTGACAATGGGCTATTGCATTTAATATCCGCGCCCCCCTGTTGAGGACTTGTCTTTTATCAGGTTGGACCCTCAAGAATTCCCGGGAAAATCTGTTCTACCCTCAAGAATTCCTACAATCAGTTCACCCTCAAGAATTCCCAAAAAAAAGAAGCAGCTCACCTCAATAATTCCTAGGGAAATCAGCTCACCCCTCAAGAATTCCTAGGACTGATCGACTCGCCCCTTCTATCCACCAGCTTAACCCCCTGAAGAATGCCTCCTTGCCCCGACCTAAACCCTTAAGAATTCCTTCTATCCGCCAGCTTAACCCCCTGAAGAATTCCTCCTTGCCCCGACCTAAACCCTGAAGAATTCCTTCTACATGTATCACCTGGCCTGACCCCTGAAGAATTCCACTGTTCCTCAACCCGGGGGGAGGGGGGGACTGTCTTATCGTACAGCAATCGTGTGAACTCGGCACAACTTCGCGCTTCGGAAAGTCGGACTTACTGACAGGTGACAACATAGTGGTTACTAGTAACCTAGTAACCACAAAAAGCAATTAAGTCAGTAAAAATCGACATTAATATGACACGCATTCCACAGTCCACAATCCACAGAAGTCCAGCCCCAAGTCCAAATTATCGCGTTCGAATTTCGTGTTGGAGTTTTATGGTAGACGGTCTTCCAAATGGCCGCCCCCATTGGTTTTTTTCAGGGGCTCATTTCCGCCGGAAATTCCTTCGAACGCGTCTCCATGATCTGTGATTACTGCTAGTTTTATTAGTAATGACGCTGTTTTGCCGTGTGTTTCTATTATTTTTTATGTTTAAAAAAAGTCTTGAAATTACTCACCACAGGCAGCGAGGATTGCTCCGACACAGGCATTGTAAAGAATCGGTAGTAAAAAGGGAAATAAATTGACAATATGCCTATCAGTGCGAGAGATCGATGTTTGTCATTTTTGCCTCGGAAGAACTCTGATTAAAAATAGCTCTTAGTTTTTCAGAATCGCGACAAATTCGGCCTCAAGTTGTATGCTGTGTATAAAAGCAACGCTCACCTCGATGGGAGAAATACTACTACTACTACTACAATCTTTATTGCATCACGGTGTCACATTCACTATAAGTGGTCTTCCAGTGAGCCGTAAAAAATTAAGAAGACTTTTACAAAAATGACATAAATATTTAAAACTATAATAATTAGTGATCCTAAAATACAGCAATGGGAGCAGTACAACGAACTTAATTAACAACATTACTTAATATTATATTACACGAGCCCCTAAAATTTGCATAGTAAAAAGTTATATAATTTAACTACAAGTTATATAAATTACTTAAACTTTACTTAATTGCACTTAGAGTATTTTCAAGGAATGATTTAAAAAGAGTTAGGCTTCCCTGTTCTATTGCCTCTAAAGAGATTTTATTCCAGAGGACCGATCCTCGGTAGTGAAGGCTATGTTTACCTGTCTCTAACTTAGGTTTAGGGATATACAAGTTACTTGATGAGTTTCGTAAGTTATGAGAGTGGACGTCGGAAATACTCTGAACTGACTTATACTCAGGACTGACTTATACACCAGTAAGATCAAATGACATTCTCGTCCCCAAAGCTCCACGGTTTTTTTTTAAATTACGTCTCGTGTAGCTCTGGTAACGGACAAAAATTTGAATTTTTTGATTGGCCGTTTAAAAAATGAATGCGCAATAAGGTAAACAATTTTACGCCTCTACGCATAGGGTTTTACTTCCGGTTGAATTTCAAATGTTGAAGTCCTATGACTACATCAACAAAACCAACGTTTTAATTTCAACGCATTCAACGACCAATGTCACAGGGAGCAGAGGAGCCAAATTTGACCTAATACGCGTTCGATCTTTGAGCTTAAAACGCGCGCTGTGTCTTGCGTTATTCGATCTGTTGTTTTCGAGTTTGTGGCGCCCACAGTCAGCAATTTGCGGTTACCCAACGGAAAGCTCCGATTACCCTTGGGGTCCAGCTGGGGCGAAAAACAGACTCGTAAACAACAGATCGAAGATCGAACGCGTAAAGGTCAAATTTGGCTCCTCTGCTCCCTGTGCCAATGTCACCCAGTTTTGTTTGGTTTAGCAGGTAAAGATACGGCTGCTAAATTTCAAAGTATAACGGGATCTGATTGTCGGTAAATATGAGCGATTCGTTTCCGAAAATAATCAGTATGTGTCTTGGAAGACAAAGCTATAAGCGGCCACAAATATTAGAGAAGTACATTGCTTGCAACAGGGACGAGTATTAATTAAAGGAGAGGCAGACATCCTGAAGAAAGCCCAAGGGTGAAAAGAAATATTACCACTAGGTTACCCATTTTAAATAACAACAACAACGCTATCAGCACTCTCGTAAGCAAGTTGTATTTTCTTTATTAGGTAGTACTCTTTGCTACAACTAGGAAAACGAAGGTCACTCGAAGCGCAATTAAAATAACATAAAACGAATGCAAAACAAAAATTCCTCGATATTTGTTACCACTGTTCGATGAAATAAGCGTAATCAATGACCACAGCGTGTCCATCAACAAACTTAGCTGTCCGATCAACTAATTTGGTGGGATATGATAGCGTTCAGTGGCGAAACGATAAATACATAGCTCTCAAACGAAAGAAACCGGTTGACTTATCAAGGAATTTCTAAAACCAGTAGGCAAAATACAAAGACAATTTTTCTTCTAAATAACAGCAGCACGTAAAGCTTTTCTTCTTTCCTTTTTAGCGCGATGTTTTCCTGTAATTGTTAAGTCTTGTACAGTCCTTTGGAACACACACAACATTCTCGTCTCCCAACCTCGTTCCCAGGGTCTCTCTTCTCCATGCAGAGCTCAACCAAACCAAACGAGAGCTCTGGGGACGAGAATGCACACACGAAAGGGTTTTATTTATTTCCGGTTTCTGGCATTGAGCAAGCGCAATAGTACATTAATGCATTAGGCATGCGCTAACGGATGTCGTGGATTTTACGACATCCGGAAGGCACTGTTTCCAGAGCCCTTCGTTTCTTCCGCTGACCAAACGAAACGAAGGCTCTGGGGACGAGAATGTCTTAGGCCCGGTTCAAACGTCGAACTTCACATGTGCCGAATCTAATGCAAATGAGCAAGAACAATAGATTTTACTCATTTGCATTAGATTCGGCACATGTGAAGTTCAACGTTTGAACCGGGCCTTATATTTCAATGTACCATAAGAAAAGAAGCAATTTATATTTTAATATTTTAAACAAGATATGTCCGACATGGAGAAGAGTTAGTCCTTTCATTCAGCCACCGTACCTGCAAACCACGTTATCGAACGTTTTATAAATGAAGGCTGTACCACAATGAAGCCAGACATTCTTGTGAAAATATTATATACCTGACGTGAACATTACTAATGTTAGTAGGGTTGCCGAAGAGGCTGTCGTGACACTTCACTAACCATGTTTTGCCGTAAGTGAGAGTAGCCGGAAGTCTTTAAACCGCAAGTGTAAAGAGCAAAGTTATGAACCGGAAATGCACAATTTAAAATATGCGTGAATAAATTTGCATCCAAAATCGTGACACAAAAAGAAAAACGGAGCCCATTATTACTCATGCCGCTACGCGCATGAGTAATAATCCACGAAATATTAGACTTGAGTCGACCTTCGCTTTTTAGTCGAGTTTAGACAGAAAGTTTCTGGTTTATAATATAAGCGGTAAATTTGCGCGAGGAATTTAAGTCGCGAAGGACGACCCTTCCAACGAAGAAACTAACTTATCGAAAATTTGCATTGGAAAGGACTTTGAGAAAGTCTAGCGAAATATGTGAGTTTTTCCAAGGACAAATATCAGTGTAAAGGTTATTGTGTTCATTATCTTCCAAATATTTTCGCTAAAAACCGCGCGCGCTGTTTGAGAAACTTACGTAATGGCGTTTTTATGCCTCTGTTTTCGCCAAACGAAATAAATTGTAAAATTCCTGCTCGATAAAAGCTGGCATGTGAAAAAGAAGGACGGTAAATACCGTATGAAACTTAAGTGAGTGCCACTCCATATGCATCCCACCCCTCCTCCCAACCCCTACAAAGATTTTGCTGTCAAAAACATTTTGTGCGTTGGATATTGATGTTGTTTTTATTGTTGTTTTCCTCTATTGCAAAAACAAAATGTTCTTCCAGTTTAAAGTTATCAAAATTATGTCTTTCATTTCATTGAAGCGACTCGAGATTTGAAATCAGGCTCTATTTTCGTTTCCGCCTGGTTCTGATATAAACTATTTCTACGGAAAACACGAAACGAAAAGGCGACCACATAATAGGAAGAAGTAAGAGCGCTTTAATAATTGGGCCTGATGACAGGTTATGGATAATAAGCTTACATGCATTTTATCTCGTCAATGCAATGTTGAATATCTCGTTAATGCAATGTCTGCAATGGACAAGCTTCCCAAAAAGATATCACCGTTATTCACCATTAAAGATGGAACTCTTTCCATTCACTTTTGGCGAAACAGTATAAACATTCAGTTAGTCTCATATGACAATATGAAACATAAAACAATCGGTACTTAGAAAATGGTCACACCCACTCAGCCAATCAGTGCCCAGTATTTGTGTGCTCTATATTCCATAAACTGTCTTAAATTATGTAAAGAGGCGGGGGCTTTGAAGCCCAGGGAAATTGTGGGGTAAAATAACTACTCATTAGTAAGCTCTATATAGAACATACTAATGAATTCTTTTGTTTTCCTTTGTCTAAAAGCCTCATTAGTATGCTCTATATAGAGCATACTAATGAGAAAATAGAGCATACTAATGAGTATATAGAGCATACTAATGAATTACAGGCTGCTAATTCAAAAACAACTTGCAGTTTACGTTATAAAAATGACAATTTTATTTGAAGTTTTCGCTTTACGTAACTAAAGCAAGAGATTAATCTCCAAAATAACAAAACCAAATTCGACTTAACAATTTTTTAGGAAAAATTAAACGAAAGACTGGTTCTGTCCTCGTGTGCCGGTTGACAAGGGATTTCACATTGTATTCCCTTTGTTTATAGGGTATTATGTCCGTGTAGTCTATTATTTAGTCTTTTGTTTTTGTCCTTGTGTGCCGGTACACCAGGACAGAACCGAAAGACTGGTCTCACCGTGCTTTGGAATTCTGTCTCTTTCTCTTTGCTCAATTTCGTTCAAACGTGCACTTTTATCGAATTCATCCCCAAGCACTCGGATATGTCTACGCTCAAAAACAAGTAACTCTTGAGTGGCAAGGACGGCCTCAAGTTCCTCGAGCTCTGTATACTGGCTCATAGCCGTAGCAAATGAGCTATCAAAACAACAAAGAACTAAACGAAGCTCCGAAAAAAGAAAAGCATTGTTATTCGTAAAATTCTATACCAACATTACGGCGACGTCCAAAACAAAATAACAACGTTATTCCCAAGTGTGAATGACACAATTAAAATACGCTCATAAATACAATCTGCATAAAATATGGTTTCTTCGCGGATATGACCATTTTCTAAGACGGTTAGACAATGAACGCTCGTGTCCTATGGGATATAGCGCCTCTCGCATTAGATAGAAGTGCCTTCTATCTATGCTCGAGGCACTATATCCCATAGAACACTCGCGTTCATTGTCTAACCCTTACATAATTTTCGGCAATTTACTCACTTTTCGTTTTTTACGTTTATTGGGTTTGTGCATGTACAAAAATTGTTGTCTTTCCTTTGTGATCGCGAACCAAAAAATCCTACCAATTTGACATTTTTTGTAAAAATTTATCGTGTGGAACGCGCGCAATTTATGCGGTTTTAGCTACCGTAAAAACCTCTTTATTTTCGTGACGTCACCAAAATAAACAAACACGCGCTCGTGCCATTTTCTTGCCCATGCCTCGCGCGCCAAAAAACTATATGGAGCCACCTTAAGGTATAGGTGTCAAGATTTTCGTACTTTTTCTCTTTGTACAATGAAGGTTCTTTGTACGATGCCGAAGATGCTGAAATGGAGCAGAATGTGGATCCCATCAATTCGCGTAAGTTAAAGCTGAAGTTATTTTGTTTTAATGGAAGTTTGTTGGAAGATGGTTACGAGCATTTTAAGACTTGTCAGCACCTCAGTTTGCTTAAGTGATCACGAGGTTTTTATTATCCAGTGGATGTTACAGTACAACTATATCTTCCCTCCCTCCGCAAAATAATACGTTTTCTCGTTTTATCTGCGCACGTGACAGCCACGTGTGGTCAGGCCACAGCAGCAGGAGGCAGAGTGATTAGTGGAAAGGACGCTACTGCAGGCGAATGGCCATGGCAAGCAAAGCTGGAGACCAAGGACTCAGGGTTCACATGCGGCGGCTCTCTCATCACACCTGACTGGATCATGACCGCAGCCCACTGTATCTCAAATAAAGATCCCGAAACATATCGCGTGACACTCGGCGACCTCAACAGACAGAAACCTGAAGGTACCGAGCAGAAATTTACCGTCAAGCGCGTGATGGTGCATCCTGATTACAATTCACCAGTTCCCATCAACAATAACATAGCTTTGCTGGAGTTGGCACGTGCAGCCACCATAACTTCCTTTGTGAACACGGTTTGTTTGCCACGCGATTCGGATGTGGTACCAGCTGGGACCAAATGCTACATCTCAGGTATAATATAAAGTGTGAAATACTAACGTATTTGCTCTTCTACCGCTACTAAAGTATTTACTTCCATTACTTCCTCACTCACTAACTCTTGGTTACTGACTGACTGACTTATTACAGTCATTCACGTCCTTTCTAAAACCAATAATCGTGTTCTTCCTGGGCGGAAAGGTCTGTTGACCAGACATAGCCGACAATTCAGTTGGCTCTTCACTAAACGAAAAGAGAGCACTCAGTCTTAAGAGCTGTAACAGTTGTAATGCAACAAAAATACCAAATTAAATGAAATATTTACGATGTTATGTTTAAAGGTTGGGGACAGATGAATCATCCTGGTACTGCTGCGGTTAAACTGCAACAAGCTGCCATGCCTGTGTTATCCAACCGTGTCTGCCAGTCCAAGCACATGAAGTCAGCTGTAAACTCTTCAAGCGCGGTTACCTCCGTCATGTTGTGTGCAGGGGATGCTGGGAAGACGAAGACAAGTGGCTGCTTTGGTGACAGTGGAGGACCCTTTGTTTGTCAAAATTCCGCTGGCCAGTGGGTACAGCAGGGTATTGTAAGCTGGGGGGACCGCGCCTGCTCCTCCATCAGTCACTACAGTGTGTTTGCCCGAGTCAGTATGTTCCGACAGTGGATTGAAGGTGTAATAAACCAGTGAGTCGAGCAATCTGAACAAGCTATAATTATTACATGAATTGTGAAGGTAAAATAAAGAGTTAACATAACAAAAGGGTATTTAATTAATTAATTTATTTATTTATTAATTTTAAACATTGTATCTAAGGAAGAAGTTCGCAAAGAATAAAACCATTTGTTTTGCTGGCAAGTTGTAATAGCTCCTTTTATTTAACAAAAGATGTTAGTCTTGAACGCATGTTAGCGGACTGCAACACGGTCTCTCTTTTTTTTTCGCAGGGGAGGTAGTTAAAAGCACGGATACTCGTTAATATTGTGTTAGAGCGGAGAGGGGAAATGGAAATGGATGAGATTCGGTCATTGTTTTTCACTCAGTTTCACTCTGTTTAATGGCTCAAAGCTCTAGGCTTGGGCCTCATCCATGCATCCAACTAATTCACAGTGATTGGCGATTATATATGCTTTCATCAGATTATAAATGAAGTTGACATGTTGTAATGGCTTCCTATCATAAGATGTTCGACTTCATTGAGTTTCATGCATGCGAAACGACGACGAGAAATTAGCAAACTCTGAATTGTTTGGGAGTGCCGGAAGCGAAAAAACTTTCCATGTATGGAGATCATTAGAAGTGTAGTTCAGTATTGAAATCCGGCCCTAAAGGATACTACGGTAATTGTTGTCTCGCATTACCAGAAAGACAGCATATTTTCTGTTGTCCAAAAATGCTTCAACCGCGGCAGAATTGGTAAAATTTTAGACGACATTCGATACGCTTCATGATAAGTAAGAATCAGACGAAACTGGCATATCTGACGCATATTCCATTATGGACTTTTTTCACCAAATGAGATTCGTTTACCGCTATTATTCCATCAACTTCAACATCACTGCACTGAAGAAGCTGCACGAAACACGACATTATCTATTTCGTTGCACTAAACCCCATTAGAAGGAAAGTGTTTAAGAAAATTCGGAAACGGAACTAAAATGAAGAAAGCGTTCGTTTTTTTGAAAACTAGTTCAGACTGAAGCATACTAGTTACATGTTTTCATACTTTGTGTAATATTCTCCGGGCTTATCTTAGTTATTTCGTAGTGTCGGTGTTTGATCTGGCTATAATAAGCTCAACTCCTCTTTGCATTTATAAAAGTCCCTTGCAAGAGACGCTTGAATTTTGCATATTAAATTGATTTTCACTCAAACACCACCTGCCGTGAAATAGATTTATTATCCCTGTTTCCATGACCCTGTTTGGATGTCGAAATCCAGTTTCTCTTTAAACAGTAGAGAACAGATAACTAAGGCGACGATAACTTGAGCGAGAAAGAAAACTAGAAAATAAACGAATTTCAGTCTTCAACGACTGACGACAAAGGGCCGCCTGATCCGCCTGATGTAAATGACAATTTGTGGCCATCATCTGTTTTGTTATTTACAGATAAGGGAAGTCTCATGATAAATTGATCGCTCAACCAATAATATATAAGCGACATGTATATTAATCTCAGCGAGCAGTGAAAACAACCTGAAGGAGAAAGCCCTTAATCATGTAAATGTTTTGATCTGTGCGGTTTGCGTTGGATTTAATACTCGCTCAGCTTCATGAAGGTTTTTGCCAGCCTTATCATCGCTGTGGTTATTGTGGCTTCCTTGAGGACAATCGAAGGTAAAATCGATAAATATCGGCGCATGAACTGCATATTTTATAGTTTGTAAGCGACGTAAAACACACCTTGGCAGAGGTTCAATTTTTTTTTCACTATATCACAACAAAATCATGCCAGTATAGATTGCTTTTTAGTGACCTCTCGATTAGCACATTCTGTACTCTTTTTCATGAAGCTGCACGACATTTCTGATAGAATGTGTCTCTCTCTCTCTGAGTTTTTACCGATTTTATCATGATTTTCCTTTTATATATGGTTGCGCATTTGATTTTAACTTTTGAAGTCAAGCGCGTGCATTTTTACTGATTTACACATAACGCTTTGGTCGTTTTGTTTCAAGTTTTCGACCATCTGCTAGCTAACTTCTTGGTTGTATCAGCCGTATTGCATAAACTGTGAAAATAAATATGAAATGCTTCTCCTGTCAGTAACCTCGCACGGCGCAGCGCCGGTGTATTTCTGTGAATCTTGGTTTAAATAATCACTAGATGTGCTGCGAACTAACACAATTAACTTTGTTGCACAAAATGAACTGGTTTGCTGTTTGTTTTACAATGTTTTTGATGGTTCATCAAACAGCTACGGCGACTGAAACTCTAGCTTGACTTGGAGCCGGCAAGTTATCACGGAAAATTTTTGCAACGTAAAAAAAAAGTCGAAAAAAAACATGACGAAAAAGGTAATTGCTTATTTATTCAGTGAAAAAAGAAATAAAACAAATTCGTCAATTTTAGTGTTATTGAAAAGTATCGCCCTTTAAAAGAGCCGCAAACTATAGTAAAGCAGTTTAACAAAATTATACCACGAGTCACTGTGAGTCCGCTATTAAATACAGAAGTTTAATACGCTGTAAAATCAAGAAAGGCAAAATTAAAAAAAAAATCATTAGCAATGACTGTAATATATTTTTAAATGAATCGTGGACTTTTCTGCATGTGAAAGCGCAGCTGCCATGATATTGAACTTTTATTACATGGCGCCGGTGAAAAGAAATAGAGGATATTACATGGCCGCGCGAAGATACGAAATTTCTCTTCGAGTGTTGAAAAATATTTCACGAGTGAGCGCAGCGAACGAGTGAAATATTTTTCAACACGAGAAGAGAAATTTCGTATCTTCAAGCGGCCATGTAATGTTCTGTTTATTATACTCACCTGGTATTTCATTGGTGTTTATATAATAAAGCCTTTTAGTTTGACGGAAAACCACTAAATGTTATGGAAGAAACCTGGAGGTAACACAGGTAACGCAGGGATACTAACAAATGTATTTTTGTTTGTCGTGCCTGATCCAGCTCGCCATCATATCATTAGTCGCGGTCACCTCCCCCCACAGGAACCGTTTTTCACAGCAGACATCGAACCAGCTGTGCTTGATTTGCATGGTAAGATTTTCTTCCCGACCAGTTACTTCAATTTCTCGCAAATTATGAGAAACTGTTATATTTTCCAATTGGATTACGAGTTGATAAAGGAAAAACCTGGACCTCAATTTCATCATATAAAGCCTCAAGCCTTTCATGTCCAATGACGAGGACGCTGTTGTTTTTCTTTTAGGGGCCAAAGAGAAGAGAGAAGAAGAGTCGAGGAGAAATCAAGGTGTATATAGATATACATTTCCTGTTAAAAAATCTGGTGTTTTGAAGGGATGCGTATACGCTTTTCAGTTTCCACGTAATTTTACATTATTACATTTTGTTCGTATTATATGAAAAACTCGATCAGCTATCGAGGTGCGGTACTTTGGAACATTGCATCCAGGTACTACACTGACAATTTCAAGCAATTTTATGCCAGAGCTAAAAAGGACGATTTTATTAAACTGGACTTCAATGCAACCTCGATTCAAACGCAAAGTAGCAACGTAACGGATTTTAAGTTTTATTAATGTGACCAATCATGTATATAAATATTCTGTTCCTTTTATTTCAGTTCTGTAACGTTGTTCATTGTGTGTTAATATTGTATATTGTATTGTACTTATCAATAAACTTCAATTAATATATATATATATATATATATATATATTTAATTTTAATGTATTTAAACGTTTTTAATTAGTGTAGCTAGAAACACGACCCCACAAGCAAGATTTTTGCTTTAACTTTTATCGTACATAAATAAAGGATGTTGTTGTTGCTGTTGATAACCATCTTTCGGTTTGACTGCGATGCCTAAGTTGATACTGAAAGGACTGTTGGTTTACTTGAGATAATATAAGATTTTTTTGTCTCTTATAGGCCTAGAGCAAAGTGAAAATGGTGGTTCTACGTTTTATCAGGAAATGCCACCTCCAAATGGACCTATTAGGGAAATAAACACACCACTACTCCTCAATGAAGGTAGATGGGGGGTAGAGGGAGATTATGTGTTGTAAATAGGGCCAGACTTCACGTGGATTTCACGTGTACAAAATTCATAATAGCCTGTGATGAAATACAGTCTATGAACACAAACAGTTGGACGCGTGTAGTTAGAGCAGCTGAATATATCACGGGTTGAAGGATACATACTGTTTGTTGATGCAGAAGGCGTTGCTTCAGTGTTGCCAATCAATGATATCGAGTATTATTTATCTTAAAATATTTCAAGTTATAAAGCGGAAAAAAAGAAACTTGTGCCATTTGCTTCAGACTCAGACGTCCTCCGCTTTGGTTTTGATTCTACGCTGGATCAACCTCGTTACCAGGGGTTTTCCCTTTTAAAATTGGGAGGGGCGGGAAAAGACTCTGGCATCGGCCGGTCACTAGCCTGCGTGGCAGGCGTTCTAAGGGGAAGGGGAAGGGGGAAAATTGGGCGCGCGAGCCGAATTATTTTCCCCCTTCCCCTCCCCCTTAGAACGCCTGCCACGCAGGTTAGCCTGTCACGTGTCACGTGACATCGGACACCCAAAAATCTTGGGGTAATACATTAGCAATGTTAATGACTCATGAAATCGAGGCTCGAACTATCAGCAATATTCACGTAGCAAGATAGCGGAAACAAAGGAGCTTCCCGTGTTCAGTCGTCTTGGATTATTTTCTCGATTAAACGCCGGGCCCCGAATAAACGCCGGGTATAATAGAGGAAGTTGTAAGTAAGCCCCTCAAACGTTTATTTGTGGTATAATTAACTTAAGATTTTAGGGCAAGGTACACGGCTGCCAAGAAAAACGAGTAATAACCCTTTCTTAACAAATGGCGGGCGAGAAAAAACTGCTGATTCAAAGAAACGCCGGGTCCACTAGGCCAAGTTTGAAATAAACGCCGGGGGCGTTTAATTGAGAAAATACGGTATGCTGAAAGGCCTAGATGTCATTGTCGTTCTCCCAACTGGTTTCGGTAAATCGCTACTGTTCCAACTCCAACCTGACTTCTTGCCAGTCAAGGGAAACAAAAACATTGTTATCGTGGTCTGCCCTTTAAACTTTATCATAGAAGATCAGCTTAAGGTTTTGGAAGATACTGTGGAATAACCACTGATGTGCTCAGTAGAGCTCGCCAGTGATCGTCGGGGAGAATGTGAGAGTTTGTTTCCTTCCGAAAAGAATGCTACTTAAAGTGAAAATAATGGCGACGTTGAGCTGAAGAGTCCTAACGCGAAGCTAATCAACGGAGATGTTCAGATCATTTTCGCGAACCCAGAGGCTCTGTTTAGCAAGGAAGGACGGAAACTGATGAACAGCAAAGTATTTAAAGAAAACGTAGTTGCTTGTGTAATTGATGAGCTTGTATTTTTCGTGCTTCTTTTCCCGCCCCTCCCAATTTTAAAAGGGAAAACCCCTGGGAACGAGGTTGAGGAACTTCTTTAATAAGACGCCTACCACTTATAAAAACTAAGAGCGAACCTTTTGAACGAGATCAGCCTAATTCATCTTACTTCATTTGTGATATTTGCGAAAACATTATCTGGAAGTTAGTAAATATTAACTTCTTCAGCACCATTCTCATCCGTTTACTACTTGTTCATGATTACCTCGAGTAAGAGTTGCTTAATACTTTCTTCGATCGTTATAAAAGAAACGATATCATTCGCGTTTGCTGTTGTAAAACAAAACGATACTGTAACCAGATACGGCTGATGGATTTGTGAGACATCGATGGTTAGTTTGATGCAGCTGCTGTGACATTCATCGATCGCTTCACTTTGGCAAATTTTGGTTAGATATTCTGCCGTTTTCTGTGATTATTTCAAAATACAATATGTTTTCCATATTTTTTTCGTTTTAGGAGACGTCTAGGAGGAAGTCATCTACATCTATAATTGTAATTCACAAAGGTTTCCCATACTGATACACGTGAACTGGTCAGCTTTCAATAGTTCAGCTTATTAAATAAATAAAAATTTTACAATAAATATAATCCTATTAAATAAATATGTGAGAGAAAAAATTAGCTCATTAAGTAAGTTCTAGTTCAATATCAATCTCTGAAACGGCAAGTTTAAAGGCGTTCAGTGTGGTAGCTTCAATAATATCATTACTTAAGTTATTCCAGACCTTCACAGTTCTGGATACAAAGCTGTATATATAAACATTGCTAGAAGCTGATGGCTGAATAAACTTATTAGAATGGAACTGCCTTGTGACTCTCTGTTTCTGAATTACAATTTTTCTGAGCATTAATTTTGTGCAAGAATTGTTTTTTCGCGATTGTTCGATCCTTCTTTTCCTTTGGCTCGCTGTGCATGATTTTTTTCTTTACGTTTGCTGTGCAGGAATTTTTTGGGGGGTAATTGCCCCCCCCCCCCCCCTTAAAAATAGAATGGTCCGCCCCTAAGGAGTGCTTGAAGTGGAAGCGAGCTGTGGAATGTAAATGTGGACTGGCCTGTGCATATTTATAGCTTCTAGATTGTATATTGCTAATATGAAACTCTAAAATGAAAACCGGCAACCTCGTTCCCAGGGTCTCTCATCTTCCCGCCCCCTGGAGCGAAAGAGGAGAAGATGAGAGACCCTGGGAACGAGGTTGGAAAACCGGGTGGAAACTGAGACCAAACGAGCCAGTTGGGAAGCCCAACGGGCTACTTGTGTGTGCGCTTTCACCCCACCTCATTAACAAACTCAACTTGAAAGTAAACTTAAGCCATGATTAACGAATTTCTAGGACAATAATGAAACTGAGGTCAATCCAACTGTAATAATAATAATATATAAATGTAGAGCATTATACAAAGTCTCGATGCTCTAACAATAAACTAATATAAAACCTAAAAACTTAAAATCTAAATCTAATATAAAACCTAAAAATCCAACAACAAGAAAACTATAACCTATAATTAATGTATATTTTGTCTCCACTCCACAACAAACATAACACAACGCTTTATGACAAATAAGTTAATTTTGGGAGGGCCTGGCGTAACCAACCCGAACCATTATCCTACTACATACAAATATTCTCATACAGAATAAGTACAATTTACGTAGACTAGAGTTTAGCTAAACCGTCATGAACTATTTTCAGATTGACATGCCCACTAAGATACGCGACAAAATGAAAAAACCCCACAGGGGAACTAGAAACTCTACTATCGCAAGCCATTCTTGTCCTGCATCATCTGCAAGTAGGCACACAGGCCTAGTGACTGTTAGCCAGTGTCGGTTATGTCCCCGAGTAAGCAAGCATATTTAGTGCCAGTTAGGCTGCCAGTTAGGCTGCCAGTTAGGCTGCCAGTTAGGCTGCCAGTTAGGCTTCCAGTTAGGCTGCCAGTTAGGCTGCCAGTTAGGCTGCCAGTTAGGCTGCCAGTTAGGCTTCCAGTAGGCTGCCAGTTAGGCTGCCAGTTAGGCTGCCAGTTAGGCTGCCAGTTAGGCTGCCAGTTAGGCTGCCAGTTAGGCTTCCAGTAGGCTGCCAGTTAGGCTGCCAGTTAGGCTTCCAGTTAGGCTGCTGAACTTAGAACATGATATACCAGGTCAGACCTGAGCTACAGTGCTGGGGAACTTGCAACTCTGACGTTACAGATCATTTTCACTTACATCCCCCAAGCGAACTTGGAAAATTATCCTAATTAGGCTGGGAAACTAACGAGTCTGACACCTTGGGTCACTCTAGACCCAACTTAGGCTGCAAATGTTGTGACTCCAACATTCCTGTTGACTATAGACCCATCCATGCTAAGCACAATGGACTTCGGGAAACATACAAAGCCATCATGAATAGGCGAACTTGTCCCGCAAACTAAGTAATACAGCTTGAATAGAGGCTACTAAGATCCTCCTTGAATGACAAGTATACAAAAACCTTATTAGTAAATACCAGTAGAAAACAAATTTATTAAAACACTAAACTAGTGGAGCTGAGCAACCGCTTACAAAACAAATGCGGTTAGACGGAGGCCAGAAAAAACCTGCCAGAAAAAACCCCTGTGGGGAAACACCTTCAGGAAATCTGGGTAGGAACCAAGGCTCAAGCTCCAGGCGTTAGAAGCCCATCCTACGAGGCTTTACAGCGAGAGAAACGGCCGAATCTACGAATGAATAGAATCTGAAAACTAAAGAAAATAAAAAATTAAGCGAGACTAACGAAGGTTGGTTATGAAGGCCTAGATGGCCACCGCGTGCTATACTCTACCTTATATACCCCTGTATCACTACCCATAATGCACTGGCCTGGACCCAGGCCCTGTTGTATCTCGTGCCGACGAAATATTTATTTCAGCCTTCTTCGCAAACTCATTCGTCAGAAATAATATTTATCATGGGTTACGTAACCCCGTCTCTGGGGTGTTAAATGCCATGTTTACACAATGCTTCATTAGTGGGGCGTTGGTATATATATCGCGGTGCTTTATTCATATTCATTCGATGAATAAGGTTCATTGTATTTGCAAACCACTATAAGAATTGATATATTTATTGTATTAATATTATACATGCACATGTTCAGATTTTTTGTTTAGCTTTATACTACATTGGTAGTTGCTATCTAATTGTATGTTGAGTTTTCGGTATTTTTCGTATTGTTTGTAAAATTTATGATCTTGTAGTTTTGATTGTAAAGACATAATAAAGAGGGTCGCATGCGGCTCGTGTTGACACACTCCAATAGTGGTTGCCTATACGCGCTCGGTCATTATTTTTAAGAAGGCCTCGGAGCTCGGGCATTATCCCTTATATAATGTAAAATACTGCTATAATGCAACAATAATAATCAAGAATAATAAAATTAAAAATCACAAAATGAAAAGATAAGTTTTATGTTGTGACTTTAAAATGTTAGTAGATTTACAGTTTCGAAGGAGTAAAGGAAGCGAGTTCCATAACATGGCGGAGGCAACAGAAAACAATCTATCCCGTATGATTTAGTAAAACATTTCGTAACCGTGAAGTAATTACAGCTAGAAGACCTTTAAGATCTAGTTGGCTGGTATCGAGAAATTAGTTCAGATATATAAACAGGAGACTGTCCATTTAATAATGTCAACGGAGTGCGAGAAAGTCGGCGGTGTTCAATTGAAAAATCAAAGGGCTCTAACAGCCATCTCGTGAACACGTGAACACGAAACAACGTAAGGTTAATTTTAGTTGTTCTTGATGTTTGTAATCGTCACTGCGGTAAATAACTTAAATTGGGTGTTTCTTGGTGTTGCGGAAGCCATTGTTGGTTAGTTTTTGTGTTGTGGTGTGGCTATTGTTGTGTCTTTTGAATCTTTTGTTTTCCGTCATTTAGTGATCGCACCATCCGCAACACCAAGAAACTACCCTTAAATTACAATAGACAATATTCGTATTCTCGGTATTGAACTGGAACCAGCTTACAGTCGAGGCTAATGCGGGGGAATATCATTAAAAATATTTGCATGTGAAAAGATTCCCCCGCATGAGCCTCGACTGCACGCTAGTTCCAGTTCAATACCGTGAATACGAATAACGACCAAAACATCTTAGCGTGACATAAATATGCATTATGTGAAACGAGACTATCTAGACAACTGGATGATGTAATACACTGGGGAATACATCCCAGTGAGCCATCGAGTACTAATCTGCAAATCAGACCCCGTTTACTGTATCTCGTTCAACGCTTCGCGTATTCACGAGATAGAAAATGGAAGATAATGAGTGTTGGGGGAAAAGGAAGTTTGAGCCAAAATACATCAAAATGTTGTCTGTTATGAGAAATCGTAACTTGGTTAAACATTCCATTCCGCTCACTAACTGTACCCAGTACACATGAACAGCACATGCTATAACAAATAACTCTCCATAAAAACATGTGGACAAGCAGCAGTGTCTACATCGCATGTTGATGGAGGCAATGACGTTGTCATCAGCGATTCAACTGCAAGTCAGCGGCAAGGGTTTTATGGTATGTACTTGGTGTATCCCTTATTACTTTGTATTTAAACACTTAGTTTTATTTCAGTAGAAAAAGAGGATAAGAACAGCAGAATAGGGAATCGAACTTGGGCCGTATGATCTACTCCATGCACACTATCCCCTGTACCACCGAGGACTAGCTGCCGGAAATTGTAATTTTTAAGGGATATAAGATAATATGCTGCCAGCCCAGACCATATATAAGAACTAACCCTTTCGATACACTGGAAATACCGGAATCAGTGCTAAACCCTAAATACTAAAATCAGTGCTTCAACCCTAGGTACTGTAATCCGACCCTAAATTACACTGCAATATATCTAAATACATTACAATAAGGGATACATGAAGTACGATACATTATGATTATTGTATTGTATTCAGATATATTGCAGTGTAATTTAGGGTCGGATTACAGTATCGAGGGTTGAAACACTGATTTTAGTATTTAGGGTTAAGCACTGATTCCAGTATTTCCAGTGTATCGAAAGGGTTAGTTGTTATATATGGTCTGGGCTAGCAGCATATTATCTTATATCCCTTATCTTAGTGGATAGTGTGCATGGAGCAGATCATACGGCCCGGGTTCGAATCCCTATTCTACTGTTGTTTTATCTTTTCTTTCTTCTCAAATAAAAACTAAGTGTTTAAATACAAAATAATAAGGGATACACCAAGTACATACCCTCCCAAATGTGTGTTAACCGCTGCTCACTGCGTTACTGATGGCAACCCCAAACAGTACTTGATAGTGTTGGACGCCGTAAATCGTTCGTCGTTTCCAACCGTGTATGCGCAAAGAAGCAAACGACCTCCTTAAACATGCTCCTTGGCAAAGGCACGTGGCGTGTTGCAGAAACCATGACTTGCGCGGGGGATGCTGGGATGACTCCGAGAAATGGATGCAATGGCGACAGTGGCGGGCCTTTTGTTTGTCAGAACGACGCTGACCAGTGATACTTTTGGGAGTTGTTAGCTGGGGAGATCCTCAGTTTTGTCCCATAATCATTTTAGCATGTTTGCGAGGGTCAGTATGATTATGGATTGCATCGAGGACACTATTGTTCACTACGATCTTTGATCGGTCAAAAAGAAATGGAAGGCACCAGTTTGTTATCTTGTGTTCTAATTCAAATTCAAGCCATTGTAAAGGCAACAGTTGCAGTAGAAATAAAAGTTTCAATGCGAGAAAACCATGCATCTTCTCGTCTTTGTCTAGCGAAAACGTTTTCTTCACCTTATCGCTTCTATTCACTCTGTAGCAAACTTTTAACTTTGAAATCACAACGTACACCAAGAACTAATATTTCTGCACATCGTGATTACAAAATTATATTTGCTACTGCTCTGTGCTAAAACACTCTTCTCCTGTAAGGAAACTTATTTTACCCTCACTTCGCAAATACCTTGGTTACACTTTGAATTCCTCTACACAACTCGTTGGTGTTTTTCTTTTATTTCACAAAGAATGAAAGATAATATAAAAATCAAAACAATAGTTCAACTCAGTACAGAAAGGAAAGCGTGGCGTTTGAAGCACTTAAGGTTACTTTGACCCACTGCCATAAAGCTTGTTCCATTGTATGTACAAATCAAGGTCTTTCTCAGATACACTAGCGCGTACTTGATGTAACGCCGCATCAAAATCCTTGAAGTAAATCGGTGGAACCTGAAACAGACAAAACAACCAGAAATGCATTACCATTCTTGCCACTGAGTGTAGTGTCTACATACACACAAAACCACATCGAGTTTGGATAAACCAGCCGGTGTAGAAAGAAAACTATCTTCATTACTAGAGTAAAAAAAGAGGAAAGCTACAGCACAAATAACAGAACCGCAATAACATTTGCTGTGACAAAACACGCTGAATATCGCCTCCAAAAGAAAACGCCGGAGGTTGGGAGGAAAGAAAAGCAACTTGATGTGGTGATCTAGAGGAGGGGTCAGGTGGTTCCCCCGCCCCCCCCCCCCCCCCCCCCCCCGTTATTTCGCAAAGAAAATAAGGCCCGCGGGGCCACACATTTTTCATTTTAAACCATTTCGCTCAACCCCCTTCCCCCAACTAATCTGTACGAGAGTAAAACACAAGAGTAAATTGTGACCACTTAGGAAGGCAGTCCACATTGCAGTGTAAGCAGCAGATACACACACCTGATCAGCGTCTATACATTGAATATCAACAATGCTTCTTATTGGTCCAAGAGCCGCCTCTCGACATAGGTTAGCCATATCTGAGCCTGAATAACCTGCAAAACATCCAAACATTTTAAAATACAGAGAGCAAACAAACTATGGCTATAATAACACACGAATCCCGAACAGGAGTATGAACTGCCACGAAACAATCCATAAACCGAAACACAGCATTAAACAAAACAAGTATTAACAGCCGGCAGATGAAGGGGAAAAAAGACAGATCAGTGTCCTCAATTAATGCGTTGACAATGACACAAAGGTCTTGCAAATCCATAATTCACATGTTATACATTTTATTAGGATCTTTTGTAAGCCATACCGTGAGTTTGTTGAACAATGTGCTTGATCTCCTGTTCAGAGAGACTGCACTTTTGTTGTGATAACAAACTGTACATGATTTGTTCACGTGCACCAGCATCAGGCAGGGGAATATAGAGTCTTTTAACTAAACGCCGCCTTGCCGCTTCATCGATCTCTTGTGGCCTGACAATGACAAAAATGTACACCAATTTCCATCTCAGAAATAAAACTTCTTTTTCTCATAACCTAAAGTAAACAGTTATGTTTCAGAAACGAAAATAATGCTTGGTCTACTCTTACGATGTTTAGTCTTAATGCCTATGGTATCAAATAACTACAACAATGTACCCCGATGTGCAAACTAAAACTTTGCGAGTATATATACCCAGATGTCCCGAATAAAACACACTCAGTGTCTTGGTACTGCAGATACCGTAGATTCAGAGTAATAAAAATGAAACAACAATGCCTAGTAGAAAATGCAAACCTTCACATCTGAGCAATGTACCTGTTTGTTGCACCAACAACTAAAAGTCTATCATCAGAATTTGTTGTAGCTCCATCCTAAGACAAACAGATAGCAATACTCGCGTTAACTCATGTCCTGTACATACACATACAGTATAAAGCTGGCTTCAGCATAATTCCACACCGCCTTACAAGCAAAAGTCAAAAGTCCTCAATTGAACATAAACGTTTAAACGTTTATGACATAGGAAACGTGACCATGTATGCATTAATGTACGCGGCAACGCAGGAACCTTCAATTCCCCCCCCCCCCCCCAACCCGAACAACACTGGGTCGGAAATTAGGAGGGTGGAAAATTTGACACGTCAGGGCAGGGGTGGGGTATTTGAACAATTACCCTCAATTTCACGTTTTGTGTTGGGTGGTATTACAAGGGAATGCGAGGTCAAAACGTGGCTTAGGTGACAAGTTGTCCGAAGAAAAAAGGACTACAAAAGCTCTGCACAAAATGCCTGCTGATGTGTTGTATAAAACATCATAATGGATTGTAGAAGCTCATCTGTTCCTCGGGGGTAGTATACTATAGGGGCATTTGATCGCCTAACATGAGCCTTGGATGGAGCATTTGAACAACATTTTTGGCCCAGAGGAAGGGAATTTGAACAAACCAAATTTCAAAAGTTCAAATGCCCGGGGGTTACCTGAGGGGGAATGTTGAACGTTCGATTTGACCGGTACTTAAATTTGTCGGAATTTGTAGTCCGAGATTAAAGGGCTTATGTAACTTCCACTTGGTTCGTTTTTCATTTTTTAATGTCGCGCTTATTTAGAAGTCAATAAAATACAATATTTTATCTTAACTACTCGTAACAAATAAAGAAAGATAAGAACAATTCCATACATACATTTCAAACTGAAAAATATTGTTACTCATTAATGGGAATAGATTTCTACAGTTCGAAACATACTGTTTCACATTTTTGCATTGACCATCTTCGAATAATCCCCGCTCTCGAACTTCATTGCTTTAAATAAGCGCCACATTGTTGTTGAAGAGTGCGGGGATCATTTGGAGCCGGTGCTTTTTCGAGTAAATACGGTGAAGATTTAAATGACTTATTGCATTGTATAAGACTTTCAGGTCAAACAGCACTTGCCAGTTGAACAAGAAATTCAGTTTTGATTCTCCTTGAGGCATCATGCTCGCCATCTGTTCTTTGAGATAGTAGTGAGTCTATCTCGTCTATGAAAATCACAGCAGGAAGGTTACATCTTGCAACAGCAAATAATGCACGCACCATCTTTTCACCTTCACCAACCTACAACAGACACAGTGAAAAGCAAAATTAAATCTTGTGCCGTGCTGGCTTATGACACTCACTGTGAGCAGTTAGGCATATACTTACCCACTTAGATGTAAGAGATGATGCACTGATACTGAAGAAGGTAGCCTTGGACTGACTGGCTATGCATTTGCCTGAATCAAACAACATTTATCTCACATAAGGCTGGACTTTCGGCCACATGAGGCAGGGAGCTCAGCTTTTCGTGAAACGATTTTTTTTTCTCACAGACAGAATATGCTATGGAAAGTGCTAACAGCTGAGTTTATGGTCACAGGAGGCAGGAAACAAAGGAATAAAGGGATTTGTTTCTAAAGAAATTGCGATGCTGCGTCGGTGGAGATTTGAAACATGAAAATGTGGGTTTATTAACTGAGACGATAAGGGAAAATGACCACCTTCGTCAGAGCGAAACGTTTTCATGAAACGTTTTTTTAGCACAGGCAGTACAATGTATGGAAAGTGCTGATGAGCTAGTTTAACTCGATTATAAAATGGAGACAACACAGCATGTAATTTTATACTACAACAAAAAGACAACAAAGTCAACAACCATATTAAGATTAAGGTATAAAATAACTTTTCCTCTTTCATTCATTTTAATATAGGAGTATCCA
Source organism: Cladopsammia gracilis (assembly GCA_022457155.1). Lineage (NCBI taxonomy): Eukaryota > Metazoa > Cnidaria > Anthozoa > Scleractinia > Dendrophylliidae > Cladopsammia > Cladopsammia gracilis. The sequence continues at coordinate 93,362 of JAJGOT010000538.1, read as the reverse complement.
ATATAGTATAAACGTTTTTTACGAAATATCACTATAGATTTGTAAAGGGTTATTCCCTTTACCAGCCGTATGCTCTTGCCCTCCTAACATCAAATGCATAATTTTTGTTTAAATTTTATCAAATTATTTTCCACCTCCATGTATGTGTTAGCAATCAGTGCATCAGTATGTGCGTTTTCTAAAATAACTGTAAGATGAATTAGGTGTTTGTGCACGTTTGTATTGCCCCACCCAGCATTTTTACACATTGACAAAGCCCAGTTTACTGTTACAGGGCTAACTACCGGCATAATCCCACTCTTAGCCAACTCAGCAACCAAAGAAAAACTAAAGTAAACACTATCAAATAGAGGAAAGTTTATGCATAATTTCAAAGTAGTGCAGCATCCTCATCCATTTAATTATACACATGAATGGTGAATATTTACCAATTAATGTTTTTCCAGTTCCTGGCGGTCCAAATAATAGGACACCCTTGGGGGGACCTCTCAAACCTTTAAAAATATCACTACAAAATAGACAGTAGTTTTACTAGTATGATTGTTGTGTACACTGTTGGCCTGGTTGGTGATTTGTTTTTGGTATACACCAAATTGAAGAAACGTTGACCCGTGAAAAGCATAAACCATGAACGATGGGACCGAATAGGATTCTGGGTATGCAGCATTGGCAAGCTAGTAATATTCAATTTCTTGATAATTAAGATGTTTTCTTTATTTGAGACATTTAAGAGCATGATTTATGCATCCTGTGTTAATATAATGTATATTCCGTCACAGACGAAGATTAATTTTTCCAACTTCCCAGTAAACCTTTGGGTCGCATCGTTCATGGTTTATGCTTTTCACCCGACAGCATTTCTTCAATTTGGTATATACAGTTCCTTCAGACAACCAACTAAAAATGGTGATTACATTAACATTACTGGGCAGCAGCGGGAAAAAGGTCTGAATGACTTTGTGTATCCTAAAGTAAGGACTACTACCAATCACTTACTCTAGAAAGCTTGTAAACTTAGAATACCTTCTAAACTGATCTCAACAAGTTCCTTGTACTTTACAAACTATGAGACAACTGATTAATTATGGTTGGAATCTGAAAACAACACACACAGACACTTTATTTTCAAGCCTTTAAACAATAGCATCGCATTTTATCCAACCAGACCATAAACCTTTCAGTTACTATATGACAGTCTTCTGTATAGTCATTCCAATCTTAACTGACAGAAGCATAAAGTAAATATATTTTACAGTTTGTAACTTGGATTAAGCACTGGACTTACGGTCTAAGCATGGGCCAAACAACAATCTCTTTGATCACACTCTTGGCAAATTCAAGTCCAGCAATATCATCCCACAACACCGGTGGACCATGGTCCATAATCTGAAAAAGGTCAACTCACTTCAGTGCCACAAGGTATTTTCATTACTCATTTCATTGGCTTGCCAACTGGTTATCAGCGCACAGATTTCCATCAGCAAATCAGACGTGCATAATCCATGTCAACATTATGTGAAACTTTGTCAAACAACAAATGTTTTACCCTGGAAATCTAAAACTTGGGAAAACCATTTTGAAATTGTTCAGTATGATACCTCTAAGCTGGTTCGCCCAGCTTGCATTGAGATGTGATGCAAATAATATGATGATTTTTCTATGGAACACCAAGACAAGGAAATCTGTGAAACAGGAATAAATAAAAACCTGTCAAAGTTAGTACTATGTAACTCACTTCATTGGTTATCAGTTCAATCATTTTTGGTTCAATATTCTTCAGTCTCTCATCCACTTCTGGGTCACTGCTAATTCTTCTATCATTCAGCTTACCAGTGCCCCTGAAAAAGTTCAATCAGACACCAACATAGATTGTCTTCAACAGCATGTATAAATGCATGGTTCACTAAAAGAGAATCAGCTATTTTAGATCATTCAATATAGGTATACAAGAAATGACCATTCTCTTAGGTCAATTTTAAGAATTTTGGTATACAAGAAATGACCATTCTCTTAGGCTAATTTTAAGATTTTTGGTATACAAGAAATGACCATTCTCTTAGGCTAATTTTAAGATTTTTGGTATGCAAGAAATGGCAATTCTCTTAGACTAATTTTAAAATTTTTGGTACGCAAGAAATGGCCATTCTCTTAGGCTAATTCTAACATTTTCATCACATTTCTAAAAAATGTCAACTGCTTTGTTTCATGTGTTCGCTGTCTTGTCCACATAAAATGAACGAAATTAAAACTGTTTTCAATTGCACAGCCATAATTTAAGGATTCCTCACAGCAGCAGTGGTGACCTAAATGCTCTCAGTTTGTCCACTGGTTCTTTTTAAATGAATATAAAATTATAAAAATTGCAAGGGCAGGAAATACAATAGAACTTATAACCTTTCCAAGCCATCACTCTCATGACTGTTATTCAACACTGGAGGAATAAACTGCCGGCTTGGACCTCTCCTGAAACACACAACATCAAGGGCATGAGAGTACCATTTAAATTTTTAGAGCTTGATCGGTGGTGGGGGGTGAGCTTATTTCAAATAGTAATGGAGCATATACATCACCAACCTGCAATTATTGAATATATATATAATATATTATCATGGTACTGTATTTCTGAACATTGAAAGAGCAAGAAGATGGCTGAAATATATTTACATATTTATTTTTGCTTTATGTAAATCACATCACTTATCTTACTCCAGGCATTCATAGCAATTGGAAAGCATGTTGATCCTTACTTTATTAACTTCACTGGAGTTTTATAGTAATTTCCATGATAATAAGAGTTTATTTTAGCATTATTTACTGTACATAGATTTTTGTATGGAACAAGGTTTTCTCTAGCCAAAACTATTCAAGTCACAATTATAGAAAAAAGCTTTACCTGTATTGAAAATAATTCCCACTCTGTTCACAACCATCCAATTGCAGAACGGTAAGAATAATAAGGCCTCTAATTGACCATTGCCATTGTGGAGCAGTGGAGGTTTAAATTAGAGTAAATGTATGAATCATTGGCGGGGGCGAAAAACCATGACTGTTGTAGGGAGGTGGCTGTTAGCAGAGGTTAGACTGAATAATTAATGGACAACAAATTTGGCAATTAAGAAACTGCAATATGCTGATAATTATTTTCACCTTGTTCCCAATGTTTTTCTTGTGCTTCCATAATTTGCATTATTTATTGCGCCCTGTTTCAAAACCCCAACATCACTTTCATGATGGTAGTTCTTCTTTTTGGAATTGATAATCTGAAAAGAGATGACAGCCGGTATAATACAACTGGCTTGCAATAAAAGAAATGTGAACTGTTATAAGTAACAATACCATTGTGGAAGGGCATAAACCAATACTGCAAGAACAACATCAGAATTACAAGCACAGCGTAACCTATTTAAGGTGATTCCATCGAAAAGGAAGTTATAATGACAATTTTCTAAAACTCTGCACAGTTATTTATTACTCTTAACATCAAGTACATCAAAAATATATATACCGGTAATAAAAAGAGGGGGTCACCATGCCCGTTTTCATGTTATAGCGCAGTAGTATAACTAATTATTTGAAAGCTTGTGACAGCAATATTCAAAATCCTAGTCTTGAGTGAGAGGCAATCATTATTTCAAGAAAGTTATTATTAGCAAATAATGAAATATTAGTATAATAATTGTTATGATAGCAGAACAATATCATCATGAAAAGCCATTAAGTAACTGAAAAAAAGAAACTAATGAAATAATAGGGCAATTTCAGTATCTGCAGGCTCCCAGTGAAACACTAAAAACTAGATTGTAAATTAGTGATGCCATGAGAATATTTCAAAATCTACTAATGAATTTTATTCTTCAAATTTGGATATATAATGGAGAGTAGTATTTTCTTGAAATGTATGGAATAAAACAGATAGGTCACTGATTAGAAGAAAACAATGGCTTATTTACTAAGGGAACTGAATCCTCAAAGGAAACCCTTTTGCTTCAGAGTGTGTGCGCTCTTGTGCACGCGCAAATGACGCACGATATTATGCGTAGTAGTGATGCACAATGGAATACTTACAGTAACTCAGACGTCCAATCACAAAAAGTTGCAAAACAAGACAGCTGTATTTAGAAAACTCCATGATTGTGCCCCATTTGTACAACAAATCAGCCTTTCAGCTAACACTTTTCTCAGTATCAATAGGTTTACATCAGTATAAGAAACCTTTTTGGATATATATGTTAACTTTTTTATAATTATTTATCCTATTCTTCTAAAACATTTTAAGCTCATGAGGAAAGTAGCTGGGATATTTATTACATGATGTCTTAAGTACATACAATTTCAATGCATTGTAAATAACATATTTGCTGTACATCTTTCACTTTTTGCTACAAACTAAAGCTGCAGCTGCCAAAAAAAAATTATGAGGCGAGAAGCCCTGACATTGTGATATGATAGGTGCCAGTGTCAGCTTGTTGGGTTCCCTGAGGTTGTGATATAATAGGTGCCTGTGTCAGTTTGTTGGGTGCCCTGAGGTTGTGATTATAATAGGTGCCTGTGTCAGCTTGATGGGTGCCCTGATTTTGTGATATGATGGGTGCCTGTGTCAGCTTGATGGGTGCCCTGAGGTTGTGATATAATAGGTGCCTGTGTCAGATTGTTGGGTGCCCTAAGGTTGTGATATGATAGGTGCCAGTGTCAGCTTGTTGGGTTCCCTGAGGTTGTGATATAATAGGTGCCTGTGTCAGCTTGTTTGCTCTGAGGTTGTGATAAAATGGGTGCCTGTGTCAGTTTGTTGGGTTCCCTGAGGTTGTGATATAATGGGTGCCTGTGTCAGTTTGTTGGGTTCCCTGAGGTTGTGATATAATAGGTGCCTGTGTCAGCTTGTTTGCTCTGAGGTTGTGATATAATAGGTGCCTGTGTCAGATTGTTGGGTGCCCGAAGGTTGTGATATAATAGGTGCCTGTGTCAGCTTGTTTGGTGTTCTGAGGTTGTGATATGATAGGTGCCAGTGTCAGTTTGTAGGGTCCCCTGAGGTTGTGATATAGTAGGTGCCTGTGTCAGCTTGTTTGATGCTCTGAGGTTGTGATATAATAGGTGCCAGTGTCAGTTTGTTGGGTGCCCTGAGGTTGTGATATAATAGTTGCCTGAGTCAGCTTGTTGGTTGCCATGGCTTCCAGATTTCTGGTTGGCATCACACCTCAAGTTTCACAGAAATTAAAAATAATAGCCAATATTTAAAAAAAAACCGCGGTCACAACATCACACGTACCAAAGCTATTGCACCAATAGACACTTCTGAAACTAACCAACCCAAACGAGTACCCCTTGTTATCACCTATAATCCAGCTCTTCTCTCCATATCATCCATTATTCACAAGCACCTCAACATCTTCATCTCCCCGATGTACAAACATTTTCAAAGCTCCGCCCATTGTTGCTTTCCGACGAACTAACAATCTTAGTAATTTATTAGTAAGCTCCAAACTACTTAATCCATCACAAAATAACCAACCCCGCGGTTCTTTTCAATGTTACAGCAACTGTTTGACATGCAACTACATAACGGACGGACTTACCGACATTTCATTCTACGGGTGAAACAAGAGGTATTAATCATTACATTGACTGCAATTCTAAAAATGCCATTTACATGGTACAATGAAATCGTTGTCACAAACAATACATAGGAGAAACCAAACGATGACTTAAAGACCGTTTCAATGAACATCACATACCAGTTTACAAACAAAGTAACATCTCTAAACCTACTGCAGTCTCAGAACATTTTCTTTCTAACGACCATACCGCTTCTGATATGCAACTAATTCCTCTTGAACTCATTAAAACTAATCGTGATGGTGTAAGTAAAGCAAGAGAAGCATATCTTATTGAGAGGTCAGACCCTTGAACCTTTAGGTTTAAATAGAAGAGATGCAACATGACATCTTTTCTAAGTTTCCATTACTTATATTTACTGTGGTGTCATGTTGCATGTTTTTCTTATTTCGAATGATTCGTTGTTTACGGTTATTTACATTTACTTTGTCACTACAGTTTATGTTGTTATACATGTAGTATCATATTTGATCCCCCGCCGCCTTTCAAATTTAAAATTGTAACATTTTTTGCCTTATGAGTCATTATCTGTAAGACCCTGAAGAAGAAAGGCTGTGCCTTTAAAAATATTGGACATTTTACAAATATAGTCATTTCCGTACCGTTTATCAGCCTTGCTTTTTTATCAGATCGTTCCAATATTTTAACTAGAAATGTTTGTTTTTGTTACTACATATAAGATATAAAATGAATTATTTTATCCACCAACCCATTTTTGTTTTGCAGTAATAAACTCTGACATGGTTGCATCGCTATCTTGCTCATTAGGATCTGAACAGCTCTGTTTTGAGTCCAAGGTCTTCCTTGACAATTTTCTATCACCATATCCCTTTCATAATTCAAAGGAAATGACATAATTAATTTCAACTATTGTATCTAATAGATAGTGAATGCTGCGGCAAATAGGATATTTGCCGGGGTGGGGTGGGGGGGGGAGGTACTCCCTATTATGGGCTATATGGGGATGCTCTGCCCGAACGGGGTACCTTTTTGAGGCTGGAGGTATATGAAAAGGTAGGGATTTCACGAGTTGAAGTATATGAAAGGGTAGGGATTTCACGAAGAATAGGAAAGGGTAGGGAAAACACAAGTTGAAGCATGAAAAAGGTAGGGAAGACTGCCATTTAAGTATTATAAAAAGGGCCATTCAAAATATATCAGACGCATGTAAAGGCTATATGAAAGGGGTATCATTTTCAACAAGAGGCTGCAAGCAGCCTACACTCATGCGCATGCGTACGAAAATTTTATGATATATTTTAAACATGATAGGAAGATGTCCGATATGAAGAAGTTACTCCTTTCATTCAGTCATCGTTCCTGCAAACTGCGTTCTTTACTATTGAATGTTTTGTAAATGAAGGCTGTACCACAATGAAGCCAGTGATTGTTCTACGTCTTATATATACCTAACGTGAACATTAGTAATGTAGGTAGGGTTGTAGGAGATGCTGTCGTGACACTTCAGTAACGCTGTTTTACCGGAAGTGGGAGTAGCCGGAAGTCACTAAACAGGAAGTCTATGAACCGGAAGTGCCAATTTAAAATATGCGTGCATAAATTTGCATGCAAAATCAAGACACCAAAAAAAAAAAATAATAATAAAAAAAAGAAGAAAAACAGAGCCCATTTTATAACTCATGCCGCTACGCGCATGAGTAATGAAAGGTATATGAAAGAGGTATCATTTCAATGAAAGGTATATGAAAGGGGTACCTTTTCTGTCAAAAACGGTATATGAAAGGGTAAGGGTTTGGACTTTGGGGATCCCCATACAAAACTTTGTTGAGTACCCCCCCCCCCCCCCCCCGGGATATTTGTGTCATTATCATCATCATCATCACCATCATCTTTATTTAAAAAACACGGTAAATACATCAGGCATTAACAATTTAATATAAACTACAACTTAATATGAAACTATGTGTGCAAATTAATCTTCTATAATTTAAAAATATAACTAACTATTTAAGAAAAGTAAACTAAAATAAAGCCTGTTTTATATGAATGCTGTGTTGGAATTAATTAAGAATCGTCAGAAATTAGTCAGAGATGTTGCCTGCCTAGCAGCTGAGGGTAGACTGTTCCAGAGGACTGCACCACTATAGGCAAAGCTATTTTTGTAATAGTTAGTACGTGGCAATGGTATGTACCCACCATTGTCTCTGCTAGCGTCACAGAGTCGGGCAGGTAGCGATTTTTTTATTGTCAGTCAATCAGATATCAAGGAAAGTTTATGACTTGAGTCTGTGATCCATAGCGGTAGCCAACATGAGAATGATTTCAAGCTCAGAGAATGATGGGGACTGACTTATAACTCAGATGTCTTTTTTCCTCTTCAGAAGTTGCATTGGTTTGTTAAAAACAACCCTTTTTCAGTGGTAGCACGACTAGAAGGAAATTATTGTATTTGAGCATAATCTCTTGTAACCCCAAATACCACAATTTTTTACAAATTCATGGTATTTTGGGGTTACTTTTGGTGTATCTTAAATATATGCCAGATTTAGGGACCAATACGCAGGTGACAGACAGGGCCCGCGAGCAAGTCAACCATTTTAAGAATTACAAGAAAACTAGTACTTATTATAACATTTAAAACTTTGAGACATATTGTTGAATGTAAAAACAATATGCAGGGAAAATTTGGGCTCAAACGTTCTTTTGAGGTACGATATATTGAACAATGTATTTTTATGCCAGTTTTAGGCGCAACAACATAATTTTGGTCATAGGTTTGATTCCTGTTGGGGACTCAGAGTTTCTTCTTTGTCCCACGCTTGTGACATGATGAACATTGCATCTTTTTCATTTCATTACCAAGCCTTACATTTACCATCTTTCTTTATTTATCACCTCACGTGATCATGATGAACATTACATCTTTCTCTCATTCATTACTGAGCTTTACATTTACCATCTTTCTTTATTTATCACCGCACATGATGATTTTGACATTGCTGATTCCAGCAGTATGAAGGATGCATCTCATTTATGTATATGAACCTAGCATGTATATGGCCTAACACACTACAAGCTTTCAAAACTCAGTGGTTAGAGCATCAGACTGGTGTACGGAAGGTCACATAGGTTTGATTGCTGTCAGGGACTCATATTTTTTTACTTTGTCCCCCATGCACTTGTCACACTATTCAATGCTTTTTATAAATAACTACATTGTATCAAATTCTAGTGTTTTTAATCTTTATGGGAATAATTAGAAACAAAACCATAGAATTTGATGTCAACTTCAGTCTACTTAATACATTGTAATATAACTTTGACAGCCAATGTTGTGAGTATTAATTTACTAACTTAAAAGATTCTTGCAACTCTTTAATTTCCACATAATTTTGAAAAGAGAAAAGTAACAATTTGAAATGAAAACAAACTCATATATATTGTACCTCAACATGAGTGGAACTTCTCATCAACTGATTAGATTGAAAAGTCCTGTTATGAACAACAGTGTCATGATTATTATGTGATCCTTTGAAGGCCCCATTAGGGAGAACACCATCACCACCTTTAAATAAATAAATAAATGAATGAATGAATAATACATATATAAAATTATTTCCATTTACTCTTAAGGACTGGAAAGTGAATGTACATTAAAACCATTCATTGATGAATAATATACTATAGTATCCATAATGAGAAGCCACACAGAAGAGGAATAAAGGTATGTTTCTTTTTCTTAAAATTCACTTACCCAGACAGGGACTTGTTGCTTTCCGTTTTATTCCAGAATTTCCCTTTGATCTGGAATTGTCGCAGTAAGTACTTGTAACATCCTGATAATATTACAATGAAATCAATGAAATGAATGAATTGTATGATGTAAGAAATTTAGGGAATTTCCAAGAAGTGTACAATCAACTTCTGAATGAAGGTAAAAAAATGCCATATACTGTACAGTAGCATATTTTTTCAATGAAACATTTTTCATATATTTTGCATTTTTATGCACTTAAAAAAGATCAAAACAATGTATTTTTTTTTTAAATTTATAGACTCCAGGAAGCAAGATGCTGATTTAAAGAAGTCACACCTATCGCTTTGGCAATAGTTAGATTTTGTAGTAGACAATAACTGATCCCTCCCTCCACAAGTGGATACTTACATGTATAGTGATCACACCTTCCAAAGATAGCACCTAACTGATCAGACACTTCCATTTATGCTTATGTCACTACAGTAGTTAAAATCATCTTTGAATAAATGCCACAAACTATATTTGAGGATATTCAGTTTATTTGAGATCCATGCTGATCATGTCAACAGATGTGCATTTTTAAAGATGCAATTATTATGACTATTGAAATTACACATATAGTAGCCTGATTTTTTAATAAAATGTTTTTGTTTATGAATAATATTGTTATTATTAAATTTTGATTCAAATTCAGTGAACGTTTAGTATCTGCAATGACAAAATTTAAGAGTTTGGAGCCTTTTTCCCTATACTTTTGTCCAAAACTGTGATACACCCTTTTTTGCAGAAAAGTCCTTCCATTGCTCTTTCTCAAACATGACAAACTTTAAAGAAAGATATATTGGTATATACTTCATTGTAACACACCATATAGGGATCCTATCATATAGGGATCCTAAAAACTCATTTTAAAATGGTTAGCTTTTATTTACTGTTATGGGTAGTGATATCCATAACAGTAAATAAAAGCTAACCATTTTAAAATGAGTTTTTAGCCCTTAGTAAGTGCCGAATTCTTTGACATGCATAAATTAAAACTACCATGAAGTATATACCGATATATTTGAAAATAGACATAGCAATGGCTTTTAGGTAAAATAAAACATTTAAGATGTCAGTGTGGTACTGTAAGTGAAACATGAAAGATTAATTATTACAAAAGAGTAACACTTACCCCATACCCACCAACTGGCAAAGCTTCTCTACTGATTCTGTGCTGAATCTGTGATTTTTTGCTTTCAAAAGACAATTCTTCTTGGGTTTGAAGCACAGTATTTAATGATGGCATTCCTACAGTATGTTTCCCAATGCTTTGCACACCATTCCTCTTTATCTTTGTATTTAAATTACTTGAATGAGCAGAGGTTAAGTCCACATTGTCAATTGACTTTACATCAGCTTCAGAGGTCCTGCCTTCTCTAATAACAGATGATTGACGATGTGCAGATCTAGGTGCAGATGCTGTGGGTATGGACAATGTTTTGTTTTGAAAATGTTTTTCTGTGGCTTGTTCTCTGGTGGGATTCTGTCAACAGATGATTATTAATTCATAAAAAAAGTTTTTTACACAAGAACTAAATTTCCTTGATTAATGTGTTAATTTATTTAAAGAATAATTCCTTACCACAATACAATAGAAGGCAATGCTTTATTTTAATACTGTAGATATGTAGTGAGTAGAAGCAAGCTTTTAGCCAGCAGAGTGTCCAGGCGTCCCATGGATGCCCACTTTTTGAAGAAATTCATGAAAATTGCACCTTACCCTTCAAACATTTATGATGGGAAATATCTTCAGGATGCCCACTTTTTAATTTCTGGCTAAAAGCCTGAGTAGAAGAGAAAGGACTGGGTCTAGCCCCAAGCATTATTATAGGATGTCAAAAGAATCATGTACTCCCTCAATTGTTAAAGTGCCACTACGATGAAAATTTTTGTATTTCTTTTCCGATTTTTTTAATGCAAATGTATTAGAATAGGTTTAGACAAATGCGAACTGCTATAAATTAGATTGATATATTCTTACACAGCCGAGAAATACCTGGCCGAAAACCCATGAAAATCATGTAAAATCCGTCCACCATTACTCCTTTCATAAATCCGAGCCCACGTTCTACTGGTTTGCGATCTGGTACATGTGACTTGATTTGTGACGTCAATGACTTAACGCGGTTTCCTCCGGGTCACAGACAACAAAGCCAAAAGGCATGTGTCAAGTCATTGACGTCACAAAATCTTTAGAACAACTCGATCCAAGTCTTATGTGGATCGCCTCTTTGACCCTGCGTGTGTACCAATGAGGATCACAATCAATAAACTTTACTTCATTCCAAAGCGGGTGGTGTCTGGTGTTGTTGGCGTGCTCTGAAACGGTGGAGGTCTGGGTACGGGCGAATCGGATGTCTCGGTCATGCTCTTTTATTCTGTCCTGCATAGGTCTTCCAGTCTCGCCGATATAAACTTAACCCTAACAACATCAACAGGGACAGTGGAATAGAAATTCCAGAAGCATGGATGCCCACGATCAAGAAACACAACAACAGGAGAGCCGTACGACTACGGACCGCCGAGGGAACAATTCGCCGAAACAACGAGGATCAAAATGAACCAGTCATAGCTGTTGAAAACCAACCAATCACAGCAGAACATCGTGCTTCATAAGGAGACGCGTAACCAGTCGACCCCATCGCCTGAAGAAGACTAGCAGTATGCAGTCGAAACGTCGCGATCAACATCAGAAGTGACTACATCGTGAGACAAACGAAAAAATACTTCTTTACTAGTGTGTTCACCACGATGAACAACAAGAACCCTTTTTACGATATAGCTTTATTGCAAAAACGGCAAGCGGATTTCAAATAATGTGATGCGGAACATGAATCGTATGTTTCAAACCTGGGTTTCAAGCGATTACTATTTGAAATTGTATCTTTTTTGTCAGTCACGTTGTCTGCCCGTGAAAATGTTAAACTTTGTCCTTATAGAAACTTGTCCGGGATGCATGGAGTTCAACAGAGAAAACTTAATGCAATTAATATACAATTTACAGTATTTAAAACGTTTATCTTTCTGTGAATTAATGTGAGCAGATGTGTAGGTTATTAAATTGTATGCCCCAAGCGATTACTACAAGCGAGTAGCGACTGTATTTTGTATGAGCAGTCACGTTGTGTGCACGTGCATATGTTGAACTTTGTCCTTATAGAAACTGGTACGTGATGGAATTCAACATGTTTTCGAGAAAACGTTAATTCTTATGGTGCGTTAAAAAAACGCCTGTTCAAAAAGCTATTAGTTGCAAAATTCATTTTGGATGCGCTAAGTTTCTGATTTAAGACTTTTCTGGTCGACATTACAGGAAAAGATGTTTGGTTCCAAATGTTAACCTCAAGGTTGTGGTTTTGAGTTGAAAACAATTTAATCTAATTAGTTTCTGTTTCTATTTGCACGATTTTTTTTGTGGAGAATAAAAACAGTTGTTTGAATACTATTAGTTGCAATTTACAAGGAGACTACCAATATTCATTTTACACGCGTTTAGTTTCTGTTAAAGACTTTTCTGGTTGACATTACAGAAACAGGTGGTTCAAAGAATTTTTGTCACTAATTTAATGGAGTTAAAAACAATCTAATTTAATTAGTTTGCATCTTCCAGGCCGAAGGGAACCATTACCACATTTCTTTTGTGAATAATAAAAGCAACTTTTAAAAAAAAGACTAGAATTTTAAGAAAATAATAATCCTTCAATTTGGATGCATCAAATTTCTGTGCAGGACTTTTCTAGTTGACATTTAATACATTGATTACAGAGACAAGTTGCTCATTTCACTGGGGCCGTAGTTTCTTCATAAAATAACTCCGAAAATCCCGTGAAAAAGCTAGCCAAAACTTCCCACCTATTTTGATACCCTAACCCTTAAGGCTAGAATACAAAAGCAAACTTTGCATTTTTCCACCTAAATAGAGTTTTGGTCCCAGAGGGCCCGTTTCTCGAAAGTCCCGACAACATTTCGGGCCCGCAACTCATATTCAAATCAGAATCTATAAAATGGTGATGCATTTTTAGCCCTCAAACCAGCTCGACTTGTTTTGTCAATTTAGAATTTTATTACTCAGCTTTCAAAATCAACAAAATTTTAATCTTTAATGAATACATTGCGCACATAAGATAGCTTTCCGGGCCCGAAACGTTATCGGGACGTTCGAGAAACGGGACGCAGTTCGTGATCTCGGTAGTTTTTGGGGGTAGGGGGCGGGCCAGAGGATTTGAAAAACGTATATCTGCAGGCGGTTATTTGTGCTAGTTTTCTTCCACTGTTTTGTTGCCTTCACCATTTCATATCATTTAGGGAATTTTCAAAATAGCTCATGCACGCAATGCGTGCCTATATTTGAATTGAGTAATGGAGGCAAGCCAAATTCGAAATGTAAAGTTAAAATAATGGCACTCCCCGTACGAGTTTTGACTTGAAACTTGGCAAGGTAAGTAACAAGTACTTATATTTTCAAAATATGAAGAGAACAGAAAATGTATTTTTTTTTTTATCATAGTGGCACTTTATGCGATATAAGGCCAGATTGCGTGTGCTGAACTGATTGCGAAGGGGACTTTGAGCGAGATGCTCAATGAGTTTGCCAGATATCAGGAAGGTCTCCGATGAGTCGCTTGGCAGCGACGAAACAACAGTTGTCAGACTAGCCATTAAAGTTTTCACAAGTTGAATTTACAGCACACAAGTTATTCACAATCTACACAAGTTATTCACAAGTTTTCACAATTATTAAGTAAGAGTGTTTTGGAAATAAACTCGCAGCCTTTAATCTGGAGTGCAACACTTGGTGACCCTGATGTGACAGAAAAATACAGTTTAACAGTAGTTGAAATATGAAAAGAAATGATTCTGAAATGTAATTGTATGAAATGCTATGGTTATAGTTTGGGTGCAATGCAGTCAGGACCAACAGTTTATAATGTACACAAATATAAAGCAGTAGACATTACCGCTGCCCTGGCCAAGAGAGAATTGTAAATAGGCAGGTTTTGAACACTGTCCATGGACAAACCTGAGCTCCAATTCTGACTCTCTGTAAAATGAAACAAAAAATATAAATAGACATGAAGCAAGCAAGGTACTTTCAAGAGGTGGCTTATTAGAGGGCAGAGGGGTGGGGGGGGGGGGGGCTTATTGATTTAGCAAACTGCAGCATGGTTTTGAATATCGCTCTGTAATTTCGCATACAATCAATGCCTACAGTCTTGTAACACATGATTACATGTAAAGCATTCACCCAATCAATGATACAATCATGTTACAAACTGAACTTCCAAGGCGTGAATAAATCATAGTACCGTGCTTCAGTTCACATGTATGCAGTGTATTTTTTCTTGGGGGAGGGGTGGGGTGGCTAAAAAGAGAGGGGGGCTTGATAAATTTCTTCTTCTAAAGAGAGGTGGCTTATTAGAAGGGGGGGTGGGGGCTTATTTGAGAGGGGTGGCTTAATAGAGATTTTACGGTATGTATAATATTTTTGTGTGCATTTTGGTGACCAAACATGATTTCTACATGTAATAAATAAATACAAATTTATTTGTTCAGCCAAAATTCTGAGATTTTAAAATGCCAGACAAAAGTATCCTAGACTCCGAGACCTTGGGGTAAAAAAAATCTGACACTCCAAGCACAGAAATAGCATCTACCAAACAAGACTTCAAGAGTGGACCAACTTGAAAATCTTCCAAGATCCATGTTTTTTAAGGTACCATTTGCCACCCCTATTAACCTCTTAATAGTGATTTTGTGTGGGAAGTTTGGTACCTCTTGAATGAAAGAAAATCCAATATCTCTACTATAAAAGAGGCAAGCATCTTAATCCAAATGCACAACTGTTTCAACTGTTTATTAATTATCACAGAATTTACAGAAAGCAACATATCCACTGCCCGCAGTTAGCAGGTTAGCTAGTCGAGGCGAGCAAAAATCTGTTCAATTTGAAAAGTGTATAGCTCACCAGAGCAAAAACACTGAAACAATAAGTTTCAAGTATTGACTGCAATAACATCAACATTTGCAATATAGCAGCATTTCACTTACAATATCATGACCACTATTAATAGAAATTATAAAATATTGTGACACAGTATTTACCACCTTAACTTACCATTCCGACAGCCAGAGGCAAGGGTTAACACTGTTTCAGCAAAATTGTTCAAGCCTGGCACAAAAGTATGCAAAAATACAAGTATAAGTGTATAATTATAAGCATGTTCAATAAGTTTGAATTAGGAATTCTTTCAGGAATTGCGTGAGTAATGACTATATGTACATGTATACTACATGAGTCATATGACCAGTTAAGTCTCTGTTATCATGAAACCAACATGGATGTATCATAATCTATGTTGCAACAATATGGCTCTTATAAATTTCACCCCACTACAAAACGTTTTGAATTTTTATTTTTGCATTGTCTTTGAAAGATGTAAACGGTCTTAAGGCAATAACCATGCATTTGTCGGAAAGAACTAATAGAACCAGTTCTTTGAAATATCATTTTCCATTTAAAAACTGAGTTGCTGTTGTGGACAGCTGGCCAGTCTTACAAATGATAATCACCTTAAATCAGATGACCATGATCATTCACACCAACTAAACATGCCTGCAGCATGTCTTAAATGCTTTTTAAAAATTGTCAGTAAAGTTCCATTAGCAAAGATTTCACTCCAAATATCACCGAAAGTTTGAATATAATATTTTCCTTCAACTGTTTAACTAAACAATATAATTGCGTTTACAGTTTCTTGATAACCAATTGCAAAATAGAGAAATGAATCTCTTAATTTAGCAGTAAAATTTTGATTTCAAAGAATATGTAGGAATTGTGTTAACTTTGTAGTTTCTTGATAATCAATTGCAAAACAGAGAAATGAAGTTCTATTTAGCAGTAAAATTTTGACTTCAAAGAAATTTATTGATTTGTTTTGTTTTGTTTTTGTTTTTTTGGGTGCCACTTAATACAAAATACTTTTAAAAACAAGTCAAATCTTCACAAGTACATGCAAAATGAGTTATCACTCTGCTTTTAGGTAAGTTTGAAAGGAAAATTAAAATATTATCAACTCCCCTTAACATTCTTAAGCACCTACATGTAGACCCTATAAAAGTTCTGTGTATCTGCAAGATCCTGTAGGTAGCATCATGTGACATTGACATCTGTTATAGTAGTCTACATTGTTTGATTAGCTGCTGTCATGTTGGCCAAAAAAATACAGGACAAAAAGGATATTCCAGACAACAATCTGGATTGATCTTGTGTATAAGAGAGAGAAGAGACCGAGATTTATACACAGACTTGCATGCATACCTTGGCCAGCTGGTTCCTGATTATCAACAACTTGACAGTAGTGAGCCTCAAATGTTTGTAATAGCCTTGTATAAAGCTGGTAGGATATCTTGTTGCTAAAAGATATATACCAGAACAATATGAATATTGCTTTTTAAAATAAATCTTACCTATCCTAATTCAATTTAACACCCAATTATAAATACTAATGTTAACAAATACACTAAAAAATGCACTCAGGTCTAACACACACACAAAAAACAATTATTATTATCAAACTGTAGTACTCATGTACTTTTTAAAATCTAAATTTTGCAAAGGAAAAGGAAACAGATTGCCAAGTTAATGGAGTGGATTAGCTGGTAAGAGGGTTGTCAAATTTAGTATTTTTATCAAACTGATATAATATAGATATTTTGACTAGCCTGTGAACAGGCTTCTTTTTGGGGAATTGGGTTAGGTTAAAATAGGCGAGCGAAGCGAGCCAAGCGCGGACTGGGGAAGAGGGAAGGGGCGGCGAAGCCTGTGGACTTGCCTTTGATGCCGCCGTTCCGCCCACTAGTAATTATCCATTTGTCATATTGTCAACAAGTTAATTAATAAATTATGTCAACAAGTTGTCATGTTTTTATTCGGTTGAATGCATTGGTAGTAGTATAAAAATAGACAGGCTAAACACAACTCCCACTCTTCGCAAAAAAGTATTTAAAAAGCCTAAAGTATAAAGCTTTCCCAGTAAGACCAGAGAGAATTGCGCCTTTAGACCACAGTTATGAATTTGTTCTCTTCGATGATATTGACCTTTTGATCTCGGCGGATTATAGTGTTTCTGGCCACACTGTATAGGCATCTTAGATTCGAGTCTAAAGCCGTAGTGACTCCGTAGTCTATAATTCCACTCGGCAATGAAATCATGAATTCTTGCAATAATATTTTTAGTTCCTTAGTAAGTTCTGTAGTTGAGTGGTGTGTCTCTGTGGAGCTAGGATAAACCCTTGTTGTTTTGTAATAGCGTTTGATTTGGCACCAACGGAAAATCTCTCTTGTAAATCCAGTCGGCAAAATTCCAAAAATATCTTGCTTTTTTGCCACAGACTTTAGACACGGCTTTTGCTCTTCTATAAGTCTATGCGAAAAATTTCACAACGAATTGCTCAAAGCTTTCTCAAAATCGAGGTCTGAAAATTGCATGCGAGGAGTCGCCACGTTTGTTTATAACATGTGTCGTCAATCACCACATACCTGTCAACACCAAGTGATCTGACCAATCAGCTCATGATACCAGACTCTGGTATCATGGAATGGTGGCATCAAAGGCGAGTCCACAGGCTTCGTCGCCCCTTCCCTCTTCCCCAGTCCACGCTTGGCTAGTTTCGTTCGCTGATTTTAACCTAACCCAATTCCCTAAAACAGAAGCCTGTTCACAGGCTATATTTTGACTAAATCGACAACTGCCTTGGGCTTGCAGTCTGCTTGAGGCCTCATACATGACAGGCATGTACAGGACAGTGCTAATTTCTGGGTCTTTCTGCATGTACAGGTACCCATGAACTTCTATTGTTTGTGAGGTATTGTATTTTTGGTCTTGTTTTGCATTTGTATTGTCGTCCTTTGTTCCTTTTGTTATACGTAATATGTGCTCCGGTACATGCAGAAGGAACCTAATTTCTCATGTTAACTGTGCACTGACAGGATAACCATGCACAAGTTTCTCATCTAACTTGTAGTGCTCCCAGCAAGCAGGCTATCTTTTCACACAGTCTTTAGCTGCATATGTAATCTAATAATTTAAATATTATAGGAAGCTGGAGATGTTGAGAGAGATTGACCACAGTAAACCTGGAGAATTGGTGATTGTAAACAGAGCCTAACAACTGTAACAGGTAGCCTGGTCTGCCTGTGCTATATATGCAACATGTTAAATCCAACATGAATGCAATTAGTTAGGATAATAGTGTGTTTTTTTTAAATTTGCAGGGCACGACAAAAGTGCTGTCCGATAGCTCAGGGCTAGTGGAGCAACCTGTTGGGCTAGTGTATTTTTATTGCAGTTTGCCCAATGGGCAAGCAATGAATTGAAGTGAATGTTAGGATCATTTTAAAAATGTACGAAAATATCAAAGGTGAACAACAGAATTTGAAAGATTATCACCTGCGTGATTCTTTGTTATTCATAAGTTAAAATATACTTGAAAAGCAACAGCACTTTAAGAAGTCGCCTCCTGGCAACCAGGTCTATATTTTTGGTCGCCGATACTCAATTTTTAGTCACACTGTGGTGACAGTTGGTAGCAATTGCATACCCTGAATAAATTATTATTTACTTTTGGGCTAGTTCCTCAGAACTCCGGGCTAGTAAGCTAAAGTAACAGCTTGCCCGAATGGCAAGCTAATTTTTCATTTTTATCTCACCCTGATTTGTAATAAGAATAGGGACAAAACAACAAAAAAGGTCTATTAATGAAACTTCAGGACTTCATGGAAAAAACCATGTGGTGGTAAAATTTCATGTTGCTACTTTGAGCAAGGTGAGACAGTTGATTAATGCAAAAAAATGTCTGGGAAATAGGCCAACATTATTTAAGCTTAATGGCTTGCTGGCTGATGAAGGATCTTGGGTCTTAAGGGTTATTGTAAGGTCTTAAGGGACTTAATTTAAGTGACAGGGGACCATCATCGTGGCGACCAGTGGGGTTATGGAGAGGTCTTGGAAGAGGTTGCTCCCCATTTGTATGTCATTAGGACACAGGATGGATTAGTTAGAAGAAATCGAACCCACAGAGCACTTGCACCCATCTGACCAGCAAACCCTTGAGAAGCACAAAGCGCAGATTGATGTTGGTTCTGTTGCAGAAAAGTTTTCAAAAGCTACAAAGTCCAAGTCTATTTCTGAAGAGGAGACGCCAGCTGAGAGTCCACAACTGAAGACTTCCTCTCCAGTGCATACGTCTCATTATGGTCGAATTATAAGACCTCCCGTGAGACTGGACCTCTAATAATTTAAAAGGACTTTACTAGGAACTGTTGAGTACAAGTACACTCAATGACAAGGCTGACTGTTTGCTTCAACATTTTTAATGTTCATTCACCTTTATACTTTATCAACCTTAACTCAAAACGTATTAACACATTAAAATGTTTTCTTTGAAAGGGAAGATGTTGATAGTAGCTGCCCTCAGTTAGGTCGGCGGTATTCTGTACATATTGAAATTTAGTTAAGACTGAGTGCCGAAAAAGAACTGACAAAGACAGTCAGACGTTTCGGGGATAACCCCTTCATCAGTGTTTGTGTTACTTTTACGAGACAAACGCTCGTACACACGCACAATTTGTTGTGTGTACGCTATTCAAAAATATTCAAATAAAACGTGAATTCGAGCGCACGCTTAGCGCGCATAAATGTGACAGAGAATGAAACTTGAAGCCAATGTAGCCTCATGGGAAATTAGAATTTAAAGTCAATGTATTCTGTACATGCATAGTGGCTGAAGGAAAAGCATGGCTGCAGTAATGGCTACATGTACCTAAATAAAGAGTTGCATTGAACTGAAGCCTATTGTGTGAAAACATATTGGTCAACAGTTTCAGAACACTTGCTTAAATCATAAAGAAGTTATAGTCTTTGGACTGTTTTTTTTTTACAAGCTTATTGTAATAATGCTGCTTTTTACAAAATACCAGTATATTTTTTGCTAAGCCTTTTCATGGTGTCTGAAAGAGCCTTCATAGAGAACAACCCCTTAAAAAAGTAACATTAACTAAAATGTTCAATCAAGGTTGCCATGCCTGCTGATTAGAGGTGGCTGCCATATCAACTACATTCTACGTAGCACCTGCTATGCAGTATACAGAAGCAAATTAATTCAATAGCGTGTAATAATAATATTATTCAACTGGCTATACGGTACGCAGTACACAGACTCAAAAAAATTAACATTCCTTGTTCTAAAAGTGAAATGCCTGAAAGCTTGATAGGAATGAATTCATCTCCACGTACCACGTCACCAGCTCTTTACTGTGTACTGCATGGTTGTCCTAATAAACCTCTCATACTTTGATTAATTTATTTCTGTGTAACGCCTACTACTTTTATTTTAAAAAAAAACACCTTCAATGTGGCAGGGTATTTTGCAGTTACCCCTTTGAGGTAAAATAATAAAGAATCGATCCAAAAGGAAGACAACAGACGAAAATCTTTGACAATTGATGAAAATGTTAAATGGATGAAAAGAATTTTCCGTCATTAATTGGTCATCGATTTCTAATATCAATCGATTATTGGTATCGATTGTTATTGACTATCATTACGAGGTAAGGTTCTGGCTTTGTTTTTCTTGTTATTATTTTTATTATCTTTTGTGTCACGATTTTGCATGCAAATTTATGCACGCATATTTTAAATTGTGCACTTCTGCTTCATAGCCATTTACACTTCCTGTTACACTTCCGGTAAAACATTTACACTTCCGGTTAAACAGCGTTACCAAAGTGTCACGACAGCGTTTCCTACAACCCTATTTACATTACAAGTGTTCACGTTAGGTATATATAACACTCAGAAGAATCACTGGCTTCATTGTGGTACAGCCTTCATTTTCAAAACATTCAACAGTAAACAACGTGGTTTGCAGGAACGATGACTGAATGAAAAGAGTTACTCTTCTCCTATGTCGGACATCTTCTTATCATGTTTAAAATATATCATAAAACTTTCTTACGCATGCGCATGAGTATAGGCTGCTTGGAGCCTCTTGTTAATTATCAATTTCATCGATTGGCCAGGCTGAATGTCTAAAGGTGATGTTACACGGGACGATTTTTAGCACAACATGGGTGCGCGGAAGATTTTCTTCTCAATAGACCATTTTACAGTTGTCTTCTTAGTGTCCTGGCCTTTGAGTGGAATTGAGATCGAGGTTGAAGTTGACCTTGTTATGATACAGACCTTGGAGCTTTTCAGATGTAAATTTACCTAGTTAGCACGAGAAAAGCATTATTAACATATGAAAGGCAGAAAGGTTTGTATCAAAGCACGGTCACCTCCAGCCTCACTTCCACTCAAAGGCAAGGTCACCAAGCACACAACTGTAAAATGAACTATTTTTGCGTTGCGAAGTTTTTTAATCAGCTTCAAAATCTTGCAACGCAATATCACGAATTTAACTCACGTTAACCCATACCTGTCATTAATTTTGTTGCGCTAAAAATCGTCGTTGTGAATCGTCCCGTGTAACATCACTATCAGCTATCAGCGCTTTAAAAACGGATGGTGTGTACAGTCGAAAAAGTCTAACTATGCCTTTGTTTTCCTACGCTGGTCACAGAAGTCTGCTTCCTCTTATTCCATAAAGTTTTCTGGATTTCATTAACTCAACTTATAAGTAAATTTATTGCGCCTACAAACCTTTTCTTCCAAGTGTGAAGTTGAATGAGCAACCGTCGCCAGGCGTCCGCTATGGAGAAACCGCTTGCATTTGATGACTGGGCGTTAAAATACAATCTCTGCCATAAGTTAAGGGCACGAGAATCGTCTACTGAAAGATCCATTTCTTAGGAACGATCTTCTCATATAAAAACTAAAGAAATGCCCCTATTTATCGACAACTTTTAACATCATATTCTACCATATTTGCTCGTTCGCTGTGTTTGATCCGGAGGGACCGGGGAGACTGGTGACAAGGAGAAATGGCGCGAAAAAGAGCCGCAAGGGTGACTCACGGAAAGTAACAGTTTTTTCTCTTACAAAAGTGAGATTTGGCCGGAATATTTTTTATGTGTCGTAGACTTTAATTTCTCATTTAAAAGGTTTTTTTATGTCAGCAAAGAGTTTGTGGACTTGTTTTGACTGAACAACGGACAATGTGTTCCATTCTCTTTTTAGTACAGTATTATACAAGTCATGGGACAAATCATGCAAACAAAATTCTTGCAGCGCCGGAGACAGCTAAACTGAGAAAACATATCGAGCACGGACACCCAGCCACCCCCTCAGAAATGTAGTCGTTTGCCTCCAAGCAACTATTACAGATGATAAGGCCAAGAAATTGGCAGACACTGACTAACTGCAAAATAGTTGAACAAAAAAGTTCAAAAATCATGCGCGCTGTCGTTACCACACCAAGAAGAAATCTGTTTTCGGACTCAGCGTTAGTCTTGAGGAATCCGTCAAAGTCTCGGTATGAATCCGGATTCGGAATTTCCCCGTTTTCTTGATTAAACCCCCCGTCCAAGGTTTGTGTTTCAAACCATGTCGCGCACGAAAATAATACATTTTTTAGTTTATTGTCCTGCCCTTTTTCTTTATTTTCCTGCCGCAGTAACTGAGATCACTTTTTCGTTAAAAACGATACTTTCTAAGTTTCATATTTGTATTGTGATTGTCAGTTAAGCGGCATTCTGTGCGAGTCTGCGACATACTGGGACTCTAGGTGAATGTGTATGTTTTGTTGGGAAGTGGTTTTCTTTATTATCAACTGAAATTTGTACGCAAGTCTTTAGAATACACTTAAAGGCCGATTTACACGGTACAACATATGACTTGAGTTGATTTACACGGAGTAATTCGTGTTGTAAGCATGTCGTAAGCATGTTTGTTTTAAGTGTGTCGCATGCGACAAAGTTTTACCGTGTAAATCGGCCCTAAGATAAATTAGTCAAAATCGCAGTGCAATGAAAATTCGTGCGTTGTAAAAACTCCTTCGCACAGAGGGTGTAGCCTCAAGTATATGTGTACATGACAACCTCTTGATCGCTATTTTTCGAGAGGTAACAAAACTTAGCTGATATTATTATTGTTTACCCGGATCAGCAGACACGCGGCAAAAAATTAAAGTTTATCTTTCCGTGCGAACTGCGAGCTTTCTCAGAAACACTGAGCACAACACATGACATACTTTTCTGAGCGCGCAGTAATATTCACCACCCGTCGAAATTTCTCGAATATCATAAAGACTCGATTCAACGAAACAAGGTGACGTTGACAATTTGACTTCTGTGGAATCTATAAATTCTTATGCGCGTGCTTTCTTGAAAGCTAAGAGAGTCAACTTCACTGATTTTGGTATAAAAGACTGTTCTGTTTCCTACATTTTTAGAGGCTTCCTGTCTATAAATTATTGAAAAATACAAAAGAAAAGCATTTCATGTTTTCAAAAGTTGAAGCGTTAAAGTATCATAGTTGTTTAAGTGTAACGTTATAACGGTTGAAACATGTTTTGTCCAAAAATCAAATGCGTCGTATTTTTTTCATAAATTTATTGCCAGTTTGCTACTATACAGATATTTTGGAAACAACAATAGTTATAATAAATAACAAAACGGGACATTGGTAATTTTATGTGCATAGCACTTTCACTGATATATGTTTTGTCTGCAGCTAAGTAAGTCGTGTACTGGGGGGCGGCTGCATGGATTTGCCTTCATTATGACGTTATTCGTTTCGTTGTTCGACTGCTCGATCTACAGAATTACCAACATTTTGCCAACATGGATTGGGTTTCTAAAAAATTTAAAGCAGGTTTTCAAGAATTTAAAGAGCGAACGAG
The DNA here is from genome assembly GCA_022457155.1 of Cladopsammia gracilis. Classification (NCBI taxonomy): domain Eukaryota; kingdom Metazoa; phylum Cnidaria; class Anthozoa; order Scleractinia; family Dendrophylliidae; genus Cladopsammia; species Cladopsammia gracilis. Next base: position 69,151 of record JAJGOT010000538.1, on the reverse strand, counting down.
TGTTGGTGGTAAGTACTAACGAATTTTAATTACCGGCAAAACGAGCTGAAGGCTTAAAGCTTCTTTAACTGTATCGGCTTTCGCAACGAAGAATCAGAAGTTCCCATTTCGTTCGAAAACTGTTTTTACCTCGGCTTTTTACTTTTTCATTTCATTTGGACCATTTTCTCTTTTGTTTTGCCTTGTATGTCCCTGCTATGTGTTTTTATTTGTAATGTCATGCTAAATGCTATGATGATCCTTAGTGAACCGTGTAAGTATTAAGTCCAAGAGCTACTAAAGGTCATCGCAACACCGTATCTAAGTAAGCCAATCATAATACCTTGTACCTGTTAGTTATAAGCGAAGAAAATTGAAATTGTATCTGTACTATCATTGTGTAAGTGTATAAATAAAAATTGGTTCATTAAAAAAATGAAGATTTTATAATATTTCAAAACACAATACACGACGTAGGCTAAGAATGATGTATTTCGTTTTAACGGGAACACGAGTTGGGTTCACTTTTATTTCCTGTAGTTGGTTTATCACTGAGAGATTTGAGTCAGCTAAATAAAGGACCAACTAAGAGATAAAATTAAGAAGCTTTTACGGCGCTTATGTGTTACAGCTCTTGTGAATAATTATTTTTAAAGCCCCGATCAAACTATGCATGATAGTTGATGATCTTCATTGAATCGCGCACCCGTCTGAACACGAACTATCATTCACTTTGATCATGTTTCATTCATAGTCAGTGATGATAGTTTTGATCGTTTGACCGAGCGCGTGATGGTTGACTATCATTTTTCGTTCAGCTGCTTCCTCCTAAAGTAATGGCTCAGTTATATATTTATCAACTGAATGAAAGCGAAAAGTTAACAGTTTCTTTCGAGGCTCGATCACCATGCATTCTGAGAAGCTGTGTGTCAGGCAAGAAGTCAGTGGGTGACTTTACTCAAGTGACTTTTTTCATAACCAACTATCATCAACTATCATCTCCTATCATGTACCGTTTGATCGCAAGCATAATAGTCAATTTAACTTCAGCATCGACTATCATATACCATTTAATGAAAAAAACATGACTTTATAGAGTCTTAGTTTATAGCTTTATCCAAAACACCTTTAGAAGTTCTGGTATAAATGCTGGGCGTGACTAGGCGTGACTTAACTGAAAGATGTCTTAATTTATTTCATTCCCACACGATGCAAAATGAGGGAGGTTTTACCCACACATGGGCCGTTTTAGTAAAATTACAGCTAAAAGTTAACACGTTGAAGTCTTCACGAAAATTTGATTTTATCAGCTAAGTTAAAGGACTTGCACATTTTTTAGTGAACATAAGCTTTTATCATTAGAACTAAAAGGATGCTAAAGGGGAAACTATCCGGATGCAAAGACCAACTCCTGCTACACAAAATTATATTGGAGGAATGTGAGATAAAAAAGAAACTTATCGACAGCCTGGATAGTAAAAACACATTTAAAAATAAAGAAAATAAGAAATATTACTGACAATTGGGTACATCATAGTGAGATTGTTTGTCTAGTCGATTGAATTACGTTTGTTAAAATATACATTTGAAACTAATCTTTACTTCACAAGACATAATGAGCACGTAATAGTTATCTTGCTGTGTCCTCCGCAGCCCGTCACTTGGAAGATGTAGGAGCTTTGGTTGATGACAATTTATTCGAGAGAGACATTTTGATAGCTACAAAGAAGCTTGCTTGTTTGTCAAACATTTCTGAAAGAACACAAGGTACAAAACAAATACAGTAATGAATAATGATGCGAATAAAAGGGCTGGAGGCATAATCGTCCTATGTCGAATGTTCACATTTTTGACTCGCAAACGTTTTGTAAGCCAAAATAAGCATGCTGTTGCTAAAGTAATGGCTAGTTAATGTTCGATTCAATTAGACAAAAAAATCCCACATATAGGGTGTTTATTAACCAAAGTGTATTTTGTCTTTTTTGAAAAAGTAAATAATGACTATGATAGGTAAACGATTTTTCGTTTGTCTCACGATGGAGTCACTTTAAGATGTTGATCGCGACGTTTCGACTGCTATACTGCTAGTCTTCATCAGGCGATGAGGTCGTCCTGTTTGTGTCGCTTATGTAGCACGTTGGCTTGTTGCTATTGGTGCATTTCGATCCTCATTATTATTCCGAAAAGATGTTGTTCCCTCTCCGGTCCGATTTGATATCGGTCGGCTGTTATGCTTCTTGATTGTAGGCATCCACGCTTCGGGAATTTCAATTCCACTATCTCTGTTGATGTTATTAGGATGAAGTCTTATGTGGATGGCCTCTTTAACTCTACGGGTGTACCAGTGTGGGTCACGGTCAATAAACTTAACCTCGTCCCAAATAGGAAAATGCCCGGTCTTGTTAGCGTGTTCTGAAACCGCGAAGGTTTGAGTACGAGCAACCCGTATGTCTCTTTCGTGTTCTTTTATCCTTTCATGCATAGACCTCCCTGTTTCTCCGATATACACTTTGCCGCATTCGCAAGGAATCTTGTAGACAACACCGTCCTGTTTATTAGAGTCGAGGACGTCCTTAGGTCGTACTAAGTGTGACCTGAGAGTTGTGTCAGATTTGAAAACAGTGCGTACGCCTTGTTGTTGTAGGCAGCGGGAAAGAACCTCTGATACACCTTTGATATAGGGCAATACTGCAGTAGATTTAAAATCCTGCGTGGATTCCTTCTTTGTTGTTGGTCCTTTCGTTTTTGTGATTTTTTGTACAAACGAGGAAGGATATCCGTTAGAAACAAGAACTGACGACAAATGTTTCTTTTCTATGATGACTATGATCTTTCAAGATGGTCAGACACGAGGGGTCATGTAGCAGGGACATGTCGCAGCGACATGCAGCAGCGACAAAAATTTGTGTAGTACACACTGAGGGACATGTAGCAGGGACGTGCGGCGGGGACATTTAGCAGGGACGAAATCATAGCGCTTGCACACACATGAAAATGTTGCGGGGACATGTCTCAGGGACATGTTGCAGCGACATGCCCCTCGTGTGAACTGATACTTTCGTAATTGTGCAACACCAATTTTGGGGACATTTTGTCCCCGCGACATGTCGCACGGAGTTCAACTTGTTGAACATCATGGGACACGTCGCGGGGACAAAATGTCCCCAAAATTGGTGTTGCACAATTGTGAAAGTATCAGTTGACATGAGGGGACGTGTCGCTGCAACATGTTCCTGAGACATGTCCCCGCAACATTTTCATGTGTGTGCAAGCGCTATGATTTTGTCCCTGCTAAATGTCCCCGCCGCACGTCCCTGCTACATGTCCCTCAGTATGTACAACACATTTTTTTCTCGCTGCTACATGTCGCTGCGACATGTCCCTGCTACATGACCCCTCGTGTCTGAGCACCTTTAATTTCTCTTTAACTTTAAGTGAAATGAATCTGTCATAATTACTTTAGCGAGAAAGTGTTTTCTCGGCTCAAAAAACACGATTTGCGAGTAAAAAGTGTCAATATTCGACATAGAACGGTTAAGCTCCCAGCCCTTTAATTGATACTATGTTTACTACCCCACTTCCAATGTAACAGTGCTGTCATATCGGAGTTTTTTGTCGGACAGGGGCCTTTCAAGCTCTCGAGACAACGTGTTGTCGTCCTGCATTGACTGACTTTTGTTTTCCTTCTTTACGTTTTCTATTTGCCACTATTAGCAATCAAGGACCTAGGTCATCTTGCTTGGTCTGGTAAGTAATAATCTCTATTCAGTTAAGGTTACAGTGTACCTTCGGGGGTGTCTCCAGTATAACAGCTCTAGCGTCTTAAGATTACACTTAATATACCTAAACCCAGATATCAAATTAAAGCTTATAGAGCTGGCTATCTAAATATGGAAACCATTTGGTAATAAAGTGAATTGTCGAATTTTTCACAATGTCTTAATTCGAACGTCCGAATCGGCTTTAAAACGCTAGAACTCAAAGCGATTATTGTATTTTGCCAATTTGATTTGTTCTCGGGTTTCCGGACACGAAGCGCTAAAAAAACGTGTCGGCGATTTCCCATATTCAATTGCAGTGAAAAGTTACAGAATATTTTCGAAACAGGGAGAAAAAAAATTGGAATGATCGCACGGAAATGGCTCTTAACGAAAAAGTTTTCGGAAATAAGAAATTCGCCGACAAGTTTTTGTTGATTATATGTTAGCCTAGCTTCTGTCCAAATTTGAGGAAAATCGAACAAATTTCCTTTGAGTTGTAGCTCTTTAAAGTGCCCCCAACAAGCGAAAAATTAACTTTGAGAAAACAGCGCTTAAAAAACATATCGCTTCATAAACAAACTCCGCCCACAAAAGTTACACTGTCATTTCTCCGTCAATTTTCACTTTCGATAATTTTTTTTTGAATGAAAGTTCATTCTGTAAACTTCTTATTTTGACGCCAAAAAAAAAATTTCGATAAATTTTCGATCTGAAGGTACACTGTAACCTTAACAACTTGTGTTTGTATTGACCGCGGCCTTCAGCTTCGGCAACCTTAGCCACACAATCATCTAACTGCTAGCCACACAATTATTAGACTGTTAGCCACACAATTATTAGACTGTTAGCCACACAATCATTAGACTGTTAGCCACACAATCATTAGACTGTTAGCCACACAATCATTAGACTGTTAGCCGCACAATCATTACACTGTTAGCCACACAATCATTAGACTGTTAGCCACACAATCATTAGACTGTTAGCCGCACAATCATTAGACTGTTAGCCGCACAATCATTAGACTGTTAGCCGCACAATCATTAGACTGTTAGCCGCACAATCATTAGACTGTTAGCCACACAATCATTAGACTGTTAGCCACACAATCATTAGACTGTTAGCCACACAATCATTAGACTGTTAGCCGCACAATCATTAGACTGTTAGCCACACAATCATTAGACTGTTAGCCGCACAATCATTAGACTGTTAGCCACACAATCATTAGACTGTTAGCCACACAATCATTAAACTGTTAGCCACACAATCATTAGACTGTTAGCCACTCAATCATTAGACTGTTAGCCACACAATCATTAGAATGTTAGCCACACAATCATTAGACTGTTAGCCACACAATCATTAGACTGTTAGCCGCACAATCATTAGACTGTTAGCCACACAATCATTAGACTGTTAGCCGCACAATCATTAGACTGTTAGCCACACAATCATTAGACTGTTAGCCGCACAATCATTAGACTGTTAGCCGCACAATCATTAGACTGTTAGCCACACAATCATTAGACTGTTAGCCGCACAATCATTAGACTGTTAGCCACACAATCGTTAGAGTGTTAGCCACATAATCATTAGACTGTTAGCCACACAATCGTTAGACTGTTAGCCACACAATCATTAGACTGTTAGCCACACAATCATTAAACTGTTAGCCACACAATCATTAGACTGTTAGCCACTCAATCATTAGACTGTTAGCCACACAATCATTAGACTGTTAGCCACACAATCATTAGACTGTTAGCCACACAATCATTAGACTGTTAGCCGCACAATCATTAGACTGTTAGCCGCACAATCATTAGACTGTTAGCTGCACAATCATTAGACTGTTAGCCACACAATCATTAGACTGTTAGCCGCACAATCATTAGACTGTTAGCCGCACAATCATTAGACTGTTAGCCACACAATCATTAGACTGTTAGCCGCACAATCATTAGACTGTTAGCCACACAATCATTAGACTGTTAGCCACACAATCATTAGACTGTTAGCCACACAATCATTAGACTGTTAGCCACTCAATCATTAGACTGTTAGCCACACTATCATTAGACCGTTAGCCACACAATCATTAGACTGTTAGCCGCACAATCATTAGACTGTTAGCCGCACAATCATTAGACTGTTAGCCGCACAATCATTAGACTGTTAGCCACACAATCATTAGACTGTTAGCCACACAATCATTAGACTGTTAGCCACTCAATCATTAGACTGTTATCCACACAATCATTAGACTGTTAGCCGCACAATCATTAGACTGTTAGCCACACAATCATTAGACTGTTAGCCGCACAATCATTAGACTGTTAGCCGCACAATCATTAGACTGTTAGCCACACAATCATTAGACTGTTAGCCGCACAATCATTAGACTGTTAGCCACACAATCGTTAGAGTGTTAGCCACATAATCATTAGACTGTTAGCCACACAATCGTTAGACTGTTAGCCACACAATCATTAGACTGTTAGCCACACAATCGTTAGACTGTTAGCCACACAATCGTTAGACTGTTAGCCACACAATCATTAGACTGTTAGCCACACAATCGTTAGACTGTTAGCCGCACAATCATTAGACTGTTAGCCGCACAATCATTAGACTGTTAGCCACACAATCATTAGACTGTTAGCCACACAATCATTAGACTGTTAGCCGCACAATCGTTAGACTGTTAGCCACACAATCGTTAGACTGTTAGCCACACAATCGTTAGACTGTTAGCCACACAATCGTTAGACTGTTAGCCACACAATCGTTAGACTGTTTCACACAATCACTAGACTGTTAGCCACACAATCGTTAGAGTGTTAGCCACATAATCATTAGACTGTTAGCCACACAATCGTTACAGTGTTAGCCACATAATCATTAGACTGTTAGCCACACAATCATTAGACTGTTAGCCGTCCTTTTTCAGTCAGTTGAGCGGGCGAGCAAATCGATCACGAAGCTGACAAGCTCGGCGAGACTGGAGCGAACGAACAAACCCTCGCTCAGTGGATCGCCGATATCGCCGGCGTATTCTCTATTTTCGAATTGCCCATAATACACTTTGTTTGCCCCCCAAATTTTGCATAAACTATTGTTTTGAAATGCTCTTGGGAATATGCAGTCCCCCCAAGAGCATTTACAAACAATAGTTTATGCAAAATTTGGGGGGCAAACAAAGTGTATTATGGGCAATTCGAAAATAGAGAATTGCTCGCCCGCTCGACTATCGAGAGAGGGACTGCTAGCAGTCTACACAATCATGTAAAAATGCGAATCCAGCAATTGTAAATTACCGCCCCAAACGCATTAAGTATCTCTTGTAATGCGCAAGTGTTTTGTTGTCGTTGTTTATTTGTTTTTAATTTATTTTAGGAGGACCATCAGCAGCCAAGTTCGCTGGAAACCAACTCGTTAACTTACTCAGTCTCTTGAATAACGAGTCTTCTATCCAGCTGAAAATGGTATGACATGCTTGAACAAGCATCAAGGGTAAACTTGAACTCCAATCTACCAATACATCATTTTTTCCGTTTCCCAGAAATCCATTCGGTCGTATGTGATTCATACCTTTCACATAAAGGGTTTTCTTTTTCAATCAGGTGTATCAGTATATTTGGAAGATAGCAAACTATTCTGATTAAGCATAAGCTCCAGTCATGTTATTACATGACTGTTATTTCAAAGGGCAGCTCCAACCACGTGATCAATTCAAACTTTTGGTGTACTTACGGTACATTCCTCATGTATGCAGCATCACAGAACTCATGATTATTAGTCAGTTTTATGATTTGTCATCGAATTCAGGTTTGCTTTAGTGGAGACTGATTCAGATGTAATTGTCATTTAGTTTACAATTCAAGCAATCAGTGAAATTTGCTGCGCCAACAAAGAAAACCAGGATAAAGCGAGGTATGACAATGTTCATTTACCCGCCCGCTTTTTACAATGAATATTAATACCAGTTGAAGCAAGAAAACGCTTAGTTTGCAAGAAAAACTACATAAAAGACGAATAGAAATTAATTCGTATTTTAGCTTTTATTCTTTTCTATTTAGTTTCAGTAATTGTTTTGTTTTATTGACTTTACTGTACAAGTAAAAGGTTTCCTTTATTGTAAACAAGTAAATGTATTTGCAAAGACCACCGTAACGAGATAGAAGCACCCGATCTTGTGGTAAAGGATTTAATCAACTATAAAATAATGAAACGATTTCATAAAAAAGCAAGGCTGATAAACGGTACGAAAACGACTATGTTTGTAAAATATCCAATATTTCGAAAGGCACAGTCTTTCTTCTTTAGGGTCTTACAGATCAGCTGTAAGAACCTGAAGAAGAAAGGCTGGAGAGTGAGGCACAATAAAATCATTCTATTGCTATTTCTACTGCTGATGCTAATGCTAATGCTAATGCTAATGCTAATGCTAATGCTAATGCTAATGCTAATGCTAATGCTAATGCTAATGCTATTACTATCCATTCATCTCTATCCATCCATCTCTCCAATCGGCCGTCATTTATCAAAAAAGTTTCCTTCAGGTTTCGTCTTGGATTTACACAAAAAAGCACATTCAGCACATAAGCTACCAGCGAAGTAAAAATTAACGTTCGACCGAGTTGTACTCTGCTGTATAGCAAAGGCCGGCGGGGGACTCCGCTATGAAAGGTACGGGATGCTCCTCGGAAATGTTGAATTAAACCCACGAAAGAGAGCAATCTGGGCGTGGCTCAACCTTTATTTGACCCCTAAAAAATATCACTCTAAACAAAATAAAAAAAAAAAACAAGAGTTACAGTGACTTTAATGACGATAGAGACTTTGTCGACGAACGCCTTCATGTATTATAAGCATTATTTTTGCTAATTCTTGGTTTTAGGGTTTTCGGCTTAATCGACAAACTTGCAGAGATTTTAAGTACGACTGAACCTGAGTTGTCCATTCTGGTAAGAAAAAGAAAAACATGTTTATATGTATTCAGATGTAGTTATAAACCCGCCTCCTGGTAGGAGGTGGGGTGTGAAAAAGGCCACAAGCTAAGCTACCCGAGCGAAAACTTTCTACTTCTACTTCTCTATCCCCCTCGATTGCTTTTCTTTTAGTCTTGTCCCCTACGAAACCAATAGTCTTGTTTACAGGATAGTATTTCTCTTGTATCCAACTTCTCTTCATGGTAACTGAATGTATTGCCTGTCCCCATTGACCGCCGCCCTGTGACCTACTCCACGACCATTGTATGACTTGTATTGATAAACGTGTTTTACGCCTTTTCCTTATGATTTTTAGAGACGCTCTACTGTCGCCTGCTTGCTAACCCTCTCCTGTGAAAATCTTGAAAATCAAAAACGTCTCCTTTCCATAGATAGGCTTCAGGTGAGTGATACAGATACATTATACAATAAGGCATACACAGGAGCCCATAGCTGTATGGCCTCCTGACCTGACACAGTGATGCGTCATCAGTGGTATGATCTGTTAGTATCAAAATATGTTTTTAACAGTATCCGCATATGCATCACAAGACGTCCATAGATTTGAGCAAAGCTCATAAATTTTTTTTTAAAATTTAATTTCTTGCAATATTTCAGCTGGCCGAACCATTTTCACCCTGGATCCAGAGGTCCGTTCTTTGAATATCGTGAGTGAATTTAACCGCATAAACGGTTAGAAGAAGCTCGCGAGACGGACCTCTGGTCACTCGAATATACAACCTCATTTCCATGCGAGGATCTAGTTCAGAATCTGAACTAGGTCGCTGATTGGTTACTCCTACTTGTTTCCAGACTCTACCCGGAGTTAATGATGCAACAGCAACTTCGATTGGCTGGACCAAAACAATTCGCCACGGGCGCGTGAAAAACCGGTTTCCCAAAGTGAAGCCACACAAACAACAATGGCGGACGTAGATAGAGATTGCGGCTTTTTGCGATCTTTAAGAAACGCTGTGGATTACTCTTTAGTATCCAAATTTTAACAATATCAGAGAACTAAAGCCAGTTCAGAAAGAAGCGCTGTTGAAATTTATTCAGCGCAAGGATGTCTTGAAAAGAGGTGTTATCGTGGAGTGTGACCTTTAGAGTTTTGTTTGAACGAGGAAAATTTTTATCTCTATTTAATTTTTATCTCTAGCACGGTGGCGTGCTTTGGAGCTGCAGGTATATTTCGCTGGCCACTGGTAGGTGACAGGAAGAGAAATAGGTGTACTGGATTAATTGCGTGCGGATATCAAGGATTCTTTGTTTATTAAATCTCTCGCCATTGAAAACGGTATATCGAAAACGGTTGTATCCAGAAAGTTTACTTCTTTGTCTGAGATTAATGTTTGTTTGCTAGGACAAAATCTTCTATCTCCTTTTTCTCAACACTCTACAGTGAAAAAATGTCATCGATGTATCTTTTCCACTGGAGTGGATTTGATTCAATATTTCTGTCTCGACCGCGGAATATTGTCACCAGATTTAATGTAAACAAACAGACACGCGTTGGTCCCCAAGGCTTAAAACCGGTTTGGTGAGATATCCGATCCACAAATCGCATGGAAATGAGGTTGTGTACTCGAGTGCCCAGAGGTTTTTATTTTTTCTCGGCGCGTTGCGCCTCGTAGTCGCGGCTTCGTCGCTCAAACTCGCCGTTTTCACTAAAAAATAAAAACCTCTGGCACCCAGGGTAAACCATTTTGGCCATTTTACAAAATGGTATAAGTAAAAATCTAAGGCTTTCACTGAAAAGGATTAGGTGGCAGTGAGGTGTATATTTAGAAGTAATGCTAACAATAATTACAGTTCTTAGTATGCATTTTGTAAGCCTTAACACCTTTGCACAAGAGAAAATAATTGCTTTGCAATAATAAATACAAATACACAAATGCCAGCAATTACTATCAAATAAAAAGATTAATCACTTCAGTGGTCCAAGTAACGGCTTAACATAGACTGAGACAGTATAAGTATCTATGTCACCACGTTCCACTTCATCAACATCTTTATGATTATCTATACGATTATTTATTCGTATACTATTGTTTCTCTTTTCCTACAACCTTTAAACTACCTTTAGGTTTTGTCGCATACGCTTAAATACTTGAATTCATCCCAGATCCTCTCACGAAATAGCTTTATTCACACACGTGCATGCTTGTTTGTGATTGGCTAAGTAATTAATAATTTCCCTACGTTTTTGGACTTCTTGTCTATTTATTAACGTTTTAGCTGTCCATGGACGTGTTCTTCAGACGTCGTAAAAAGGTGTCACTATGTGAGAGGGTGTGGTTGTATGTGCTTTGAGAAGGGGTAGGGTGTGATTAATCCTATTTGATGCGGTCTCTTAATTTTCAATATGTAATTGTCCTTTTCTGTAGGAATACTTGACTTCAATTTCTGAGGAAAACTGGAGCGCATGGGAGGAGAATGAAGCAGCTCAGTTGATATCATTTCTTGGGCTTGACCACCTAGGTAAGTGAAGAAAGATAATAATATTGTTTTGATGCGGGAAGAAAAATGATGTTACAAAGTCTAATTACCTGCCGTGTCTAAAACAAAATTCGAGATTAGAGGGTCCGTGTGAAGCATTATCACGGCTCGACATGTAAGGTTTATCGTTTGAGTTTTTCAATCAGTATTACAAAAGGTAAAGAAAAAAGTCATTCCAGTGCACTTTACTGAATAGGTCATCCCTTATCTTCATGAACTAATCTGTGCAAGGAAATACAACTAAACGAAAGAAATGATAAGATATTCTCCTCGTTTTCAGTAAGGTTTCTCAGTTAGGAAATCACGGTTTGGCTGCTCGCATTTTACAGTCGCGCGAATTACAAATAGTAGAGACTGCAAAAAGGCTTCCTTTTCCTTCTGCAATGATACGGTAAGGATTGTTTTCACAGTGTTTCATCTTCTAGGACAGAATGCTAGAATTACATGAAGCGCGCTGATTTTCTGAAAGAGTGGCGCGGGATGCCGGTACATCAAAGGCTCCTACGAGCCAACTCGTGAATACAAAACAAACTTCGGACCCTCCCCTCTCCTATGCGTTTTGCTCCATCGACCACCCCGCACCCCACCTCCGACCCTCTGCGTCCAACTCCCCACCCTCCCATCCGTCCAACGCCATCCCCATGGGTAAGGCATGTGACCATTACCTATCACTGATTTGGAACGGGCAAAATATATACGCAAGCGGTATATACTGGTCAGCGGAATTACAAAGAAACGTTTGCAGTTGGTAGATGGATGGAAGGAGTGGAAATTTGTATATTAATTTTGTCCACGTCTGCTATAACCCAGAAATAATAAATCGATGATCAATGACATCAGTGAGTAATCGACGAGTAATCAACTGATTCGTCATTGATTTTTTTCTGATTATAACATAGCGGGCAAAATTACTAAATGCTGATTGGCTGAGACAGAGGGCATTTTTTCTTAATCATGAGGGCACTTTTGGTAATCTAGAGGGCATGATTACTTGATCCTGATTGGTCGAGCATCAAAATTTCTCACTCGTGATTGGTTGAGCGCGTCGTTCTCGTTGCATTCATTTGGCTTGGCAGGATTTTGAAGAAAATTTACAAACGGAGCACTCGCATGTTTCGCCGGAGATTTTTTCTATAAAAAGGAAGGAAATCGGATGAAAAGTAAGAAAGAAATTCTACAAGTGAATTACAGCATTTTACGCCAAACAGGAAGCGATTATTTGTGTTAAAACTTGGATTAACCAGGCGCCTGCAGGCCAGTTTGCGAAGTTGAAGACCTCGAAGAAATGCAATCAATCAATCAATCAATTAATCAATCAATAACGTTATTATAGTGTCAAGCTTCTAGGGACACCTAAGTTAAAATACAATAATAATGATAATAATAATAATAATAATAATAATAATAATAATAATAATAATAATAATAATAACCTCTGCGAAATTCAGAAAACCGCACTACTTGGGACAGCCAACATCCTGCGCAAGACCCTTTCTCTGCAATGCTAAGTAGTGTGGCCTCCACACAGCGCCTCATGGGTGCCCTAGGTCCATGCTTTGGACCCGGCCCCCATGGAGAACACATAATTATATAGAGAACACATGATAATAATAATAATAATAATAATAATAATAATAATAATAATAATAATAATAATAATAATAGAAATCCTTCTGTATCTTACACTATACTATATTATAAGTTAGATACAGTGGAACCCCGCCATACGACTACCCCGTTATTTCGACCACTTTTTTTGTGGCCCAATCGAAAGCCCACTCATTTTCTTATCTAAAAACCCCGTTAATCCGACCACCCCGTTATTACGACCAACGACCACCTTTTGGAGTCCTCAGTCTTTATTTTCTTTATAAAATTTTCCCGTTAATACGACCAGTCAAAATGCCTGGCGAGGCTGCTGAATGAAAACAGACACACTTCAATCTGACAAACAATAACACATTAATATTTTATTGAATGTTTTTAGGCAAAGGTGATAGCGGTTAGCATGTTCAATTGATATGACATCCGGCAAATTGCAGTGTTCGGTAAAAAGGATGCATGAACAGATACTACATAAGATCTGAAAGACGTCACTTTGCAGCATTTCAAGGCTCTCAAAGTTATTTTGCCTTCTTGTTTCTGCTGCCTTCCACTGTGGCTTTTCTTTTCAAGTCCATTTCCTGTTCTTTTCTCACAGATCAGTTATTTGGAATGTCTAGTAATTTGTTAAGCATATCAACGTTCTTGGCTGTCCAGTAAACTTGTAAAAGTTTTGTAAGCTACAATATAGAAAACGGCTCTTCGAGACATTTCACTAGAAGCCCTTTCCTTTCATAAGAAGGAAGTGAAAGAAGTCAGTGTTTTTTCTCATTACTGGATTTGGTTTTTACATTGTTCAGTTGCATTGAATTTCGGTTGTAAGGTTGTTAATTAACTGCAAAAAGGTTTATTTATAGCGGAATTAAAGGTATACACATAGTAGAATGTAGTTTAAAAGTATGTTGCACCATAATTTGACCCTACCCCGTTAATACGACCACTCCGTTAATACGACCAAATTTCCATGGCCCGAAGGTGGTCGTATTAACGGGGTTGTACTTCTAATTTCGAAATAAATGATTTAAAATACAACGATAAGAAATCACTTCATTGAATATATGCGGATTTCTGCGGACCTAAAGAACAGAACTTTGACAGATTTTGCTGAAAGGGACAATTTACGTTTAACAGGAGAAAGAATAAGGCTATAAAAGAAGTGAAATAGCCTGCGTAGCAGGCGCATGAAAAGAATATGGGCGCGCGGCGAAAGGGGCGCGCGAGGGAAAGAAAGCTATAACTTCATTTTTCTGCGGCATTGGCTCTTTCCCACATAGAATATCTTTGATTTTAAGAATAGAGGAGGGGCTGATGGTTCATAATTATATTTAATTGTAAAAATACAGAAAATCCCTTTGTGTCAAATACATTTTAGGAAATATTAGTGCTTAACCAATCAGAATTGCAGAAGACACTAGCTACCAATTTTGCTTCTTTGATGAAGTTCCCCAAATACAATATCTTTTAAAAATTGCATGTTGTGCGATTGGGTCTCAAAATACTTGAAACCTTAAAAAAAAATTAGACTTTATGCACCTTGAACTTTTTAGCGGTGTTTGAGTCTAGGCCAATGAGATCACTAGTTGTAACAATGAAAATAGTTGACATTCCATCGTGCATTGCCGTTCGGCACTATCCTTCTTATGCGGATCATTACTTAAATGGGCCATTTGCACGATGACGTCATTTGACTACTACTACCAGAATCCTTCAGTTTTTTGTTTTGTAGTGCAAATTAGGGCTATTGTTATTTAAACCGCACTGGGATTACATCGTGCAAATGGCCTATTGCCATACGTGCAAGCAAGTTTGATCTCGCCATTTGTTGTTGTTATCAAAGCGGCAAAAACTTCAAACACAGGTACGCTTAAAAATAAAACTTTGTTTTTGTCGTGAAGTGTCTTTTATCGATAGAAATTAGGCTATGTTCTGTAGATGTACATAACAGCCAAATGTATCTTTGACCGATTAGAACTGAATTTATTCATTAACCACAGTGAGTAGAAAAGTTTTTCTTGGCAGTTTGCGAGAGATTATTTTCACTTCGGGTAGTTTCTAGTCTGAGCGGTGACTCTCAAAGTGTGAAAGGTTTCCCTATTAGAATGATTTTGCCCGCTATGTTATAAACAAGTAATCGCATGTTCCCTCGTAAAATTAAGAATTAATATCACTTGTGTTTTCAGAATCTGTAGAAATTGCCCGAGTAGCGAAAATACCGTCGTGATACTTTCTTGGCAAACTCTATACTTCATCAGGTCCCAGAAAGCCTTGGATCCTGAACTTGCTTGAATTCCTCATTCCATAACGGGTATCTGGAATTGATCAATGACACATACTCCATCTAATAAACTAGAAAGAAGGACCACAAGGTTGAGTTTCAATTTCTCTTATGGAAAGTACAATTGCTGAATGGTCTGATTTAATTGAAGTTATCTATATCCTCCTGTAAACTATTACGACCTATTACTTACTTACCAGAAATTGAGCCTCCACACGCATGATATTAATCCTTAATTTTACTCGGGCCAATGCGATTACATATCGAGAAGTTTTCAATCGAGCGTCAAAAGTAATTGCACAATTGCTTTGGTTTTGCATTGCTACGCTTTGTGATTGGTTAAAAAATCTCGCGCCACTTTCTCGACCAATCAGAAGTAAAACCAAAACCAATCGTGACTTGCTCGCACGCGTTTTCCCGCGCTTGACGCCAGCTACATGTAATTGCTTCGAGCTCTGATTGGTTCATTGGATTGTTTACGACTGCTGTGATTGGTCAGAGTAATTACTTTGGTTTTACGACACTCAATTGAAAACTGCTCTACTAATCAGTGATTAGTCATTGGTCACCCATTAATTAATTACTGGTTAATCATTTTGCCATTACCCAGTACAACTTCCACAGAGTGCCGAAAGTAGCAGCACCCCCCCTCCCGTGTCCCCCCCTCCCCCTCCCCGTGTCCGTGTTTTTCGCCCTTTTATACCAATATATTCCAGAAAGACTGTTCCGTTGAGGGAAAATGAGGTTTCTATGTTTACTGCGCCTTTCAATAACATGTGGAATTTGAAATTCAAATTTCCACCAACAGTTGAGTTTTACACTGCCGTCAATCATCTTGGCTTACCTCTCAGGAAACAGATCTTCACTTCAATGAGGTCAAAAGGTCACGTCCGAGCATTATGATTGGCAGATTTCGATCCATTTTGTTTGTTTCTTTTTTACATGGTCCGTTGGCTTTCGTATTAATTCTTATTGACGGCAGCGAATATGAATTTCAAATTCCGCATGTTATTGAAAGGCGCAGTAAATGACATTCTTGTAGTTATCAATCCTTGTTCTACAACTGAATACTGGAAGTCTTGTGATGAAATTATAAGCAAAGGCGAATTGTAAAGCGAAGAAAAGCAAGTTGTTGGGAAACCTTCCAAATTTAATAATGGCAAAACTGTGTCAAGGTTTGGTCCAACAGCAGACGGAGAGCCTCTCTGCCGTCTGTTGACAATAGACGGAGAGCCTCTCTGCCGACTGTTAACAACGGACGGAGAACCTCTCTGCCGCCAAGTGGGGAGGGGGGGGGGGGGGGTCTGTTGTTGAATTGACAGCCACTGTTTTAGATGATGACAATGACAATAATGTTGTTCTCTTGAACGAATAAAGTTGTAATCATTCACGTCAAGTCACATTCTGTTTGTTTTCTTTTCTTCATATTCGACCATAATATTAGGTATAATCAAAACTATAACAAAATTCTCGAATCTGATTGGTTATCAGCAGACCCGATTAATAATGGTAATAGGACTGAGTGGAGTCCAATTAGGTCTGTTATCATACGAGTGATTAAGTCGATTTGTTTAATCACGAGTGTGATTACAGACAGATCGGGCCTGCTAATAACCAATCAGATTCGAGAATTTTGTTAAAGTTTTCATAAACTGAGTTATTGCAGATTAATTGCGGCCGCGTATTTTTGGCTTTCACCGAATTTAAACCGTGTTAGTGGTTCCCATGGAAATTAATCAAAAGAAAAACAGATTTTTTAAAACTGAGTTAGGTTTTT
Organism: Cladopsammia gracilis; assembly: GCA_022457155.1. NCBI lineage: Eukaryota > Metazoa > Cnidaria > Anthozoa > Scleractinia > Dendrophylliidae > Cladopsammia > Cladopsammia gracilis. The sequence continues at coordinate 52,264 of JAJGOT010000538.1, read as the reverse complement.
TCGAACCACCTCGCTAGGTAGTTTAATGCAGGTTAACTTTCCCGATCTGTCAATCATTTTTCGCTTACGCGATAATTTTTGGCTCCCTGTTGAATTTGTAGGGGCGACTTTCAATTTCAAATAGAGAAAGGAAAACCGTCGTGTGTTCACGTTCTCCACAAAACCTATAATTTGATCATTTAAGTAATGATCCGCATAAGAAGGAAAGTGCTGAACGACAATGCAAAATGGAATGTCAACTTTTTTCATTGTTACAACTAGTGATCTCATTGGCCTAGACTAAAAAACCGCTAAAAAGTCAAGGTTCAAAGTGCATTTTGTCTAATTTTTTTAAAGGTTCAAGTAATTTGAGACCCAATCGCACCACATGCAAGTTTTTAAAGATATTGTATTTCGGAAACTTTACCAAAGAAGCAAAATTATTAGCTATTGTCTTCTGCTATTCTGATTGGTTAAGCACGAACATTTTCTGAAATTTACTTGACGCAAATGGATTTTCTTAATTTTTATACTGAAATATAATTATGAACCATCAGTCCCTCCTCTATTCTTGAAACCAAAGATATTCTATGTGGGAAAGACCCAATGCCACAGAACAATGAAGTTTACGGTAGTTCTTATGTGGAGCATTACTTAACAATGTTGTCTAGCAGGGAATAGCGATATTTCTCTGTTTACAACATGACGTCAAATTTGCTTTGTTATTCATGGTTAAAACAAGTTAACACCACAGCTGTGCATTATGGAATTATACATGCACTTAGGAGGCCTGTTAAGCACTCAGGAAGCTATAGTCGCTCGAGGCGATTCAAACGCCTTTTTCGTGCTTACAAAACCTCCCGTGGCATCCAAACCTCAATAATGCACCGCTGAGCATTAACCATTTGTTAATTTTTCTCTCTTCAGTCGACGCTGGTTCTAGATGGGCGAAGATAGGAAAACTGTGCTCCAATCTGGGCGGAAGAGCATATGCATCCATCTGAAAGAGCATTTTACGTAGTGACTGATTTGTTTAGTTGTATATGCGAAAATTTGAGAACAATAAACCAGACACGAAATCTAATTATATATTTAATTATAAGCCCTCAAAAATATATACATTGGGCAAAGCAAACGGCTCTTTTCATAAGCCACACCTGTCGCTTTTAGAGAAAACTCGCACTTGGAAAGTGCCATTTTCAGTTTCTCAATAAAGGCGTCTAAAGAATATACATATATTGGATAACAAGGTTAACATGTCAATATTAACTAAAAGCATTGATGAGTATGGTAAATGCTCCAAGGCTTAAAATCACTCAAATAAAAAATATATATATATGTTACACGATTGGAAAAGTTAGAATAAAGTAAAATGTTATTCTAGGCACTATAAAAATATAACATATATCACGATTCTCAGATACGTTTGCTTGCATGCTTTTGAGACGTCAATGTTGATGTTATTTCACGAACAGTAAGTGTGTACTACAGCTGGGCATTTTTACTCCTATAAATGCCCAGCTAATGTGAAAACGCTAGTGTGGATAAGAATCTTTTGCTTCGTTTTTGGTCGGATGAAAATGTTTTAAAAACGTTAAAAATATTACTGTCTCGAAAGGCGGCCTGTGATTAGTTGAAATTTTCCAGCGGCACTTCATTACGCTCGCCGCGAACTGTACAGCAAGGGTGGAAATCTTGATTACTTTGTCAAGTTCAGCTACTAAAATTAAACTTCATTTAAAGGACAATCCAATTTATCGAAAGAAAAGAAACGATGAGTTTAAAGCCGATTTTGTTTGTTAACAAAGCTTCGCTGGGCGCGCGCTAAACACTCAAACATATTTGTTCTGGGCTAAAACTCGGCAATTTCGCATTTTTCAGCTATTTTGTAGCCGTTTGGAAAACTTCATAAGGATGCTTTATCGAATTTGTTTTGTTTCAATAAACAATTTATGGCGTAAAAAGTAAGTATTCAATATTATATATATTTCTGCACAACAAACTTCTGATTACGCGTATAAAACTTAGTGTACGACTATTACATAAACATTACCTATAGCGTAATGGTGGGTATTTTTACGAGTCATACTGCTGAGGCTCCAAAAACAAATTGGCCAATGCCGTCTCAAAAACGCAATTAGTTTTAATATTTTATGAAATTGCTCTTTTCTAAGCTATATTTAATCGGGCGACCTTAAGCCCGAAACTACCCAGATTTGTAATGTATAACTCTGCGAGGGAATTGAGTGAGAGCGTGAAGTGTTGCTCGTCTTTTTCGTTTCAGGCTACTCAGCAGTACGACTACAGTGTGTTAAATGTCACGCATAGTACGTCCGCGTCACTTTCGAGAGCTTGATCTGGTTTGGACGCGAGCACTTGAGCGGGTCCTCTTAGTCTCTGGCGCAGCTGATATGGCGGTGTCATCTCGGATCTTTCTTTTTGTACCTCGTGTTGCACGCACAGTATTCTCACTCTCCTGTTCCTCATGTTGACATGGTTTCGTGTTCGTTTCTGATCTTGATTTCTTAGGCTCGTTCGCAGCTTTTCCATTCAGCTTGGGCTTTGTGCGAGTTCCCTTCAAGGAACTCTCTTGCTCGGCCTTTGTATCTTCCTTTACTATGATCTTCTCAGGATGACTGTTTCGTGTACGTCTTGTTGTACTGGAATCGTCGCCGTTTTCGTGAAGATCTTGACGGCGTGTGCTTCGCGTTGATTTTGTCTCCTCCAAAACAGGATAATTTGGCGTCTTTTCTTTGAGCTGGCGTTTTGCGCGAGTTCTTTTCGTGGAACTCTCTTGCTGGGCTTTTATATCTTTCTCTACGATGGTCTTCTCGGCATGACTGTTTCGCGTACGCCTTGTTGAACTGGAATCATCACTGTGATTGTAATTTTCTTGACTTCGCGTGCTTCGCGTTGATTTAGTTTCCTCCAAAACAGAAACATTTTCTTCGACAATTTTAGTACCACGTCGAGACCGCCTTGTTGCACTCTTAGTAGGATTAGCAACATGTTTTTCCGCCTGGGGAACTTCAGCACTTCGGCTACGGGTGGCTCTAATCTTCACTGATGATGACAACTCTTTGTCTTGCGCTTCTTGAACTTGATTCTTACGTGTTGATCTTGTTTTCGCCTTTGTTGGTTCCACTACCTTGAGACCTTCTTTCTCTTCACCATCAACTATATCTCCTACACCCCGTTTACTCTTCCTAGCAGAGCGAATTTCTACCTCTACCTTACTAGACTCTTCAGACGAAGACTTGGCTTCAGTTTGAGTGCGCTTGCCACGGCGACAACTCTGTACAGGTGCTTTTGTTGTCGTCCCAGTTGCACTTCTAGTACGTCTCAGTTTTTCGTGTGACGATTCGGTCTCCTCTATTTGGGTCAAGGGAGACGGGGCAATGGCGTTGATAGGATTGTCACGCGACAACATGGGAGTTGGAATTTCAATGATAGGATCCAGTTGTGTGCGCTTGAAAACAAATGGCTTAGGGGTGGTCTGTATGTTAGCCGCTGGATTCTTCTTACTTCTTGTTCTCCTCTTTTCCTGAAACGCTTTGGGGTTGGGGCAATTCTCAGGTTGACCTTCATTTTCCTGGTTGACTGTAGCACGAGTGCGGCGAACTCTTTTGAGCTCTGGCTCAGGTAACCCCTTGGGTGCGTTTCGCTTTGCTCTTTTTGTTCTTGTTGTAGCTTCGGTATTGACTTCATGTTCAGCTGCTTTTGCTTGGGTCTCCGGGGATGTTAAATCAATGACTGGTACAGAAGGTTTAGTATCCCTTCTGTTTCGCCTAGCTGACTTGGTAGATGAATCGTTTTCTCCCGGGGACGGGTCTGCTTCTACTGTGGCAAAAAGTTCTGAACTGAAATGTTCTGCAGGATCTACAGTTTCAGTAGCTTTAGGTGTCTGCATCAGGATCCTGAGGCCAACAAAGTTAGGACTGGCTAAAGATTCTTTTGTTTGCCGCATCATTTCCTTTATTCCGTCCAGTTTAGGGCTCTCTGTAACTGTTTCACTCTCGGCATCTGATGTTCCCAGTAGCCTTGCGACTCCTTGTAAACCTTCGCTCTTACGCGAGTAGCGTTTGGGTTGCGGTTTGGGTGACTTCATTAAGCGCTCTAGTCCTTGAAGACCCAGACTTTTCCGGTCACTTCTTGGATTTCCAACGCTCTTTCTTAAGACTGTTTTAACTTCATTTGCATGTCGAATGGATGGAGTTTTGCTTGTCTCTAGTGGTTGCACAAAATCTAGTTGAAACTCAGGGGATTCATTGGTCACAACGGAAGACTGTTTCTTGGCGGAGCGAAGAGATGGAGTGCGAGACAGTTGAACTGGAGTCACAACTTGGAGTGAGATAGGCTCTTCAACTGAGTGGCGGAGGGATGGTGTTCTACTCGGTTTTAAAGGTTCAACGATCTCAAGCATCGCTTGTGGAGTAATACTATCTCCTTCTTCTGATTGTAGGACAGGTGTTGCCACTGTAACAGCTGCACTGTCTTTTCCAGCTCTTCGTAAAGAAGGCGTTTTCGTTGGTTTCAAGGCTTCTATCAGGTGCAATTCTTGTTCGCGAAGACTTGGTGTAGTTTGTTGAACTGTCGACCTTGTCACTCTAGCGACGGATGGTGGCGTGGCAAACATCTCAGAAAGTCCTATGAGATCTTCTGGTGCTTCCGCACGTCTGCGTGGGCCATTGGTCGCCTTCGCTAGACTAGATAACCAATTTGTTTGTTTCTTGGAAGATCTCTTGGCACTTAACTGCGATGGCGGTGGCGTGTTAAACATTTCTGCTACACCTTGCAAGTCTTCCATAGAATTAGTGCGTGTCTTGACGCCATTTGAGGCTCGTGCCAGGCTCGACATCCAGTTAGTGCTTTTCCTTCGAGGAGCTTTCTTTTTTCCAAAGCTGTTGGTGCTCTCACAACTCTCCTTAGGTAGACCATTGCTGGAAGGGTTTCTTGAGGCTTCTATTAAAAGATATTATAGAGGTTTAAGTTTATTAATCAACTTGGCATTCCGAGACCCGGTTACATATCAGTTCCGTCAAAAAAAAAAAAAAAAAAAAAAAAAAAAAAAAAAAAAAAAAAAAAAAAAGATTAGCACGCACTGTTTTTACAATTATATTGTTTCATCAGAGTATTCAACCCATCAAATTTCGCTCATCTTAAAGGGGAAGTATCACGGGGATTTGGTGTCATTTTAAAAAGCAAAAAATGATACTGTATGATCAGAAACCGAAAAATAAATCTCCAATGGTGTGATAAATTATCACAAAATATATCAAAACTGTTGATGCATCCGACTCGCGTATAATTAACCGCATATAAACGGGTGTAATTAACAACAAATTTCCGCATGCAAGCGGTAAAATAGGCCCTATTTACCTAACAGTAGTATTCTTTATATTACTGACGTTACACACAGAACTGAGAGAAAAGAGCTCCAGTTTAGCACTGATCTGCAGTGTTTAGGGTTAAGCACTGATTTTTTGAAAACGGTTAGCTTTCATTTATGGTTATGGGTAACTCTATAAATATGTTAAAAATTATAATTCCTGCCAGCTAGCCCTCGTTGGTGTAGTGGAATGGGTATTAGTTATGAAGCAAACGACTCGGGTTCGAGGCATACACCCTTCTGATCTTTTTCTTTCTTTTACTAAAAAAAGTAGTTTTACTTTATGTAAAATGTTCAAGTGAAAGACAAAAGCCAGTTTGAGATCAGCTCTATTTTCGTTATTTCTCAGTAGGTGAATTGGGCCTACTTTAACCGCTTGCATGCGGTAATGTTAATAAGACTCGCTTATATGCGGTTAATTATATGCGAATCGGCCTCTAGTCATTGACGGACTGGGTCTGAATGAATTGCAACTTGAAAAAAAATTAGCCTAATTTTTTTCAAGTTTCCACATTTTCGTCTCCAAAATGGGTTAGAACAGAGCATGATTTGTTCCTCTTTAAAGAATTGGTTTGATTTCACTCTCTTGGTGTTTTAGTATTACTTTGTAAATAAGTAAAAGTATTGTGAAATGGCTTTGACCAAAAAACATCAAAATTCCCGTGGTAATTAAACTACGTTAAGTTTTGAAAGCAACGAGCTTCTGAAAGTGGAAGAGCCTTTCGAAAAAATTGCCGAGCATGATGGAAACAGTGTGGCTGGGAACTGCCGGATCGGTTGCACCGTAAATATTTTAATGTAGTTTATAAAGCAATTCTACATACATTACTATTACTGTTCAGTACTTACCTGGTTTAGGTAGAACAACATCATGAAACGTAGTGGGTGGAGCAAGGTCTGTCTACATAAACATAAAAAATGCTATTAATCGGATTGTACAGTAGTTCATAATCACATTCCCTTCCCCTACATACTGGGTTGTCGACACACGTCCTTAAGTTCAGCCATTACTAAGCACGATTTTGCAGATCAGTCTCAGGACCTGTAGAACAAAATTTCAGGATCTTATCATTTTTTGGGGGTAGGCATTCACAAAACTGATAATCTGTTTTCATGGTAAAATTTAACCTACTAACTGATTGACAGTTCGAATCACAAAAGCACACAAATTCAAAAAATGGGAGACGAAGCGCTTGTCTCTTGTCGTAATTCTGGCTATATTTCTACAAAGAAGAAGCGACTCCTTTTTTTCAGAGGGTGCGTATGATGTATCAAACAAATATCAAAAGACGTTTTCAGAATTGTAATTTACCAGTATATTACTTTTTTACATACAGCATATTACGTAGTAGTTCGTTTCGTTTCAAAACAGTGATTCGTATACAGCTGAGACGTACAATGTAGTACGCTACTGATAGACAGTGTCTCAACTGCTGTATATTAATCAATTAAGATGCAGTTTAAAGACGAGTGCATGTGGGCCTGTTTTTAGTAACTGAAATATAGATAGCCCGCGAAAATGACGTCAGACTTAAAAATTCCCCTCTCACAATGCAATCGCTCATGATGACAACGGCAGCTATAGTGGCACCAAACAATAGGTTTAATGAATGGAAGCAATGCCGATCTGCACGTGAGTTTGACATTATGATACATTTCTTTGCTGTTCCCTGGGTCTGGACTTCTGACTTTAACTAGCCAAAATTGTCCTAGGTAGTGAAAACACGACCTGTTAAGAAAACTAAAGTGTTTGTCTTACCTTAGTAAGTGCTCTGCCCATGCTAGTCTTCTTAGGTCTTTTGACAATCTCTGCATATGTAGGTTTCCGTGGCACAGTCTTCTTTAGACCTGTGGTAGCTGCAGACTTTCGACGAATGGCTCTCAGAGTGGGTTTGGAATGGATCTGTCTTCGAAGGGGGGTGCCCAAACGGCGATGAGTTGGACGTAACTTGGTTCCCGCAACAATCGCTTTCCTCAGAGGAGTCTTTAAGGCTCGTCTTATTTGCTTTACTTTTGGCTCTTCGTCTGTTACAGATATTCCATCACAAGGTGATAATTTCAACTTCTTTGATTCACTGGCTGACATCCCATCTTCACTCCTCTTTCTCTTTGAAGACTTGTTTGTGCGCTTCAGTGCTATTCCTTCTTTAACTTGCCTTCTTACAGGGGTCGGCAAACTGTTCTTGGTCTTTTTCAAGTGAACGCCTTCACTTATAGCTTTCTTAAGAGGAGTCGACAAACTTTTTTTTGTTGACTTTAACTTCTTTCCTTTGATAATCTCAATTTGTAGCTCCAACGGCATAGTTTGTTTTGTCTTTCTGAGGTTTGAACCACGCTTGATTTCATCTTGAAGAGGTATGGCCATCTTCTTTTTGGTCTGACGAAGGCTGATCCCTTTCTCAATTTCCTTTTTCAAAGGTGTGGCCACTTTCTGTATGGTCTGTCGTAGCTGGACTCCGCTTGTAATCTCCTTTTGCAAGGGTGTGGCCATCTTCTTTTTGGTTTGTCGCAGCTGGACTCCGCTTGTAATCTCATTTCGCAAGGGTGTGGCGATCTTCTTTTTGGTCTGTCGCAACATCACTCCGCTCATAATCTCCTTTTGCAAGGGTGTGGTCATCTTCTTTTTGGTCTGTCGCAGCTGGACTCCGCTTGTAATCTCCTTTCGCAAGGGTGTGGCCATCTTCTTTTTGGTCTGTCGCAGCACCACTCCGTTTGTAATCTCCCTTTGTAAAGGTGTGGCCATCTTCTTTTTGGTCTGTCGCAGCAGCACTCCACTTGTAATCTCCTTTCGTAACGGTGTGGCCATTTTCCTTTTGGTCTGTCGCAGCTGAACTCCGCTTCTAATCTCCTTTCGCAATGGTGTGGCCATCTTCTTTTTGGTCTTTCGCAGCAGGACTCCACTTGTAATCTCCTTTTGCAGTGGTGTGGCCATCTTCTTTTTGGTTTTTCGCAGCAGGACTCCACTTGTAATCTCCTTTCGAAGTGGTGTGGCCATCTTCTTTTTGGTTTTTCGCAGCAGGACTCCGCTTGTAATCTCCTTTCGAAGTGGTGTGGCCATCTTCTTTTTGGTTTTTCGAAGCAGGACTCCGCTTGTAATCTCCTTTCGAAGTGGTGTGGCCATCTTCTTTTTGGTTTTTCGCAGCAGGACTCCGCTTGTAATCTCATTTCGTAATGGTGTGGCCATCTTCTTTTTATTCGGTTGCAGCTGGACTCCACTTTCCATCTCCTGCTGTACTAGGGGATTTGCCAATTTGTTCTCTACCACTTGAAGCTCAGTGTCGGTCAACTTTTCCTCTTCAGTGTCAGTCCTTTCTAATGCATCTTCTTCATCAGATGTATAGTCATCACTATCCAAAATGGTCTCATCCTCTTGTTCTTCTCTGCAACAGCCTGAACTTAAAATTTGAGCTTGAACTTCAATACCAGACTGAAGTTCGGCCAAATTGGGACTTTTTGCTGCTAGTCTTAATGATGATCGTCTATGCCCAGTGGGCGTAGCTTCCTTTATTTCAGTAGCTTCAGATTCTTTAGGCACAGCAGGAGTGTGAAGGTCCTTGGTGACTTGTTGTTTCTTTGTCTTGGGCGTTTCATTCTCCAAGGGACCTACACCACCAAATTCTTCTTCTTGAATGGATTCTGCTTGTGGTAAAGCAGCAACTGATCTGCGCTTTTTGGCTGAAGGAGCCAAGGGCAAAAGAGAATTATCACCAGATAAGGATGGTCTCTTTGGCATAGCTCCACGTCTCACTGGAGTAGCAGGCGGCATATTTTTGTCAAACTGCTCTGGACTAAGAACTGGTCCAAAGGAAACCCGCTTAGAATGCCTTTGGGTTTTTTGCTTCTCTCCAGACTTTCTTTCACTTACAACTGGCATATAAGCACCTTCCTCCTCTGGTTCTGTATTTGCATCTATTGAGGAAAAAGGTATTTTATCACTAACCCGTGATGCTAAAGCCTCTTCTTCCTCTTGCAATGGCATAGAGTGCCTGCGGAGAATAAAGATGTTCTCTTTTAAGCTTCCTCCTGTTGGTGGAGTCCTTGGGCTACCTCTGGGTGTGGGCATCTTTGGTGTTTTTCTCTCTTGTGGCGTGTTCGAAAGGCAATGCTGATTCTGCAAAAAAATCAAGGATAAACTTCATTTGTTACAACTGTGTACTGTATTTCCTCAAAATAGTTTTTATGGAGGAATGAAAGTCAGTATACAGTGGAGCATTTGTCCCATAATCTTTGAATCTATTGTATCTATTCAAAAGATAACCCTACTAAGGTGACAAGGACAATTTTTGAGCATCGTAAATGCTATTTCATTCCATTTGGAGGTCAACTAATCTGCTAGTGAGTTTTAGGCATGCCTTGGTATGTGACCACCAAAGAGGAATTGATAATATTTTGTTTTATACAAACTGCAGCTCTAATCACAAGTGTCAGCCTGCATTTTGATATAAAATTACTAGCCCTGTCAAAATGTGCTGGCAGCCAGAAATATTGCCACCTACAGTCCACTAATCATGACTAATAACAAAATACATCTGTAGCCCTTATTGCCTACTACTTCTGTTACCCTGCCTCCCCCCCTGGAAATATGGCACCTAATGACAGGCTACAACAGTACACATAGCTCTAAAATGACAAGAAGTTCAAGGTTACCGTTGCAATTTACATTGATGCATTTTATGGTGATGCATTACAAAACAGGCATTTTACTTTAGGTGATTGATAATTATTATTATTATTATTATTATTATTATTATTATTATTATTATTATTGATGACACAGTCAAAATCTTCATTAACCTTGTTACAAAGGTTTCCCCTTAATGAAGGTTCCACTGTATATTATGTGGGAGATATTTACAGATTCAATGTCACTGATAAAGGGCTCCTGGCAAGAATTTCTAAGTGACTTTTGGCAATTTTGTTAAAATTTTAGGCATCAGTCAATTCCAGCAGTACCCATCCCCCTAGGGATAACTCTGGCATTTACTCATGTTCGAATCATTAGCCTACCCTCAGTGCACCCAGGGCATTCGACATTGTGTTTTCAACCTTAAAGAAGCCCGGCTCCATTTCGGACGAAAATTTGTTGTGAACTTTAAACAAATGCTGTAATCGGTCAATAGAGGAATACTGACTTGGAAAACATTTCTCTGTTGACTTAGTTTGCCTACAAATAACTTTTGGATCAGTCTAGATGCAAAAAATGTCCCTTCTTTTTATTATACTCAGGGCATGAGCACAATCGGCTTTCTCTGCAGACTTTCTCAATGGAGACATTCCAATTTGTGAGGAGACATGGCTGTAAGCTCTTGCTCCTCCCACCATCAACCCCCCCCCCCCCCCCCCCCCCCCCCCCCCCCTAAACTGCCACCAAGCACGAGAGCTTGTCGCAGGCTAGGCACAAGATAGAAGACCTGTTTTTCCTCACACCCACACCCATGAGCTGTCTTTATGCTGGGCTAGGGAGAGGAGACAGCTGAAACTTCAGAATACCTTCGACATGTAGGAGAACAAAAAGTTAATCTGTTATTGATGTTCCTGTGCTCTTCCAAGGTTGGAAAATTTGAATTTTTTTGTATCATACACATCAATTTTAAAAATAACATGCTCGATAAACACCCAGAAATTCTATCCAAATGAAATTCTGAATCTGGCAACCAATGTAAGAATTTTATGCCATTTTCAAAACTGATGTGTTAATATGAAATCAATCCTTGACTCAAATATTCATGGTCATGCCTGAAGTATTTTGACTGTTTTATTGGACGGTTTGGCTAAATCAAAGCCCTACTTCAGACAGCTGCACATATGATTGAATCCCGATAACTTGAACCTCCAAGGGAAATCAGAAAAGGTTCAAGTTAGCAGGGGTTCTAGTTGTTGGGAGTTGGGAACAGATGACCAGAAATTAGGTAACACTAATGGTGTTTGTTTACATGCTTTATGACTTAGCAAACACCTTTTGTTTAATCAGGTTTACTGACCAAGAAAGAGTTAAACTAGGACAATTTTATAATTAACAAAACATAGCATAAATAAAGTAGTACAAATAAATAAATAAAGTACAAAATAAAGCGAAGCAAAAGAACAGTTAAAGTGCCCCTATGATCAAATTTTTGATTTTAATTTTTTTTACATTTTCGTGTACTATTATTCCAGACTTTCTTACTCATCTTGCCAAATTTCAATCCATTACGAACATCAGAAGTCATTTTATTTTAACATTTATTTCCAAGAATTTACGGCCGCCATTAATCAACCTGGTTCCAAGGCTTGGTTGCAAATGGGAGAAAGTGATGTCAAAGACTCAAACATACCTCATGGGTTGAAATTAAAATAACAATCAGATTTCAGCATAGAAAATTGCACAAAGAACAAGTCCAAAGTTTTTGCTGCTTTTCGTGTGATTTTCAATACTTATTGTTATTATAATAATTATTTCAACCCGTGAGGTATGTTTGAGTTTTTGACGTCACTTTCTCCGATTCGCAACCAAGCCTTGGAATAAGATTGATTAATGGCGGCCGTAAATTCTCAGAAATAAATGTTAAAATAAAATGACTTCTGATGTTCGTAATGGATTGAAATTTGGCAAGATGAGTAAGAAAGTCTAATTGTACACGAAAATGTAAAAGTATGAAAATCAAAAATTCGATCACAGGGGCACTTTAATGGTAGGACAAAGGACAATGTATATGTTGTAGTTTAAAATGATCTCAGGTTAAAATGATTTCAAACTAGTTTGATGTGTACTTTTTCTTTGTCTCGGGATTATGTCAATTAATCTGGAACAAAAGAAAATCAAAACTAAACTAGTTTGAAATCATTTTGACCTAAGATTTATTTTGGACTACAACATATACACTAAACTCGGTGTTCTGGATGACATCTGTATGTTTTGACTTTGACAGAAGAGGTTCGAGTTATTGAGTTACCGGGAATAAAATTACAGTAAATGTATAAAGAAAACCAGAGAAAATCGATTTTGGTTTGAGTTAGCACAAGGTACAAGTTACTGAGGGTTCGAGTTGTCAGGATTCAACTGTAATAACAAAATAGTACTGAAAAGAATCTAATGCTAACCGCCCTATAAAATATAGATAAATGTAAATTTTCTAACAACAAATTACATTTGCTGGGCTCACATAACATCTTGCAAGTGGTCAGCAAGTTTACTTCTGTCTGTCATTCTATTCTTTTAACAATTTCAAATTGTTCAGGTACATGTACAATTTCAAAGCCACATTGCATTTTGGTAAATGAACAAAAATCAAAGTGCACTTCAAGCAGCTTACCTTGGGTGATTTTGCTTGCTTTTGAACTGGCAGGGGAAACTCAAATCTGAAGGACCGGTCACTAATGGTTAAAACATCCAGATGCTCAATCTCCACCTCACTGATTGGTTTTCCGTTTATAAGAGTTTCGTTACAGGAACTGAGATTGATTAATTTAATCTGTGAAGGAGAATACACTAAGTGTAAAAATAGGCACCTTGAAATAATAATATTAATAAAAAGTAATTATAATAAAAGTCTTTATTTCAGTCACATGAGCTATGTACATTTATCTTTCTCAAAGGAGCAACAGCTGTGATCACACTACACACTTTTACCTAGGGAAAACCGATTTACCTTGGGCCAATTAACCAAAACTTTCCCAAGGTAAATTCATCTTGGGTTTCATTTTCCATTGTTCAAATGTCTGGAAAGGTCACACTACTATAATTGAAACCTAGACAAGAAATTTAAAATCATGAATACAAATGTTATGCATTGCATTTAAAAAATAGATACAACTCTCACAACGTGATATATTTATGGTTCTGTCATCATTTGCATTTGCCGACAAGCATTTATTGGTTAGCTACCTTGGGATTTGAATTTTCCCTATTGCTTTGGGGTAGCTGTCATGGGAAACTATTGTTTCTATGACATATCTAAGCTCCAGACATTAAAGTTTCCCCAGAGGTAAATTACCTAGGGTCACACTTAAAAAAATTCAGTTTCCCTAGGTAAAATGTCAACAAGTCAAGCTTCTCTTTGGCAAAAGTCTGTAGTGGAAGCAATTACAGAATGCAGGGCCACTTTGGTCCACCTCATTTACATGTGTCGGAACTCTTTGTAGAACGAGGTACAATACAATACGCACTCTTGTTATTCAATGAGATGCAAATAAGTGGCCTTATGCAGGGTTCTCCCTAAATTTCAGCTCAGCAGGTAAGGGATTTTTGCTAAGCGGTAAAGGGAAAACTGTGTGTCTTAAAAATTTTCCGGGGGCAAGCAGTTACAGGCGGTAATAAGTGCTGCTTCAAGCGGTAAATTTTACTGGTTACTGCCTGATAAATAGAACCCTGCTTATGCCAGATTTTTCTGTCTTGCAATAACCTTAGTTATAATTCTGACACAGAAATGAAAATTAATTATTTCATTATTTATACAAGCAACGTTGTTTCCTGAGACGTCCGCTATGATATTTGTAAGTAGTCTCCCATGCAGCCATTATTTGTCTCGTCACGCAATGCTCCTCCCCACTAACGGCTGCTCAAACCTGGACCACGTTCCTTGCCTGATTTAAGCCAATCACGGTTGCAGTGCCATTTTCGCGCAAAAACGTCATTTTCAATTTGCTGATACATGATTGGTTCTCTGAATTTATCGCAAACACAATGGGCAAGGAATGTGGTCTGGGTTTGAGCAGCCATTAGGCTAGTGGGGAGGAGCGTTGCGTGACGAGACAAATAACGGCTGAGTGGGAGACTAGGCAGTAAGGAAATGAACAACAAATTATGAATGATGTTGCAACTTATTGAATGAGTGGAAAACACATTCCACGTTTGCAGTCCTTGTTCAACAAGTTGCAATTTGAACAATAAGCTTAATTATTTTTAATTTGTGCAGAAATGTTTTTAATATTACTTCTATTATTAACAACCTTCAACATGATGAATGGCCTATATTTCAACATGAAATAGAACATTTCTTGTATCATAGCCTCTATATGTATTTAATAATGAGACTGAACTTTGACATTCAGATAGCTATGCTTGCTAAAGGTGAATTTTGTACAACTGTCGCCACAAACACATCCATCGATCGAACAGTTTTCGAATTGGTAGCGGGCATTCCGCAAAGCCGCATTTCTCTATAATTAATCCTGTCATGTCTCAGTGGTCTAAAAATTCTTGTTATACCTAACATTAAAACATATTTCAGCATTACCTTAGGCTTACCTTCTTATCGTTAGCAACCTGTACAATGGCGTGTTCCAGGGAAACGTTGGGAAGTTGAATTCTGATATCACACTCCGGTTTCCTGAACAGCAATATAAGCTTATAATTAATTAAATAAACTTAAAACAGTCTGAAATAAAAATAAAGATGTTCACGCCTCTTCTCTGAAATGATTTCGAAGATACACTTCATAAAATCATAAGCTTATTAAAATGAGCGGTTTCTCACCTTCCGAACAAGCATTCGTTGGTTCGCAAAGGAAATTGGGGACCATCTGCCCCATTCCTCTTTATTACGACAATTTTTGGATAAGAGTCATTCATAGTCAAAACCACCACCCTTAGGTGTCAAAATTTCCAATCCTGAAGGAGGAATGTGCGATAAAATAGGCGCAGATAATAGAGGAATGATCGAACGGGCGGCTGGCACGATTGCAACGGATCAACTAAATTCCAACGAACTTTCAAAGGAATTTGATTTTTGCGCCCTGGCTGTTTATTGGACAACAAGATCACGTGACGCTTAACCAATCACGATGCACCCACGAAACACGCAGTATTATTCGTTCCCAGTCCTAACTTGTACCATGGTAAAATCAAATGAAACGGTATTTTTTATTTTTCCAATGAACATTTTTCGGAAAAACGGATACCTTCGAAGGTATTTCTTGTTACTCGTTTTTATTGGAATGATCCCTGTACCATTTACTTCGTCACACTAGTAACCATGCAGCTCCATGCCTGTTGTCAGTAGGCAAGAAATTTGGCCGCGCGATACAAACGTCTGTGAAATTTGCCGACTTTGCGGAGCAATATCTCCACTATTTTAAAAGATATCGCTTTTAAACTCGTCCACTTTACTAATTTTGAGATGCTTTTTCCAGCAGTGTCGATGAATTTTTGGTGTCAGGCCAATATAAAAATTTGGAAAAACCGTGACAATATATAAAGGTCTATAGGTCAGACACTCGTCGACTTCAAACAGCAAAATTTACAAATACAGCCAGAAGAACACCAGAATTGAATATAGGGTGTTACTAAACTGTGGATTGCAGACCGCGGAACCTGTGGAACCCTTGGAACCTGTGGAACCTATATTTTTTTGTCAAACAAGTTATAAAATAAAAAATAAATAAATAAAATGTCCGCTGTGCATAGCGGACATTTATAGAATTAGGCCCAGTTCAAACGTCGAACTTCACATGTGCCGAACCTAATGCAAATTAGCAAGAACAATAGATTTTGCTCATTTGCATTAGGTTCGGCACATGTGAAGTTCGACGTTTGAACTGGGCCTTAGTTTCTCTATGCCTTCGTTGTGCTAGCTCTCTTGGCATATGTTGGGGCTTCTTTGGCTAACTTTTGTTGCAAGATAAGTAGTGATCGGCTGCAGTTTTTAACCCGTGAATAAGCGCATGCGTAATGAACGGGTTATCGGTAACGGCGACAGATATGCAAATAAGTCACTCGCTCACTCACTCCTTCCATCAGCTGTAAACTTAGTGACGTAATGCTTCGTTGAAAAATGCGTTTTGTAACAAGAACAGCGTAAATCCAGCGATAACAATAACTAAATTGTTGTAAACAAATATAAACAACAATAAGCTTCAAGATGTTTCGCATTTGGAGTCTTTAACGCATCGTTAAAATCGATCTAAAAGGAATTTGCAACCGAGGCACGCGTTTTGATGCTTATTTACCCTGAAGTAATAAACGGACCGCCGAGGGAACAATTCGCCGAAACAACGAGGATCAAAATGCGCCAGTCACAGCTGTTGAAAACCAACCAATCACAGCAGAACATCGTGCTTCATAAGGTGACGCGTAACCAGTCGACCCCATCGCCTGAAGAAGACTAGCAGTATGCAGTCGAAACGTCGCGATCCACATCAGAAGTGACTACATCGTGAGACAAACGAAAAATACTCCCTTACTAAAATTTATCTCGTTTCAAGACAGTGATCACGGTGGCCGAATGGTGTAAAGCGCGGACCAACAACCGAAAGGCCCAGGTTCGAATCTCGCCCCTTTTTTTTTTTTCTTTTTTTTTTTTTTCTTTCTTCTTCGGACTGAACATTATGAAAGTGATCTACTGTATTTTTGCGTTTGTCAAAAATCCTTACGTTTAATTTTAAAAAAATATTGAACCATGTCAGTGTGAAAACATGAGCTTACCGCAATATTGCGTTTCGCGTTAGCATTTCTTATTCACGGGTATTATTCTTAGGAACCTTTGATTGTTATTGTTGTGAATATGTTTGGATCAGTCAATCTCTCAGCCCGTGGTTTAGTGTCTAAGTCTGCGGTGTGCAAGACTTGTGAGAAGGTGGATCTTTATCACGTAGTCTGAAGCTGCCATATCTCTATTGGAATAATGACTTCTTGCAGTTTATGTTTTAGCTCCTTGTTTTATTCTGTTTTTGAGCAGTGTTTCTTGGAGCTTGAAGAACCTCCGTTGTTTCATCATGGCGTTATTGCATCCCGACATGGCTTGAACAGATATGGTGATCTGTTTTGAAAATCTCACGAATGTGAGTTTCGGTTCTTAGGTGAACTCCCCCCCCCCCCCGGGGGTGGGGGTAACTCTGCAAATGTTTTGGTAGGGGTGTTCCGCTGAGACTCTGAGACCCTTAACCTATACTAGATCATTTTAGCTGCATTTTGCAACCCTATTCTAGACTAAACACCGAAAAACCTACCCTATCCTAGACCTATTCCAGACTCGCTATTTTCCAGAAACTCGTTCACTATCACAGTTATTAGTTACCAGGGGTCAGTAAAAATGCCGTACTGCTCGCCGTGCCGATTTTTAAATGCCATTTGCTAGTAAACCTTGTCTAGACGAAATTCTTCATGCAACTGATCAGTTTCGCGTAAAATGATACCCTATTCTAGACCAAAAATCTCTGAATACTATACCCTATCCCAGACTTAACTGCCTGAAAACCATACCTTTCACAGCGGCACATACCTATATAGCTCATATATGGGAGTACCCCCCCCCCCCCCGGGAGGAGGGGGTGAACCTCATCAGTTGCTCCCATAAATGGCTTTGCACAGCATGTAAACTGACCTCCTGTCATTAAATTAATATCCCAAAGACTAAAGAGTCATACAATACATATCGAGTATTCGTCACATCTCTATTTTGGTGATCTAAGGGGAACAAATATCTCGTAGACCTTCTTGGGAAAGCTATTTTAAACGCTTCTTCTCCCCGGGAGAAGGGGGTGAACCTCATCAGTTGCTCCCATAAATGGCTTTGCACAGCATGTAAACTGACCTCCTGTCATTAAATTAATATCCCAAAGACTAAAGAGTCATACAATACATATCGAGTATTCGTCACATCTCTATTTTGGTGATCTAAGGGGAACAAATATCTCGTAGACCTTCTTGGGAAAGCTATTTTAAAGGCTTCTTTATACATTTTGCGACTATGCCAACCTCGTTCCCAGGGTCTTCTCTTTCCCGTCCCCTGGAGCGAGAGAGCCCTGGAGCCAGGAGACGGGAAGGAGAAGACCCTGGGACGAGGTTGGCGAAGTTTGGCCAGTCACTTTTATAATACTGACTTTATTTATTTATTTTTTTTTATTTTATTACCTGTTTGACAAAAAAATATATAGGTTCCGATCGGTTCCACAGGTTCCGCGGTCTGCAATCCGCAGTTTAGTAAGACCCCAGAATATATACAAACACTTTTAGAAAAATATGAAAAGATAAGCAGTGAATGAATTTAGAAGAAGAGAATTGAAAATATTTACAGGGGTTGCTTTGGAAAAAGGCGATGATAAAGGGCTTTCGAAGACTCGTAATTTCGTGATACACGAAATTCAAGATTAGCGATCGCAGCATGCAATGCATCCCGGATGCAAATGGGCCTTAAGACCTTCAATGCTCCTCCTTTGTTACTGTTTCATTTGGCAGAAATTCTTACAGGTTTTTCTATACAAATGGAAACACTGGTATTACGCTCATTAACAAACCGTTGCATGATGCATAAGATTGTAACCGGAACAGATGGAACTGTCCTGAATATTTTAAGAATTAAATCGCACTAATAACCATAAGTAACCTGGCGCTTGTGATTCCTAAATCTCGTAATAATTCAGGGCTTCGTACATTTCACACAAGTGCTATACAACTATGGAACAGGCTAGGCAATGAAGCTAGGAGTAAAGTAAATAACAAATCGTTGGTTGATCATTTTTATACAATCACGAGACCGTTTTATCATGTAAAATAATAGGCTTATGATTATGCTCCTTGTTTTAGAAAATCAGATTTTTAGATAATCTCTTCAGTAAGTTATAATACGGGCCACAATGTTAACTTCTGAGATACCACCAATGTGGCCCGGGTTCGATTCCCGGCCCGGCGTCATGTGGGTTGAGTTTGTTGTTGGTTCTCTCCTTGCTCCAAGAGGTTTTTCTCCCGGTACTCCGGTTTTCCTCTCTCCTCAAAAACCAACACTTCCAAATTCCAATTAGATCTGGAAAGTGTCCCCAATTAGTACTCATGTGCTAAATGCCTTTGACACTTAAAAGTGATTTATTTTAAATTTAATTTTTTTTTTATTTTGGTAGAAAAGTGTATGGACACGATAACTCATGGATTTTGCACTCTGCCCCCTTCAAGAAATTGGATGGGTTTTTTAATTTTAGACTGGTCGAATTTCACTTACACGCAGACATAGTTAGAGTGATTTTACTTAACCCGTGAAACACTATCTAACAATTAGTGTGTGATAGTCCAAATTAAACAAAAGAAAACAATGGAATCACAGTCAAAGTAAAATCACTCCAAAACAACAAACTGGTTATGAAACTCAGTCAGTCCTTTGTTATATGTTTTTGTTTTCCATTTCTTTTGTTTGTTTGCCTTGACCCTGCACAAAACACAAAAGATATTGAAATGCATATGAACAACTGACCAATAGAAACATTTGGGCTCACACGTGAAACAAAACAATGTGCAGGGTCACGGTTAGTTCAACATAAAGCAAAGCAGCTTTATACACTCTTTTTGAAATTTGTTGAGCTTCATAACCAGTTTGTTCTATTAACTATGACACAGACTAGGAAATGTCTTTTTGATAGGCAACAATTATAGAAAGTTTCAAAAAAATCGTTCGTCAACTTTTATTTCTGAGGAATCAACTCAAAAGGAATCACTGGTTTCCATTTTAATATAATACAATGGAACTGTGATATAATAAACCCCTTTATAACAATCTCGGGTATAATTAACAATTAGACCCGTAGCCCGAAAGGGCTACGGGTCAATAGCCCATGAGGCGAAGCCGAATGGGCTATTGACCCGTGGCCCTTGAGGGCGAAGGGTCTAATTGTTTTAGTATCACCCAACTAGTCGGACAGAAAAAGGCAATAATAAAAAAAAGCAATTGCAAGTTGAAGAAATATTTATTTGGAAATAAAACGAAAAATAAAACCGGCGAATTTCGCTACTCGATGACTATTACTATTAGACCCCTAGGAGCGTAGTCAATCAAAATGCAGGATTTGCATTAGTCCACTAGTTGGGTGATACTAATGAAAAATATTCTTCGGCCCAGGCAAGTTACAGTAAAATGTATGCAATATGCCCCCGATATCATATAAAGTACTCCGGTAACCATTATAACGAACAGAAGCCCAAACTCAAAATCTACCCTGATACAACAATTAATCAGGCCACTGAAGTTTAATAGAAATCCTTTAATGAGTCCCACTGCATTGTAAATGACTGTCATTTTTCTATCTGGATAGTACCGGTAAGTGCACAATTAAAAAATGTTGAGTGGTGCGATGTAACCCTGTTTAATTTTAAGGCAAAATAATTAGCCAAATCCCAGATATAATGCAGATTTTGGTTCTTTTCCCACAAATTCCTTATAATGTAACCCTGTTATAAGGAACACATTCTTCCAGTCACTTGGCACTTGTTGCATTTCAGTGGTGTTTGTTAATTTTTTTTATGGTTGCTAAAGGTGATTCCAAAAAAGAAATTACAATGAATTAACTGCAGTTTTTTTGCTTCAACTCTCATTTGGCTTATTGAATAATTACAGGAATAACTTTTATGAATGACAAAGTGGTATTGTTTTGGTCGTGGTTTTACACCATTTTTTAGAAATAGAAGATAATATGGGAGCATGGAGATATGATATTGCTACTCTTTGAGTGTTCAGCTCAATCACTTATTCGCTGTGCTCACTTGTGAACACGAGAAGATTAATTTCTTCTCTCCAAGCACCCATGTATTATTTTGTTTATCATACAAACGACATAATTAAGTTTTAAGCAAATTGCCGAAGATTTCTGAAGTGTTTCAAAACATGTTCGAATATTGCCTGAAGCTTGTTGAGTCAGTGTTTGCCATCATTTTCTGAAATTCGCGAACATTTGCAAGAAAGATGCGAAGACGCTTTAATTATGGATTAACTCCTTCTAGCTTGTTTGACATTAAATAAGGGCAAACATGACGCTAACACGTAGATATTGACATCTTCACTCTTCATGGTGAAAAGAAAATATTATTGATATCTTCACGTGTCGAGATGATTTTTCTTTGCTATATTACATATTGTTTTTGTTTTTGTTTTTACAAAACTGACTTAAAAAAACTATAAATGAACCCTACATTATTTAAAAAGCTGAAGATTTATGGCTCTTCTCAGAAATCCTTCTGAAATAAGATTTTATCAAGAGTCAGTACATCACTTTGGGCTGTTAATAAAGGCATTACTTTCTTTCCTTTTGGCCCAGCCAAATATCATATACTGAATTACATTGTGTCACTTCCAATGTTTAATAATGTGAAACTTAAATTCTAAATTTTGATTCTTACTAGAACACAGGCACGACCCTTACAAGCATACTCTCCCCTATGTGTATTTTACATCAACTAACACCCTTATATGTTGTATATCCACTGCTGCCAAAGCTTTGAACTTGTCCCATTTGCCTTGGCTGCATCATACTACTTATTCCATCTGCCATAGGCATTGGCCTTGCCATTCCTTTGTTTGTCATCTGCATCATGGGCATGTTAGAAGACATAGTCATCTGACTCATATTCGCAGAAAGCATGTTGATCTGTGGTGGCATACCCATCATGGGGACACTCATGTTCATTGGTGCAACCCCTCCCATGGCACGCACTTGTTGCACAGGCATACCATAGTAGCCCATTGTTGCTGTTGGTATTTGCTGTTGGTTTGAGTACAATTGATTCATGCTTGGTTGAGTTGGTTTGTCTTTATGGCTCATTGGACTTAAATTGTCAAGACTGATATCAACTGGACTGTTCGACCATGTTGTTGACTTGACAGATTTCTGTAAGGAAACAGAAAAAGAAAGAACATTATAACCTGGAGTAAATAACACAATTGTGTGACCAACAGTAATAGAAATTACCTTTATAATTTACTTATCTGTGCAAGCTTGGACAAAAAATGGAAAACAAACACCTGCACATTTGACTCCCACCAATCCCAATCTTTTTTGCTGGGATGGTGTGGATTTTTTCTGGACTAACCCAATAAATTACTGGTGTAACTGGACTGGTGTCATATTACACCCACACCCAGGCTTTTAGCCAGAAATTGAAAATTGGGCATCCAGGAGGCATGTCTATACTAAAATATCTATATATATTTTTTTTAAAAAGGACTAGTGGGCAGCACACAGCAACTGACCTTGTTTAACTGAGTTTATTTCTCCGACCGGTTTCGTCTGATAACTACGGACTTCATCAAGGAGTTTGAACAAGATAATATAGGAGACTTGTTGTGCTCGACAAAAGAGACACATCCTAATTTCAACGCCTACTCCTTTCACAAAGCGGGTCTGATTTAGCCCCCCCAAAGATTTTTCAGGGGGCACATGTCAGTCAAAAACTGGTACCTACTCCTAGTCTCATTATCGCATGCAATGTCACAATCAAGTCATTTAAAGTGTTATGATTGCTTGCTATTGGTCGGAGAAGGACACTTCATGTAGTGCATAAAAGACACTATGCTTTTTAAAGTAAACATAAAGTGAAATTTCACTACCATTTATTTTTCAATAATCTGAAAATAGGTGTTTAAGAATTGAAGGGCTGAGAGCATAACCAACCTATGTCAAATTTAAGACCTTTTTTTATTTTTTCTTGCTCGGATTTGGACATTATGAAAGAGATTTACTTTTTATTTTTTGGCGTTAGTCAAAAATCCTTACGTTTAATTTTAAAAAAATATCGAACCGTGTCAGTGTGAAAACATAAGCTTATCGCAATATTGCAGAGCCTTTGATTTGATTTTTTTTTTACATACGGTATTTCTCGAAAACAACGGGAAAAACCACAGAAACAAATTCTGAACAACGTTTTGCAACTAATTTGTAGTTCACATGCCAAAAATGGACAAATCCGAGCGAGAAAAAATAAAAAAGGCCTAAAATTCGACATAGGTTGATTATGCTGTCGGCCCTTCAACTATTTTGATGGGTAATAAGTAACTTGAAGTGACGGGAACATATTTTAACAAGCGACTCAAGTTAAGCATATTAGACAAGGACCTGGGTTCTAGTGACGTCATTAGTGCGTTTACACTCTGAGTGCATCACTTGTTTTACAGTGGAGTTTTGGCAACTTGTGGGCGGATTCTTTCGATTGAATATGTTTGAAAGCAACACAGATTTTAGCCTCGGGTTCGTCCCCTTCTCTGCCAGGTTTTGTTGTGATTGGACACACAAATAATGTCACAAATACATTGTTTGTGCCTTTTTGGCCGTGCTCAAAATGTCGCAAATTTCAGGTCCCAGCGGGAGTTTTCAAATTGCTAAATATAGTGGATCCTCTTCGCGCAAAAGAGGAAAACAATTAAAAATGAAATAAAGGTGATATAAACAACATAAAACCCTAAAACAAAACAGTAGTGAAATTTCACTTTGTGTGCACTTTAATGGCCGGGAAAAGCTGCGAATTGACCACTATTTATCATATAGCAGGTGAAATGAAGCCTGGGAGAGGCTTGATGACAAAATAGACCATGAACATTTCAGGGCAATTAAGTTGTTTACGTATGCATACACAGGGCTGTGCTGCTGCTTGTCCTGTATGTTATTTTAAAACTAATCGAACAGTGTTACTCGCTCATGACTGTAGTTGCATTTTTCATATTTGCATGCAGCCGAACAAATGCGAACCGGAATACCTCACTATAAAAAAATAATGCAGTGGTCATGCTGTTTCTTCCGTATCACGACAATAACAATTAATGATTTTTGAGAAACCATTAAAGCAAAATGTTTGCGACTTAATTGCGCTCTTGAGTGGCAGCTAAGGGTGAACAAAAACATTTAGAAAGGCATAAATCAACATCTACGCTTCTTAATTCAGCTGCTAACAAACAAGTTGAACGCACTGTTTTTATCTGTGATTACTACTGGTTTTATACATAGCATTAACAGTACAAATCATGTTCCCATAAGGGTGTGGACAACAAAACACCCACAAGAAATATGCAAAGGATATAACTAAAACCCCACATAAAAAGTGCAATGTTTAATTTTAGGGCCCACAGATTTAACATTAAGGTGTATAGTTTACAGAATATGTCCCCATAAAATTAAATGTAAAAGGAACTTTTTCTCACAAAACATTCATCTTTGTCTTGAAGAACACACTTCAAAAACAATAAATCAAGCTTTCTATGCTTTATGCTCTAATAAACAATTTTTTTTAGCCAATCAGCATGCGCAGCTTCCAGTCTACGTTATAATAGTATAAATTGCTTGTATCTGGTTTTCTTTTTGGTTTTATTAGCTATAGCTACCTGATGTAATGGGGTGCCATCTGCTATTAATCCTGATGTTGACTTTGCACTGGTTATCAATGGCTTAGAGGGTGTCAGACTCTGGGATTCAATCAAGACTGGTTGATGACCTGTTTGAGGTTGAACTAACAGTCGAGAGTTCAAAAACTGTCCTTGCATTCCTCCAGATGTATACTGATTAGTAAGCACAGTAGGCTGGGGAGATTGAAGTTGTAGTCCCGACAGCAGATCACTTTGTGGCTGAAGACTTGAATTCATTGCTAACTGAGGTTGGAAGGAGGACAGGTTCTGCTGTGATGTTTGAGTTACTAAGTGACTTGGTGAAGCCTAAAATGAAGAAAAGACAGTTGGCTTGTTTTCCCATTAACACATCAATGGAATAAAAACTGCTTTGAAGTACATTTCTACTTATTTGAAGTACTCAAATGTCACTAAGAATAGGGGAAGATTGAAAAAAAATTATAAGACCATTTACTGTTGCTCAAGTGCTTCAAAACTAAAAGTTTCATTATAAAGTGTCTGAACAGATTTTGAAATAAATGACTTTGTTTGGAACAAGGGACTGGTGTGACTTTTTGGTTGGCATGCTGATTACATTTTTCAATTCCATTTTGGATGCAAGTATTTTTTATTACATTTGTGTACTCTGTGTTCAGATATATTGCCATTTAACTGGTAGTTGTCAACAAACAATGATCAAAACCAAATAGAAGAGTGAAAATTACTGCCAGGCATTTTGATGCTAAATATCAACTGATTTTTATGAAGTCACCTAGGGCTTTTTTTCCACACACCATCCATTATTCATGTCAGATACTTGGTGAAATATAAAAGAAATTGAAGTTGATCTTCCAAATTATAGTTTAATTTTAACAGACACACCCCAAGGTGAAAAAAAAATGTTGCAAGTGCAGCAATCAATCAGCAACATCATCTGGATTTAAGAGAAAGTATGTAAGCTAGGACAAAATCTAGAATTCATCACTTTTTACCAAAATACATTGTGTTTAACCAGAATGCACTGCCGTCTCAGTGGAAATATTCTGGGTAATGTTCTGTTCATCCCGCACATGTCACAGCACTTTTCAGTCACAGATTGTTAACTAGAAGGAATGTCAAATGTTTTCATCATCGATTCTTGGTGACGATTAATTGCTAGGTTGTCAATCTTTTTCTCTAAGAATTTCAACAGTAAAATTTGCATGCATTCGAAATCATATGGTGTCAGATTTCGACAATAAATTTGCATACACTATCAGTTTTCAATCTTGCTTGTTGTGTTTAATATGGAGGTTATTTTCCAAAAGAAACTTTCAGTCTTTACACTGACATTTGTGACTGAGTTTGCACTTCGGTGATAAGCGAGAAAAGCGAGAGCTCTACAATGGTTGGGATTCCATATTTCTAATGAACATTTTCACACGGCACTAATGTGTCATTATGTGCCATTGTTTTACCATGCAATATGAGACAAAAGAAAAATTTAAGGAGGCTTCGTCACATGGTGCTTCCATGTATAGAAATTTTCTTTTGTTTATCCTGTTAGCCGCATCATTCACTATCTATTTGATACACTAGTTATTAGGAACTAAAGCCTATAAAGTGCCTCCCTGCAAAAAGAGTCAGCAGTTGATAATACATATTATTTGTACCATATTAATTTTAGGTATTTTGGAAAGGTAACATTTAGCAAAAATACCTTTTATGCTACATAATAATAATAAATAAATCTGGCTGGGTGTTGACCTTCATCTTAAAAACCCGGGTCCTGTATGTGCTATGAGCAGTGGAGAGGCCATCCCATCGTGTGTTGAAAGAATGTGTGGAGGAGAAGTTTGAAAGGGAAGTACGTGAACTGGAATGGCAGGGCAAGCTGTTGAGAGAGAGAAAGGATGATGAACAGCTGTGCACGGACGGATGTTTCAGTTGGTTGAGTACATGGAGAACGTGTCCTACGTATACTATTGCCGGTGTGTTTGAACTGTACGAGCAACTTTTGCCAACAAAGCTCTACACTAGCAAAAAGACTCAAACAAGTTGCCCCGGGGACGTGAAATGTAGGCTGTGTGGCCACGCTCAAGAGAGTGTCTCTCACATCCTATCCGGGTGCACTGCACTAGCTCAGACCAAGTACTTGTTCAGACACAACATGGCTTTAAAGGTCCTGTTTTATGAGATCTTACATGACCAGGGTCTTCTCGAGGAAGTGCCACCATGGTACTCGCCAGTAATGCCCAATCCGGAGTACAGGTCAGAACAAGTGGAAGCGTGGTGGGATGTACCGGTGTATGCGGACTACCAGGAGGTTCGAGCCAATCGTGTAGATGCGAGAGTTGTGGATCATGCAAACAAGAAAGTGCTGACCATAGAGATGAGCTGCCCTTGGATCAACAACCGAGAGAAAAAGAGCGAGGAGAAAATGATGAAGTATGGCCCGTTAAGGTGGGAGCTAAAGCAGCAGTATAGAGGGTACGAAGTGATTCAGCATAACATCATCATGGATGTGCTGGGAGGCTGGTCGAGAGAAACCGAAGCCTCAGTTCAATCACTGGTAGGACGTAAGGCGAATCAAGTTCTAGAGGCTATGCAAAAGGAAGACTTATCATCATCCCTAAATATAGTGAGAACTTTCAAGGTTGTGATGTGAAGATCCGCGACCAAAGCCCGACTGTCGGCCAGGAAAAATGAGAGACATTAGGGATATTTATATGCTTAGTTTATAGTTTTTTTTTTATACGAAGAACGAGAGATATTAGAGACATCTATATGCTTAGATTATAGTTTTTAGATTTGTATATATAAGTTTTTTTCTATTTATTTAGTAAATTATTTACACGTAGAATGAGAGATATTAGAGACATTTATATGCTTAGATTATAGTTTTTAGATTTGTAGATATAAGGTTTCAGTAACTTATTTATTTTTTTTTTTAAGTTTCACTCTTGCGCACAGGTTACGCTTTGCGCCTTGTGTTGCTTTATAACACTGTGCATACAGATAGTTTTACTGCAATAATAAATAAATAAATAAATAATAATAATAATAAATAATAGTAGCCTGTGTTCAGACTTTTTACAGGGTTAGAAAAAACTAAAATTTAAGCTTGCCCTTTTGGCAAGCAAGTCTTAAGTTTTACTTGCCCCGACAAGTTTTTATAAATTATTGCTTAAGTTTAGTCCAAAGGCAGCTTGTCCATGTCCTTGCCCATCAGGCAAGTGAGTAAGGAAAGTTACTTGCCCAACACAAAAATCTATTTGTCCCACACGACTGGACAGGACTTTTTTCAAGCCCTCTTTTTACCTCGCAACTTCCACACAGATTTCTGAGCTTTACCTGTTGAGGTTGCATCACAGTATTGCTTTGAAATGCAGTGAAAAATGTGTCATCGGTCAGATGGTTTTGAGGTGGGCTTGTAGAGCGGAAAGCTGCAAAATCTCCAAAGTCATCACTGTCTGCTAATGATCAAAATGATAAAAATAAATTATTGGACTGCAAAATGTAACAGAAATTCTCTTTTGCAACTGTACAGAAAAAATGCAACCTTGATAAAAGAAGCAAATGTGATCTTAAAATTGACAAGTTATGTTGACACAATCTAAAATAGGTAAAATAAGCTGAACAGGTGAAAAATAGTCAAACAACACCTTTTTCCTGTACCCATCTCCCATACTCCATCCATCTGCCCATTTTAAAAATGTGAATACACAAACTGCAATGAACAGGTTATTGCAGACAGTGGCAAATATGCAAATTAGCAGTGGCTTGATCCCTCTGTCACTCAGCTTTCAACTTTTCTTGGTATTTACCCTGACTACAGCCAAGGGCTTCAAGCCCTGGGAAATTGAAATTGTTCTGCAGACTTCAAAGGAATATTTCAAGACTGAGGAAAACACTGCAGCACAGTAAATGTTGGTTTCAATGTGTGAAGTTTCGCCGCCATGTGTAAAAGTTCAAATAAACCAAATTTCTAAAAATCTAAGCGTGACACAAATAGGCATTGTTTCAAATAAGAGAAGCTGTATGATGCAATGTTTTGACTACCTTTGTAGAAGTTCAAAACAAACAAATTTTGAATCTGTGACTAAACACACGTCATAGCGCAAAAGGATACCTGCTGTTGTAATACGAGTAATCAGTGAATGATGTACTGTGCAGAGGCTCTATACATAAAAATTCTTTGCATTGGGATAGCTTTTGCATGATATGTATCAGAAAACTCCTTAGAGAAATAACAACCTTTGATTGGGGGAAATTATTTGCATAAATAACATAAGCTTTATGTAAAACATCTTGCTGCTATGAATTTTTGGGTGAAGAATCTTCTATGTACTGGTAGGCAAGAAATTTGGTCGCGCAATACAAACGTCTGTGAAATATGCCGACTTTGCAGAGCTATATCTCCACTATTTTAAAAGATATCGCTTTTAAACTTGGCCACTTTACTGATTTTGAGATGCTTTTTCCAGCAGTGTCGATGGATTTTTGCTTTCAGGCCAATATAAAAATTTGGAAAAACCATGACAAGGTCTAAATATATCTAATCGCCATCGTGATGGAAGACCAAAGTTATCTGGCTCTTTGAAGTTGATTCGCCTGAGAAAATCTGTCTTTGAACTCTGGAGAACAAGAAAATAAGCTCTTGGATTTGAAAAATCTACCGACAGCAAGTTTGCGGAATTTCTGTTGCACCGAATGCAACTCGCCTTGGTTTTACATTTCGAGTGAATGCAGCGGCAACCAGACGAGTACCGTATTTACCCGTGTATAAGTCGACCTTTCACAACCTAAAAATCAGTCCAAAACATCACCCTCGACTTATACATGGGTCAAAAGTTTAGATCCCAGCACCAGTGAAATAAATTATTCACAATTAGCATAATAATTGTCTTTATTTGTTAACAAACATCTAATAAACAACAGTACAGATTACAATGTCCTTTCGCTAAGCGATCTGTGTCTTTCAATTAGAAGTTCAAGTTGAAACGCATAAAGATTTATCTGCTTAATATAAACCTGAATGTTGTAAATACTCACTGGCACAATTTTGGAATAAAGAGCTGACATTTCCTGCTAAAAAAGCCACAAATCCGCTCGAAGAAAAACATCTTTCTCGCTTCAAACTTTGCTGCTTAGTAACCTGGCTTAGTAAGCACGTGTATCAGTTACCAGTACTCAACTGATTTTGTAGCTTGGTTACCAAGTTCCCCGAGCAAGCTTGGCAATTTGTTTATCAAGCGTTTTCAAAGATTCTCAAGCTTATTTGGTGTTTTGCCTGCCTTGTAAAGCCGCTTTCCACCACTCCACAATTAGAAAGGTTCGTTTTAAATTAGTATGTTTGATTTTATAAGCCTATTTCAAAAATAATGGACAAAATGCGCTCATATACGCGTGTTGCTAAAAACCACTAAAACGCTCACGTGCATGCAATAATAAACTTCACGTTAAAACTTGCTTTGATTCTTTCATATATCCATAGTACCTGAGAGAAAATTCTAAGAAATATAAGATTAATTTTCCAAGAAAAATATTTACCCAGAAATGAAGAAAACTTAGTTTTTGGTCTCAAAAATAGGGGGTCGACTTATACACGGGATCGACTAATACATGGGTAAATACGGTAATTTTTGTTTGCCGCTTTACAGAGACATTCTTTCTTTTCAGAGACCATTCTTTCGGGCACAAGCTCCTTTACAAGAACATGTCACCACCATATGATATGGGAAAATAAAAGAGTAAATTTTTACGCGAACAAATGAAGCTGACTGATCCGACGTTGAATGTTTGCACGTGGATTTGTCAACTACGTGTTCATCTTCCTAATTCTTGTCTTCTTCATTCTCCAGATTGACGATTCAGCATCGTTGAGTGATTCGTCTGTTTCCATAAATAAATGAGGTACTTTCTGGACGAATAGTGAGTGAATAGCACAAAAACACTGCTCGATTAATTTCTCGCGAGAAGCATGTCTTGTGTTTGAGAAAAGCCGGATAAAAATAGTTGACCAATCACAGTACCATATTTACCCGTGTATAAGTCGACCTTTCACAACCTAAAAATCAGTCCAAAAATTCGCCCTCAACTTATACATGGGTCAAAAATTGAGATCCCAGCACCAGTTAAATAAATTATTCCCAGTTAGCATAATAATTGTCTTTATTTGTTAACAAACATCTAATAAACTACAGTACAGGTTATGATGTCCTTTCGCTTAGCGATCTGTGTCTTTAAATTAGCAGTTCAAGTTGAAATGCATAAAGATTTATCTGCTTAATATAAACCTGAACGTTGTAAATACTCACTGGCATAATTTTGGAAAAAAGAGCTGACATTTCCTGCTAATAAACCCGTAAATCCGCTTGTAGAAAAATATCTTTCCCGCTTCGAACTTTGCTGCTTAGTAACCTGGCTTAGTAAGCATGTGTAGTTATCAGTTACTAGTACTCAACCAATTTTGTAGCTTGGTTACCAAGTTCCTCCGAGCAAGCTTGGCAATTTGTTTATCAAGTCGTTTTCAAAGGTTCTTGAGCTTCTTTGGTGTTTTGCCTGCCTTCTAAAGCCGCTTTCCACCACTCCACAATTAGAAAGGTTCATTTTAAATTAGTATGTTTGATTTTATAAGCCTATTTCAAAAATTGTGGACAAAATGCCTGCATATACACATGTTGCTAAATCCCGCTAAAACGCTAACGTGCACATGATAATAAACTTCGCGTTAAAACTTGCTATGATTTTTTTTTTATTATCCATAGTACCTGAGAGAAAATTCTAAGAAATGAAAGATTAGTTTTCAAAGAAAATTCTCACCCAGAAATGAAGAAAACTTAGTTTTTTTGCCTCAAAAATAGGGGGTCGACTTATACACGGGATCGACTAATACACAGGTAAATACGGTATGCTATTAACAATACCGCGATTTGAAAACAAAAACAAACGACTGCATTGCATCCCGGATAGAAATGTGTTTTCTATTTCAGTCATGTTTTTAAAAACTTTTCACTACCATTTAAACTTTCGATTATCAATTGATGTTAACTTCATTTCGCACTTTCACAAGAATGAGTTAGTTCAGCAAATCTTAAAATGTTTTATCTTTCGAAAGGGCTTTGCTGCTCTTTTGGCAAGTTTTTTGGCACGTGTATATATGGCAGTGCAAATTTTCAGCTTGTGAAAATGACTATTAACAGCCTTATTTTACAATAACGATAAAGCAAGCAGCAGCTGATCATACAGAACAAAGGAACTTAACTGCAAAACAACAGGATCAACAACTATATAATTCAAGCCTTGATTGTGTCATGAGCATCTAAGATTTTACAGTGCTGCATAGAGATAGTTTTTTCTTACTCAGAAGGACATGTCTCCTCTCAAAACTCCATTTTGATTGGATATTTCACAAAATTGGTCGGATATCCACCATTTTGAATTTTCCTTGAGACACAATCCGTCATCATACATGGTGAACAGATGTTTCAGTTTGTAATGCATAATACGGAGATTTCAAATTGCATGGCTTTTTCTATTTTTTTTTTATTCAAGAGAGCCTTTTACAGCGAAATCAATGGTACAAACAGCATAAATTGGTTTCTTAATGTTTTTGGAATCAAAGACTTTCTTATATCCTTTATGTAGGCCATTTCCTGGACAGTAGCAGTCTCGTCTCCATTTAAAACACAACACGATAGTTTTAATCCTGGGTGATATTTATGGCCCTGCCATTGCATTTTAAGGGACCAATTGTCCTGCGAGGGAGAGAATGTCACAAGTTCGCGCTCTGGCTCAAACCCTGCCTTTGGAATTTCCGTGATCCTCTGTGGTTGGGGTATGCATGAAACTACACAATATTTACAATAATGCCATAGGGTGGGTTTATTGTAATTATACCATAGTTTAATTGACATTTTCCAAGTAATGTTAACATATCAGCAAATTACTTACCAATGTTATTTTCTGATCCAGAGATACTTCCTCCACCAGGAGGAGCAGAAGCAAAATCTGCAAAGAAATCATTTTGTACTGGAATAGCTGCAGTCTGAAAGGGCTGTGAAGTAAAGGAGGTCGAATCAGATGGCCCCATCAGCAAGTCCACCAAGTCTGCATTGCCAACTCGTGTTGTAGATGCAGCTACACTTGTGTTGATGTTTGTAACACTTGATGGTAGTGCAGAGGAATTAGTAATTTCTGATTTCCCAAAATTTGCAGCTGCCCCAAGATCAATAGCCTTTGCAGCAGGTTTAGATGACAGTTTTGGTGTTGGATTTCTGGAAGAATCTGCACTGCCCAAGCTATCTTTGTCTTTGTCTTCAGAAGCTTCCTCTGCTTCTTCTTCATCACTATGGGCAAAATTGTTATAACTATATCAGCTACTGCTGTCAACTTTATAATAATCAAAACAAGATGAGGCATAACGTGAGTAGAAAAAACATTTTTTTAGATAATGTAGTTTTGGAAACAAGTCAGTGATAAAATAAATAGGAGGAATAACATTTCAATCTCTGATTTAATTTTTAAGTTGAAAGACTCTACAAAGATGAAAATTATAAAGGGTAGAGATTGGGAAGGCCATGCATCATGCATGTATGGCGCATCAATTCAGAAAATGGCGCATTATAAAACTATTTACAGAGCCCAATATGCACCTTAGTCACGTAACAACTAATAAGACGAACAATATTTTTTATAAGCATGTCAACTCGTGGAATTTTTAATTTTATGATCTTTAATGTTCGTTTATTTAGTCCCCAGACCTTTACTCGGACTCAGCCCCCAAACGAGGTTTCTTCAGAGAAATGCACATGCTTTGCCTTTCATTTCCATCCTCAATTCGGCTGCTATGAATCAATTTGCATTTTCAGATATGCCTCTGAAGAAAGTTCAAAATTAGATAACACCCAAAGCCAAAGAAAACTTTTAAGTTTTTTTAGCACAAACGCAGAGTCCCCCGAGAGGACAATCAATCGCAAAACTGGCAACGACAATGAAAACGAAGGTCTGTCTGGCAAAACAAGCAGCAAAACAAACAATTCTTCCACATCTTCCATCCAGGCCTTCAAGTACTGAACAGCAAAAATTTCAAACCAAGTGGTTAACTTTGTGGCGGGGGCTCTCCTTTGAAGGCAATGCTCTGTTTTGCAAGATCTGCCTGAAACACGGCAAGGAAAAAAACCATGACTTCCGGTTAGAAAACATTTAAAACAAGTAGCACAAATTAAAATGATTTTGCTGCGTGGCACTCACGGTTAATGATAATATTGAAATTTAGTTAAGACTGAGTGCCGAAAACAGTCAGATGTTTCGGGGATAACCCCTTCATCAGTGTTTGTGTTACTTTAACGTCTCGTTAAAGTAACACAAACACTGATGAAGGGGTTATCCCCGAAACGTCTGACTGTCTTTGTCAGTTCTTTTTCGGCACTCAGTCTTAACTAAATTTCAATATTATCATTTAAAACAAGTAACATGACGAGACTAGGAAATGATGGTTCACAAACATACGGTGATTGCAAGGGAGTTAAGGGCGGACTTTGGCTGCTGTTTCAAAAGTGTTTTGTGAAGAGGATAAAGTAATGATTAAAGCAATGAGGGAGTTTATTGGCTTGCTTCGGAATACTTGGCAAAATACGAAAGTCTAATGCAACTGTTAAAGATCTCAAAGTACCAAAAAATAGTGTGTTTGAAAGTAAGTGACATAGTAGATTATGAAAGCTACTATGCTGCTAATGAGATCCTGTCAGCTATAAGCACACAAATTGAGTTAATCGATACAAATTTAATCCAATATTTAAGTCACAAAATGTAGTCTGAAGTCAATGTAACTGAGACTCAAATAAAAGAACCTGACCCAAAGGTCTTTGTAAACAGTCTACATTGTTGGTGCCGTTCTATCCCGCGATCGTCTTCTCTTTTATCATGGTTACCCGTCAAACCAACAATAGTATGGGAGCAGCCCTTTTCCCTGTCCAGTTGTCCACTGGTTCTCCAAGTACTCCTATGGCCACTGTGACGGTGGTGGCTTCGTCATCAGCTGCATCAGTCGTGAGCATCGCTCAATCTGGTGCACAAATTGCTGGGCCAGGTCCGTAGATTTCACCTGAGCTGGTAGCAGGTGGTGCAGGCTGTGCAAGCCCAGAATGTTGCATCGCAGGCGCAATCTATCACTGCGACACCTGCTACAAGTCTTGTGACCGCCGTTCCTTCAAGCGTTCAGGCCTCGCTTGGCAGTCTGATGAGTTCGTTCTTGGCTTCAGGTGCTGGCTTCCAATCCAGGCCGCAACTCCGTTGTCAGCGCTTGCGTCTTCATCAGCACACGCCATGAGCAGTCTATCTCTCGGGGCACCACGTGATGTCGCCCCAATTTCAAGCACCAGTTTAATTACTTTAATGGACCAGCCATTTTTCGCGGGCCCAGGCTTCTCACCGGTTCCAGCCAAGCTAGTCAACCAAATCGTGGCCGGGAAATATATTGATTTATCTGAGCTTTTGGCCGCTAGCCTGGTGCCCTCGGAGAATGAGCCGCAACTTCTTCTCGATGGCCGTCTCGTTGTGATGACGCCCCCTAGAAAACAACGTCGACAAATTGAAGACATCTCTTGCTGGATGGAAACCTTTACTGCAATATTCTCGCTCATGCTGACATCATTCTTTCCCCATCGGTGGAAGGATTTAACAACCTATAAGCTCCTTATCCTGCGTACCCATCGCCATTTTAGCGGTCACGTTTGGCTGGCCTACGATCAGGCTTTTCGCAAGCATGCGGCAGCCACAAGGCTAGTCCCCGGGTCCTCAATGAACGTGCAGTTGTTCAATTTTCATGGGGCTGGAACTTCGGTTCGTGGTTCAAGCAGAGGATCATCGACCGACTCCGCGGAACCCGTTAGCCAGCCTTTCTGGCCAGTTAATTTCGTTGACCTCTTTGCCTGCCAATGTTCAGCCTGACTTTGTGAATTCTGCAAGCTAATGCAGACGGTGTGGATCTCACAGCCTTGGCCTACTGGTTACGGCAGGCTGACATGTAACTTGGCCCCATCATCCTAATCTTGCAGACTGGCTTATTGGATAGAGCAGGCTTATGTTGAAGTTAGCTCATGGATCTCGCTGATCGTGCAGCCTGGCCCTTTGAATATGGCTGATTGTACCGGCTGCCTAGTACTCGAAGCTTAGGTAGGTGAATTTGTGCTCCTTAAGGTATTTTCACTTTGGCTTGGGAGAGGTGCTTGGGTTTGTTTGAGAGGTTCGCAGGTCCCACGTCCACCCTGTTCACGGGACCTTCACTCTTCCAAGCACCTTGTTGGGAGTAGGGTCTGGCTGGTTGCCACTCTCATGGTTGCCATGGATACCTGCACACTTGGCTCAAATCACACCTGACTCCACCATATCTAAGGCACCTTCCCCAAGCTCATCTATTGGCAATGAGTTTAATCAAAATTTAGTTGAGTTAATCACTAGAATTTGATTTTTAAAGAAGTTAGCAGTGTGCATAAAAAAAAAAAATTACAAATAACTATAAGTGGCCATTAAAAGCTAGACTCGTGTCATGTCACAGTTAAAATTAATTTGATAGCTCTTCATCCTGAGCAGAGCAGTCAAGTATGCTTAATTTATTAATTTTTAACTGCA
This sequence comes from Cladopsammia gracilis, assembly GCA_022457155.1. Lineage (NCBI taxonomy): Eukaryota > Metazoa > Cnidaria > Anthozoa > Scleractinia > Dendrophylliidae > Cladopsammia > Cladopsammia gracilis. The sequence continues at coordinate 16,238 of JAJGOT010000538.1, read as the reverse complement.
AGAAACTCTATATTTGAACCAAAAATATTTAAATAATAATAAACTAATATGTTATCATGTATTTCTTTTCTTCCGGCCCACCCACTCCGATCCAATGGCCCATACTTTTGAGAAATGGCCCATAAATTTTCAAAGTCAGGAGACAAAGGCCTATTTACCTGTTTTGCCTTCCCAATCTCTGAAAGGGAATAAATAGTAAGTGTCAACAGTTCGCTGTCAATTATTTGCTCTTAAGGCTGGTAGATTATAATCAACAGACATAAGTGCAATCAGAAGAAAATGGGAAATTTCCGATTTTTCAGACTCTGATTCCATCAAGCTTTCAACTCCGCTTACAAATCTGTTGTTTGATTTTCACTAGGTTATAAGCGCCCTAACGTGTCAGAACGCAAAAAAAATTGGGGGTCACCGACTTTGTTTCCGAGATAAGATATCTGAAAGGTGACCCTAATATTGAATAATTGGTCTTCCTTATTGGATATGGCCCCAATGTCTGTTAGTCTAAAAATATTGTCAATGAATCGCTAAAATGCTACTTTTTATGCCAAATTTTATATTAGCGAATCTATTAAGCGAATAGACAATATTCGTATTCATGGTATTGAACTTGAACTAACGTGCAGTCGAGGCTCATGCGGGGGAATCTTTTCATATGCAAATATTTTTAATGAAATTCCCCCGCATTAGCCTCGACTGAAAGCTAGTTCCAGTTCAATACCGAGAATAAGAATATTGTCTATTCATTCAACTGGTGATGTCCCTTCAAGTAAATCTAGTCTTTAAACGACAGCATTTGTATACTCTGACAGCGGCAAGTCGGCAGGTTTCGATGTCGCGCAGGTAGAAAAATGGAGAAATTTGAAACTTCCTACATCGATTTTTTGCTCATTTTTTCACAATCTATTGAGAATTAGAAAAGAAAATTATCTATCAGAAAAAAAATGGGGGTCACCGACCATCCAAGTGAGTTCAATCTAAGCAAAGTTAACACAACGGCTACAAGCCCTTCATGTGCTTAGATTTCTTCTCTTGCGCACTCGCTCGTGCATGACGTAGCATGGCGTTGCAACAGAAATTACGTGCGCAGTAAGGATGCGCATAAACAATTAGCGTGATTTAACTCCCATTGCTGCCTGTACAGAAGAAATGTGTCAAACAACTGAAATCACCCCACAATTCATTGCCAGCTTAGTGCTCTGCATTATGTTCTGCATGATGTCACTGAGTTGCAAACAAGTTCCACATGTGTTTTGGCAACCGGAAAAAGGTCAGAACAGTCGATTAAACAAACAAAATACAATGTTTCAAGCAACAGTAAGATGCTTAAGTTCGTGCTACAAAATGCAGGAAAATGCATCTCCAGGAGACCAAAAATTAAAAATTTTCCCGGGTATGCATTACAAGGGAATTCAGATCGTGAGCCCACCTGCACAAACTCATTGCTCTCCTGATAAAAATCTGAATGAAACCCCTGGCTGTTTGTTGAGTTTGAATTGATATTCTTTATTGTATGTTACACTGTCAAATTTTCACATTTGGTTTATTCGAACAGTTCTACTTGTTGCCTCCTACCCATTTTGGTGGATGTGTAACTTAAAGAATGACTTGACATGTACAAGTAGTTGTCTAACAAGCTAATAGTTTAGCTCTTTGAATGAATAAGTCATAGTCAGGAATTACTAAGACATTAACCCATTGACACCTGAACCGCCCGTAACCGGCCGTACAAGACTTCACTGCTTAAAAAAATTGTAACTTTCTCAATCGTGTGAACATTGCCTTAAGGTCGCGGGGGGTACCTTTCCATGAATAAATTCATAAGGCAAAATGTTAGCAGGGGTGTCACTTTGAAAAACGTTACATCGTGAACATTTGAAAGCCGATTTCGCGAAAATTTATCAGAGATATTGGCGAATAATGGAAGTGCATAAGGATTGTTTTTTATTGAAGGGATCGCGCTTTGCATCAATTCTGTAAGCCACTAAAGTTAGTTTGTTTTAAAAGGTGGTTTTGTGTCCAAGTTTTCTCCTCGAGAAGAACACAAAGCAAGTTGATTTCTCCACTCACTGATCCGTCAAAATGTCTATTGTGTCATATCTGACTCCGATTTTTTGATTTCAACTTTAATTAGCGGTAACAGTTATTAGCTTTTAAAAGAGTAAAATTGTCCATGTTAGAATTTGAAGCCTCAATCGTCTGAACATTGCCTTAAGGTCGCGGGGGGTACCTTACCATGACTAAATTCATAAGGCAAAATGTTAGCAGGGATGTCACTTTGAAAAACGTTATATCGTGAACATTTGAAAGCCGATTTCACAAAAATATATCAGAGATATTGGCGAATAATGGAAGTGCATAAGGATTGTTTTTTATTGAAGGGATCGTGCTTTGCGTCAATTCTGTAAGCCACTAAAGTTAGTTTGTTTTAAAACGTAGTTTTGTGGCCAAGTTTTCTCCTTGAGAAGAGCACAAAGCAAGTCGATTTCTCCACTCACTGATCCGTCAAAACGTCTATTGTGTCATATCTGACTCCGATTTTTTTTATTTCAACTTTAATTAAAAGTTATTAGCTTTTAAAGGAGTAAAATTGTCCATGTTAGAATTTGAAGCCTCGTATCTTCCCTTTGAAAGCCTATTTAAAAATTTTGAGTCAGATATGACAATCTACAATACACCTAGTTTACCTCCCTGCAGTGTCAACTCATGAAATTCTCTATCTGCGCTGAATTCTTGGACACAAAATTGCTTGTTTTTACGCTTCCAAAGGCTTCCCGAGCAAACACGAATGCAAAAATATATATTTGTGGTAATTTTGCTAATTTTAATCCACGGGCTATTGTCAACACTTCATGCAGAAAGAGCAAAGCGTTGCCACGCTTTGCACGTGCAATTATTGATGCAGAAACATTACAGAGCCTGTTCGTGAATATTTCGCGCATTTTTGGTATCAGCCGTCACACTTCGTGCATACTCTTTTCATAAATGCATACTGATGAACGGATCCTGTCCCTGGCGACCTTAACTAGCAGTTGTGAGCATTGACTAGAAAGTCTTTCAAATTGAGATACCCAATAAACACAAAAAAGTCAGTGATTTTTGGAAAATATCAGCGTTTGAATTTGGACAATAACATAAATTATAGTTTTTAACGTCATAGAAAAACAACAAAAATCACGTTTTTGCCTTTACTTCTTTTTATTCAAATCATCGTGCCAAATCCAAAAGTCAACATTCACAGCAAAATTCAGTCCTAGTCCTAGCTTAGCAGTGAACTTTTTTGCTCTTATTCGTTGCTCAGGCTGAGCTACAGCTTCTCATTCTAGTGCATACTGACCTTGCCTCGATTTTCAACATCACTACCACACTGCATGCTGGGAAATAACGAGATTTTTTGACAGCGTTCCTTCCGTCCTCCACACATTTCATATTTATACTAAGTCCACAGCCACTCCGACCCACCGCCGAAATTTCACGCTGGTTGCGTTCTTTAGTGGTCGCAACTTCCAAAATATGCCAGGGTAGGTCGAGAAATTCATCCAGAGTCGAGTCCCAAGGCTACTTTGTTTTGTGGCGGAACGAGGAACAAGCCAAATTTGTTCACAAAGTACAACACCTAACTCGCTTCATTGAGAAAGTGGACTCTGAACTACCTTCAAGCTTAATGATGCTCATAAGGCAGCTACTAAAGATGAAAAATAGCTGTGAACTTACCAAAAATCGCAGAAAATGATATTGAAGTCTTTATTGAGAACGAACGAAGCAAAATGCCAAAGTCACAATGACATTTCCAGTAAACTCAAGCCTTCAGTGTTTTATAACAGCAGCACTTTCAATGGTAACTCCAAATATGAAGTCACAAAATCCTATGGGGCATGTGTATGCAGAAAATCACTCAAAAACGTAAAAATCCTCGGGGGTGAATGGGTTAACAACTTATCAATAAAAGGTAGAACAGTCAGTGCACAGATAGTCAAATGGGCCAACACCTAATGACATTTGTAAATGACAAAATCATAACAAATTTCCAAAAATTCTATCTAGCCATGACAACCTTAGATATTGAGTCAATTTACCTGTCCTTATCTTTGTACTCTCCATAAGACCCTGCTCGCTCCCTCCATTCTCTAATTTTACTTTTGTGTGTAGTTTTTCCATTGAACTCATCAAACTGATCTGTTCCTCGTGGTCCATAATCATAACGATCACCTATATTGTGAAATTAAATTGTATAACACTTAATGGTAATAGGATTCCTCAAGCTACACACAAAACAATTTATTTACAGTTGTGTTATGTCTTTAGTATTCAAAGTGTGGACCATATTAATTTAGCACAATCCACAATCTCTTGATTCACTTTCATGCTTCAAACAAAAGCAGCATCATTGTGTTGCAAGTTGCAAGAAACAAAGGAACTCATGTAGTAACCAAGTACCTAACAATGAGATCAAATTAAATTGTACCATTTGTTTTTACTTTTTCATCAAACCCTATAATTTGAAGAATTTTTCCACTAAAGTTACAGCAAGTACTAAGCCAAGCAACTCAAGCAAAGCATAACATTGTTATTAAAGTGTATATAAACTTAAAAATATTTGTGTGTTTTTTTGTAGCTCATTATACATTTATTACGAATTGGCAAAAGAATTTGATGAAACAAACGAAAAATAGTTTTTTTCCTGACCGAAGTGACTCAAATCAACCAAATTGATGTCCCCGGGGACTGATAACACATTTGCAGTGATGATGTATATTCCATAGTCCTGGGGCATTTTTGCAAATGGCATTTTGCAGAAGAAAATCTGATTTTCCTTGCAAACATCGCTTGACAGCAATAACTACATGGGTTACTAGGTTCTCATTAGAAAAGATAAGCTTCAGATGACAGCGGCGTAAAACTTTTGTGGTATTTGCACTGTGGTTAACCCAAATAATTGCTGGAAGAAAGATGTTTTCTGATATTTTCAGAGATAACCAGTCTGCTGGGTTTCACCAAGAAATGAGCTATTCAATTGCGGTTCAAAGCTGTGTTGAGTCCGCCTCCATTATTAATCTTTTCCCTTTCGAAAATTAAGCCACATGTATTCTCAGTGTGTGATTGCTGTCTTTGTAGCTCAATACATAATGGCCACAGGCAACACTTAAGTGCTGTGTGTCCACAAAACCCTCTTGTCCACCATTACACTCATGTCTTCAGAACCACTAATGACGTCAAACTGGTGTCCTGCTAAGCGTTTTGGCCATGCACAAAATCGACCCATGTTTGATCATCAAAATACGATTTTTGTGGCGTCAAAAACACTCAATGAAATCGCTTCTGGTTGACTTAACCCAAATATTTGGGCTCACAAGGGCATAAACAAGCATATTAGACAAATTATTTGTTAGTTCATATACACTTGATTTTGTTTGACTTTAAACAAAGGAAATTAACAAGCACTGCTATTTTTTTCAGTTTCTTCAATGAGTGTTCTGACTAGGACTCAAGCTTTTAGCCAGAAATTGAAAAGTGGGCATCCTGAAGATATTTCCCATCAACAATTTGTAGAGGATTAGGTGCAATTTTCATGAATTTCTTCAAAAAGTGGGCGTCCATAGGACACCCGGACACCCTGCTGGCTAAAAGCTTGCTAGGACTACCACCATGTGTTATAATTCAATAACAAAATCTTACTATAGCTTGTTGAAAAATCCTCACTGGAAACACCTTTGTATTTGTCACGGTTTTTCTTTGATCTTTTTCGTTCTTGTTTCAACCTGTCATCATCTTGAACCAGCTCAACAAGGTCTTTCACTTTGTGGCGAACTGGATTGAACATGAAATCAATGCCAAGACAAAGTTAGTACAGTGACATGTGCACAAATATTGTATTTTATAATTCAACACATTGATACACTGCCCAAATATGGTCAAAAAGTTATCAATATACGTTATGTCTACATGACGTATAACCAGCGATGGCAGTAAATTTCGCATTTTGAAGGAAAGTGAAAATGACTGCTGCCTGCAATTTCGTGTTTTTGGGCGAAAAAGTGCGTGAACTATCAGTTAAAAAAGGGAAAAGAAAGAAAAAAAGAGAAAAGAAAAGAGGAAAAATATTGTTCACATGATTGGACAAAAAAGGTGCAAAATTTTCGCATTGTCGCGGTCGCAGTGTTTCTTGGCGTAGCTGAATGAAAACTGGTTCAAAGTTTAACCGCTCAACAAGGGGTGAATGAAGGAGCACAATTTTGGTAAAATTCCTTTGGTAATCACCTCTGGAATATGATATAGACTTGATGCTTCCTCAGAAAAGTTTCTGATCTCGTCATTACGGCTGTAGGAGCTAAAAAACGAGCAAGTTTGTAAACAACATTGATCGACTCAGCTCATACTTCGATGGACACTTCGATGTTTGAAAATTTGGTGCTGATGGAAGGGACTAAAAAGCCAAATCAACTACAGGTACGATGTTTTAACCGTTTCTTGTATCCTTTAGCTGTGAATTTTTGTAAGACATACTGTCCATGCTGCAGTTCTTTCCGACTTTTCGCTGCTATGTTTAGGTACGTAGCCGTGTGTTTGTTCAATTTGTTTTGATTCTGAATTGAACTTTTTAAGATACGAAACACTTGTAACCAAGACATTCTATGCAATTTTACTGTGTTTTAATTCTTGTAGTCACTACTCTGTTCCGTTCTTTGAGTAGTCGAAAGCTCTTCGTAGAAAATTGTGTACGCTAAATTAATTTTAGCTTGGCAAAAGTTTCGGCATTCGCTGCTCGTTGTTTAAGAAATGGTGCAAGGTAAAATATTGTTGTAAGCCTTTTTACTTGATGAAAGGTTGTATATCTCAATGAATTTTTTCTAGAAACTGTGATTTGTTATCAATGTGTTGAATTATATTAGGCGATATCACGCACTCTATAATAGCTAAATACTACACATGCTCTGATTGGCTGAATCCGTTGACCATAATTCTATGGAAATATAGAAAATTAATTTGAGCACAAGTTATTTTCTTAAAAGAAATAAACACTTTTCTTACCATGTGTCCATAAGTTATGGGTTACCATAACTGTATGGAAACAAGGAATGTGGATATGGATATTTTATGGAACAACACAATATAATTTTTTTTAAGGTTTCATTCAGGTTTTGTTTTTTAGCTTCACTTCTTTTACTGTATGCAAACACATTCTACCTTTCACAGTTTTTTTTTTTTTGCAATCCCTTGATTATAACCTGCTACTTGTCTAGAGAAAATGAAAACATTTACAATCAATCTGTTTATGGCTGACGTTTCTAATTACAAGCAACGTATTTCACTTTTAATTTGCCATAGATAGATCATGCTTGCAGGTTTTATTTGCGCAAGCAACATGTTATGCTTAATGTCTTTGAATTTGGGGAGCAACTTTACAATACCCGGCCACTCAGAAGGCGTTACTTACGCGACATGGCCCGCGGTTACGCAGTGGAAGAAAAATATTTCTATTAATAATAATGATGTCAATGATGTATAAGTTTTCCCTGCCACCGTGGTCCACGGTGCCACAGTCGATGAATAATAATGATGCATAAGTTTTCCCTGCCACCGCGGTCCACGGTGCCACAGTCGATGAATAATAATGATGCATATGTTTTCCCTGGCACCGTGGTCCACGGTGCCACAGTCAATGAATAATAATGATGTATAAGTTTTCCCTGGCACCGCGGTCCACAGTGCCACATTTTATGAATTAAAATAATAATAATGATGCATACATTTCTCTGCTTTCCTGGTCCCCGGTATGGTCGAAATACTTTACGAAAATAACAAGAAAACACATTCTCGATAAATCAATAACAACCTTTAATATTGCGAGTTCATGATATTGATTGTTTACATTGACATTCAACGTGATATGTTACCGTCTACTGAACTTTGAGTTATCTTACAATGAAATCTAAACGTTGACTGAACCAATATCTTGAATAATTGAAGGGGTGGAATACAGCCCTAAGTGACTTCTGATCAACTGCTAGATTCTCCTTCCAGTTTGTCTTGTATAAGCTCATGTAACATAGGGAGAATTTGGCTTCAGATGAGGAGTCACTTAGGGCCTTATTCCAAATAATGTTTGGAATAAGGCTCCAAGTGATAGCCAAATTCTCCTTTTGTTACCTGAACATATACAATACAAACTGGAAGGAGAATCTAGCAGTTGATCAGAAGTCAGTAAGGGCTTTATTCCACTCACCCCTTCATATTGTTTATTTTGGAATAAAGTTGTTACTCTGAAGATAAGCCCACATTGGTTGGGTAATGTCCCGTTGAGGGGGTTTAGAGAATGCTTCATCAAAAGCTGCGCTACTGACCACAGCTGTATTGGGGTATGGATTTGGCTTCGATTTAATGAAGACTTTGCACTTTGCTGTCGCTCTTGGAACGCGAAACTCCACAACACGTCCAAATCCATCTTCGTGAAGTTGTTCCGTAGCTCGCCAATATTCCTGTTCAGCAACTGACCTGGAGGACCTCTTGCCATGTTTAAAAGCCCTGTAGGATACAACAGGACCGGGGACGCAAAGAATGCTCCCTTTTAACATGGAAACGGTGGGCCGTTCAATCGTCTTATCACAAACGGGATTGGTTACGTCTTTCAAAAACTGGGAAAAAAGAAACAAATTATTTTAGCATTTTGTGGACTGATTTTAGAATACCCGATCATCTAGTTTACATTTGTGAAAGAAAAACCTGATAAATCCAAATTGTGTATCATATTGAATATAAATAGAATGAAAATAGCTTAAGTGACCGACTATATTTTAAAACAATCTAAATCGTGCAATTAGAAGTCGTCGCTTTATTAGTCACACATGTTTAAAATAGTATACATGTAGTATCCGTTAAGTCAATTAAGTTGTACAATGTCAGAAAACTATGTTCCAGAGTTTGAAAACTGATGTAGAAAATTATCATAAATGCATGACTCGAATCATTAAAGAAGTTACTAATATCACTAATTTGTGTATTTGTTATTAAGTGCAAATGTGTTACCTGACAGAGTATTTCCTTCTGACTCTCTAGATGTTTTACAAATGCTGCTGTGCTTTGTAACGTATCTTTCGATATTGCTGTTGACGCACTGTTGCTGGACGAGCCAACAGAAGTTCCCCCATGGAGTAATTAAAAAAGTGGAGGGCAGTCGCCATTCTGGGACTATAATTTCCGGCATTTTTTACTTCGGTGGCACTCTTCCTTCTCTAATGGCCTCGTTAACGTCACTCACAAATTGATCCACGATTTCACGCAGGTAAACCTTAGTGTCGTCATCAAACGTGAAATTAGTGTTATTTTCTGCTTCGTTTATAGCTTGAAAGACCACGTTAAAATCACTAACAACTTGTGTGTTCTCCACTTCTGTTAACGAGGGCCTAAAGGCGAGCGGAGTGGCAAATAAAATTTGATCAATAAGGCCATGGCCTTGGTCCATCCTTGCTATTAATTTGGCTGCGTTGAATAACTGTGTTGCACCAAGGATGCTGAAGGCCATGTTTGGATGTATAACTCTGGGTTGTTCTGTGGAGTAGTGGTATGAGCAGCGCTCGCCGGAAAACAGTTTACATAACAACTGCACGTCCCCTGTGGCGTTCTCTTCATCAGATTTGAGAAGTTTGTGAAAAATATCAAAAACCTCTGGTGATAAAATAAGAGCGTTTTTATTGTTTGCAACAAACTTCACAAGACCTGACAAGGTTGTCTTGCTGATCACAGAGCTGGATAAATTCAACAATTCTAGGGGATCTTGCACAGCATACTGGATTGCTGATGATTTTCCTGTTGACAAGGTCTCTTTTGCACATTTCACTATAATATATTTATAAATAGAAATTTCCCAGAAGAGTATTACCTGTTCCAGGATATCCAATAAATCTTGTGTAAACGTTCAAAGGTTGTTTGTTCGTTGAAGTTTCGACGCGAGGATAAAGGCTGTCGTTGTGAGTAACGACGGAATGAAGTAACCTTCAGAGCTCCCAACAGAAGTGGAAAAGTTGCGAACAAAATCCTGAACTTCCTCTGACGCAAACAATTTTGTATAGTTGCACTGCAGTGAATTTAAACGCTGTTGAAGGTTGACCCACGTCTGCTTGTTTTGTTTGTTTAGCTTCGCTAGAGTCAACATTGTTGACTAGTACTCATCAACAAGTGAGCTCAACTAGTGCAAAACCATCCACAAATATTCTTCGCCTCAAATAATGGCTTTTAGTTAATGTCGGTTACATATTGTGGCATTCAGAACACTTAAAGTTGTGACATTCGGCATAAATCAAAGGCAAAAATTCATGAGACTAGTATGTTACGAGTTTCTGTCAAAGGGTATTCAAAATGCATTCAATCGGCAAGAACATACAAAACAATGCCGAATAACAAAGAACTAAGGAAATGAAAACGGTGAAAAATATTGTAACCGTATGCAAATACTTCAACCAATAGATCAAACCAGCCGATAAAACACCCTAAAAACGAACTGTTCTGATATTACTTTGCACTACTCTGACTACTGGCTATGCGAGGCTAATAATTTTGTGTTAGAGGGGTTATATTATACATTTATATATGGAAGACAGTGCACCGCAAGTTGTCATAGGTTTGAAGAAACCACTGCATTTAAACAAGGAAGTGCAAACTGATCCCGAACCCTCGAAAAGAGAACAAGGAACTCAATGTGGAATGTCAAGTGATAGCTACGACAGGAACAAGAAAAAAGGTAAATGGTGTTACGATGATTTGGTGGCTAAAATGGCACAGAAGGAAATTTTTATTGAGTGGTGGATGGCTGAGAAAATGTTGGCGAATACAAGAACGTGTCCAATATGTGGTGAACAAATGGATTTGACGAAATGTGAAGACAGATCGGATGGTTTGAAATGGGAGTGCAGAAAGCAAAAATAGAAAGAGGCATAAAGCAGAGGTATCAATAAAGAAAGGCAGCTGGTTTGAAAAAAGTAATATGACATTAGAAGAGATTCTTAAATTCATGTACTGGTGGTGTCAAGGGCTGGTTCTAGCACAAATAATGCACAAACTAGGGCTGTCAAGCCATTATACAGGAGCGGATAAAACCCAAAACTTTAATCGTATCTGACTGCTGGAAAGCTTACACTAATTTAGAGAAATATGGTTACATTCACAGTACACAATCAAGGCCAAAACAGGAACAAGATGGAAGGCCAGTGGCAACAAACAAAAGTGAAACTGCCACCATTCGGTGTACAAAAACATAATTTCTTTTCGCATCTCGCTGAATGTATGTGGCGGCACATTCACAAAGACGAAGACTTGTTTGAAGTGTTTTTAATTGACACTAAAAAAATATATTCTTCAACAGTTGTAAACGCTTAACTATTAATGTGTGCGTATAGTAAAAAAATCTAGCAATTTGTTGACATAATGCTGCATTTTATGAACAATTCGCTTTACTAGATGTTAAGCAAAAAATAAAATTTATTACTTTGAATTCATGAAAATCTTACGTTAACCTGATTGATCCCAATCCCAATGACAATCGTTTTCTTAACCTAAAATTCTAACCCTAACTAGCCCCTGTTAAACCCACACAGTTTAAGATTTGTATGGTGTTACCGAAACAACAAATGAAAGCTAACCATTTCGAGGCAGTTCTTAGCCCTAATCACTATAGATCAGTGCTTAACCCACAAAGTTTAACATGTGTATGATGTCACCGTAACAATAAATGAAAGCTAACCATTTCCATGTAGAGCCCTTGTAGATCAGCGAAAAACTCCGAATTTTAATTGCCAAAAAATGTAAAAATTATATTTTCGACTTATCAAAGCCCGAGTTCTTTTTATCAAGCGGTATTCACGATACAGTGGGACCGCGGACCGCGGTGTCACAAATTTGAACTTTTTCATTCACCGTGGGACCGCGATGCATGAGTAGCGACTGCAGAGTGGCCGGGTATTGTAAAGTCAAGCCGAATTTGTCATTAACATATGATATGAATTGAATGGTCAGTTATGTATTTCACGAGCAGTTTTCATTTACGTCAGCGACTTGTCTGTTATCAACAGATCATGAATGGTTGCGTTTTCTAAGTTCGCGAGTGACATAAGATTATTTAACTTTTCGTTGGCATCATTGATATTAAAGCAAATCAACTACGAATGTGATATCAAGGGATTGCCATTTAAACAAAGCTGAAAAAGCCTGAAGCGAAAAGGAATTCACTTGACTTTTTTCTTACATTCATTATGCAAATCTAGAATGAAAGTTATTATGAAATTAAATTAGCAAATGCAACAACTGTGTATTTGCTGATAAATTTTAAGTTTCACTGCACAAATATACATAACTTCAAAGCAGCTGCAGTGTGTAATTTAAGACCTGTGCGATGGATTAGCAAATTTACTTGCAAGCAAAAGCCATGAACATCTACAGTCAAGTTGACAGTCACTTGTGTCTCAATCCAAATTATACCTAATCTCATAAAATATTCTACATACTGTTCACTCCTTGATCTTTCCCATACTCGTCAACGTGGCTAAAGTTTTCCAACTGTCTTAAATCGTAAATGTGGTCCCTGGTGTTGGTTACCACACGCTCCGACCCATTCTTGACCAGGTAGGTGAGAAGTAGCAAAGACTGAAAAAAAGATAAAAAGACCCTTCCGGTGAACCGTTTGAACAAAGAATAATTTAAAAATTACTACACTGTGTTCGAACCTTGTAAACTCTCCTCCAATTCTTCCTGTTTTCGTGCAGCATTCGTTTCCACAGCATGGACATTACCTCTGGGAAATGCTCGTACGTGTACGTATACCTTGCAATTTCCGCCATGACAGTTCCGTGAGGACCCCAAGTGTCGTCATTTGTGGCTTCCCTGACTTTCGCTTCAATTTCAGTGTAATTCATCACTACATTAGTGCTGTCCAACAAAAGGAAATTATCAACGTTTGCACACTTGTATCAAATAGATCACTACTATCAATATCGTCATGATACTCTCTCTAGAATTTCCTTTCACTGAGTAAAAACTTACACTTTGTCCTGTAATTCGCGAATTTTCCACATTATGGATTCCTGTATTTTTATTTCCGTTTTTCAAAATTCAAATCATTTGTCTAACAAAGACGATGAAGACGGATTGAATTCGTCTCTTCCCCAACGACAAAATGGCGTCCTGAAGAGCTCAAATCGCTCTTCGGTGACGTCTAAAAACTTCACGGGCAATCTCGTTCCCAGGATCCCCTCTATCATCAGGGGGAGCAACAGATCTAATGGCGAGGTCACGCAAATGCAAAACTAAAACAACGCGACATAACGGCATAATAAAAACATGGTAACATAACGACATAACGAAAAAACTGATTTTTTCTTTATGTCCGTTATGTCCATGAGTCAGAGTATGAGTAAATCGTTTATTAAGAAATCAACACTTTGCAGTAGTCTTGCAGCGACTGAATTACGTGCGCTTTTACAGGATTAAATGTATATATATAACTAACTAATATATATATATATATATATATATATATATATATATATATAAAATATATGATATTACGATATTATTATGATATTATGATATATGATACTATGCACTTATACACCAAATTGAAGAAACGTTGACTCGTGAAAAGCATAAACCATGAACGATGAGACCGAATAGGATTCTGGGTAGGCAGCATTGGCAAGCTAAAAGCATTTAGTTTTAAGCTAGTAATATTCTATTTCTTGATAATCAAGATGTTTTCTTTGTTTGAGACATTTAAGAGCATGATTTATGCATCCTGCGTTAATATAATGTATATTCTGTCACAGACGAAGATTAAATTTTCCAACTTCCCAGTAAACCTTTGGGTCGCATCGTTCATGGTTTATGCTTTTGACGCTTTTCACCCGACAACGTTTCTTCAATTTGGTGTATATAATATAATAAAAAATGTTTACGTGGTATGATAATAAAAGAGTGCTTAAAACGACCAGTTTTACAGACCGGAGTGTCAAAGACTCTTGTGTGGCACAGCTGTCTACGGTGACTCAATATCGGAGGCAAAAGATTGGCAAGTTTAGGGACGGACCATTATTTTTCTGATGGGGGAGATGAGAAATATTGAAAAATATTTTTGCAGGGCCTGAAAAGACAAAATAAATTGTTTGCAAACACGATCTGTGTAAAAAAAATGTTTGCAGAGAAGTCAGATAAACTATTAAAAATATTAGTTCCAAAACTAAATAAAAACTAAAAGTAACAAATTTTTGTCATAAATTTTATTAACAGAGGATCTTCAAATTGAACAAGCACAAAAATATATTCAGCTGGGCATTTCAAAGTGGTCATTTTATAACATTAAAACAAATAATAAATTAGTAAATAGCTGATCCTTTTCTGAAAAACGGGAATTTATTGTGGCAACTAAATCTCAACACCATTTGTTTACATTTCATGCTATTAAACTTCACATATTTTTTTCAAAACTGTATTATTTATTTATTACTTTTTACAGTTTTTTTTTTATTAAACTAAAATGCAACTGCTTACAAATTAAAGCTAAATTACGTCATATTATTTATTTACATGTTACTACATTACTCTTAGCCTTACGTACCTTTAGCTTACAAACACATACACACACACACACACACACACACACACACAAAATAAAGTAATGATCGGCAACTGCAAACAGCAGAACAGCAGCCGCGGCAACAGAACGCTTTTTAAATACTGTCTACAAAAACTACCTATTATAAAAAAGAGATTACAAGTGCGATTAAAGAGCAGTTAAGGGGCCTCAAAGGGAGTTAGGCTGGTGAAAAAAGGATACGTCTTTGCTGAAAAAAGAAACAACAAAAACAAAACATACGATAGAAAAACAATACTGTGAAAGATATCAGGGGAAAGTTTGGAGAGAAACAATCAGAGTTACTCTAGGGATAGTGGTTCAAAATCTTTTTTATATAATTTAAGATAAGTTTTAAAGCTTTCTATAAATGGGAGATTCTCCTTACATCTGCAGATCCAAATAAAGAATCTAGCCAGTAAGAAAAGGAAGTTAATACTATTTTTATGTTTCGGCGAATTTATCTGATCTCAGACCCAGAGCCAGAGTTTTGTTAAGAGCAAGGTTTTGAGGGACAAAGTTACGATACTTTAAAAGAGAATCAATTTTTTTCCAAAAGATGATTGCATTTTATTGCAAGACCAAAACAGATGAAGAATTTTTTCAGGTTCTTCTTGGCAAAAGGTACATTTATCATGCTCTTTGAAACCCATTTGCAATAGAGATGTATTTGTGGCCAGAGATTGATGTAAGAATCTGAAGTGAAATTCGATAATTTTTTTGCTTTTTGTACATTTTTTTGCAATCTGATAAGCGACGTTCCATTTTAAATCGCTTTGAAATTCATTGCACCACTTCTGCTGACTGGTTATTGGAAGATTCGTTTTCCTTTCTACTAGTCGTTGATAGACTAGTCTGCTATCTAGGTTTATTGATTGCCTTCATGGCGGTTAGAAATGTTTCTTCTTTTACCTTATTGTTTTTTATGTTCGGTTTTTGGGTTCTCCAGAGTGTTTTGATAGAGGATGTTATGCCGTAGAAAATGAGAGGGTTAACTTTGATGAAATATTTCTTTTCAAACTCTGCTACCGTAAAAAAAACATTTGATTTCTCTTTGATGAGTTGACTAACAGAAGAATCATTGGCAACAGCAGTCTGAAACTTCCATCAGTTGAAAACGCAATCAAGCGCAAAAGCGATCAACTGGTCTTTGATTGTCTTCAAGATAATGTTTGCTCCCCCTTCAAGTCGTATTTTGGAGACTGGATCATTCAAAGTCTACAAGAAACAATGGTTTCTCAGTAAAACTGCCTAAAGTTCGCCTCAAATTTGGGAAAAAGGGTTTTTACTATCAAGGAGCCAAGCTTTTTAACGAACTACCAATTGAACTTCGATCCTTAACTTCAAAACTTTTATTTAAGAAAGCACTTAAAGCGCATTTTAATTAATTTTATGAAACGTTTATCTTTTTAATCGCAATTGTAGTTATAGTCTTTTAGCTTTTAATCTTATAGTTACAGTTTTTTATTGTATCTTATAACTTTTATCTTCTAGTTGTTTAGTTATATTTATTTACTTACAGGACCCCATTGATAACAGTGTTTTTTAAATACTGATGGGTTTTATTCTGTTTAAATATTCGTCATTATCATAGGCGTACGGGCCGGGGGGGCTGGGGGGGCTGCAG